>NC_069486.1:22504152-22534162 GCF_026875155.1 Cherax quadricarinatus | reverse complement strand
GGGGGGGGGGGGGGGGGGGGGGGGGGGGGGGGGAGTAGGTCCGGGGGGGTAAAAGGGGGGCCCTTTTTTAAAAATGGGGGGGGGGTGGAAGAAAAGCCTAACGAATAGGGAAACCCCAAGAGCCCCCCAGAGGAAATGGTGGGCATAAATACAGTAACAGAGGGTGGCAGTATGACGAAACAAGGAAGGCAAAATCCGGAATAATAATGCCCAAAAGGGGAAAGAGATATAAAGAACGAGCGTATACCACCTATGTAAGGGGGATAGGGGTGCTGTTAAGCAGCGAGAAATGAACAAATAGCGATGTGGAATATCAGTGCGGAGAAGAAGGGGATTTCTTTAAAAAGTCCCATCAGAAAAGGATCTGAAGAATACAAAAAATTTAAATAGCCTGAGATGTGAGAAATAACAGCGGGTGTAATTTTGGTTCCTGTAAGCAAACACCAACAGGGCAAACTGGAGAGTAACATCTAAAAGCCCCACCCCGATTACCCTAGGCCGCTATATTCCACTGTAAATAGGCCAGATTGGCAATGATAAAGAACTTGAAATCCGCAGGTAAGGGTTCCTACGGACTAGAAGGGTTAGAAAAGTCCACATGCGGAGGCATGGAAAACTTTCCCAAGCGCGAAGGAACGGTGCACTGTGAAAAAAGGAGTTGCGCAGATGGAGCAGGGGAGAGAGAAAGAGTGGAAGGTGGATCAGTGTCCATTGATGGTTTGGTCTCTGCAATATATTCAGAGTTTGGGCTTCAAGGGGTTTCGGAATTCAGATTTTCGTTTTGGAGACAAATTGGAAATGGTAGGGGAGGATGAGTAAAGATTGGAACTGTATTGGACTGTACCGAGGTAGGGGGGGCGAAGGGTGGAGGAACTGGAGAAGCGTGGCAGGGACAGAAAGGCAGGAACCTGGGAGGTGGCAGAAGAGGAGAAACTTGGGAGGGAACAGGGAGGAAGGTACAGACGAGGAGGAGGGTGAACCTCTACACTTGTAACTGAGCCAGTGAGAGGGGGAAAAACCAGGGACCGAGACAGGGAGGTAAAATGGGAGGGGGAAGATGGGAGGAGGTGTTAAAAGGACCTTTTTTTGACTTTTGAGAATAGAGGGACGATTGGGAGGAGGGGTCGTACGAGGTCTCGTCGATACGAGGCTTGTGAGAGAGAACTTGAAGAAACGGAAATTTGACCGAGGCGTTGAAGTGGGACGTCTGAGCCGAGGACAGCAAAAGGATTAATACAGAGTGATTATGGGAGAGGTAACCACGAGGGGGTGTAAAGATGGGTACCAGAAGTGGGGGGACTTTTGAAACCGGAATAAGAAACACGTGGGGGTCTCCCTTGGGGGCGGGGTGAGAAACTGCCATGGCATAAGGGAGACCTTCTGTCTCTTTGAGGTAACGGATTTCCCCTCGTTAAATAGACCTGACAATGGCGAGAGTACGAAGGGTGAGCCTCTGACAGTTAAGGCAAGAGGGAGATCGATTGCAAGACGTATTAGAATGGTCATCGGCACCACAGAAATGGGGATCTGCGATAGATCTGCAATATTTCGCTGGAGCCAAATCGCCAGCAATTTCTACACTGTTGTGGTGTGGGATCACCTTTCGAACTTGTAACCGATGTCCTGCTATATAAACTGAGGATGGAGTTCTCGGGTGTCAAAAGTTAAACGAGCCACATTCTAGGGTATCGTCCTCCGCCCACGGGCAGGAAGAACGTAAGTGTCTACCTTGAGGATTGGGAGATCCTGGAGTTCCATCTGTATACTAGAATGTCAGTGCCACAATGTCAGGAAATTTTGTATGAACTATGGTCATGGGGCAGAATGACGGTATCCTACTACAAGAAATTATGGAATGATGTTTTTCCAAGAGTGACTGGAACAGTATCGATATGGAAAGACGAGAAGCACATGAGCCTGGGTAGCATTCTGTACGGTAATGATGCACGTACTCGCTCTTAAAGAGCATGAAAGAAATAATCTTTACCACATGGCGAGGCTGCCTTGCCAATACAATGGTCAGAAAGATAGGCAGTAGAGGAAGTTGGTCGTAAAGTGAAGAATTTAGTCCATTGTTCAGTCTTAAACTGAGAGCGTGGCAAGGTAGTAAAGGCCGTGGTCGATCGTTTCTGAGAATAACGAGAAGGTGGAAAGTATCATCAGCAGGTAATGTCGTTTGGCGTTTAGGCGTGGAACACCCAGAGTTGGTCCGACGTGGTAACTGGTCGGCGATTTGAAAATGCCGCACCGTAGAGGGAGAGGCCTGAACTGCATAGTCAGAGGAGAGCGAAGGTCCATAAATCGAAGGAGTCAGTCGAGGCCTTCAGTACCTGAAGCGGGTGAGAAACAGACACCCGGCAATAGGTACAGAGGATGAGGAATGTCCTGAAGAGTGACCAAGACGAGGCAGGTCCAGAACGTGGTGCGGTATCAAGAAGGGGCCTGGGGGTACCAGGTTCAGGACTATGGCTGCCATGTTAGGTTACTTCTTTCTTTTTGTTTTTAAGAAAAAAAAAGAAAGAAGAAAAGAAAAAATAAAAATTAAAAAAAAGAAAAAAAAAAAGGTGGGAACCGGGGAGGGATAGTTCCAGGAGGAATGAAAGGGCCAGAAATCTCCCTCTGCGCCCAAGGAAGGACCTCAGCACCTAAGTAGCGCAGATGCAGCATGAAAACCCGTGCCATACTCCAACCCATCATGCTGTAACCTAACAATCCGGATAGCAGATCTCACCTCTGCCGACTACCTCGGTGGACCAAAGAGAGGGCAGGCCGGGATTCTCCGCCACAAAGCATACCTCCTTCCGCCCACCACCCCCGGAATCCGAAAGTGTGGCTCCGAAGATACACTCGTGCACGAAAGACACCCAAAGCTACTCCGTGATACCGGAAGGGCTCGGACATCCCCCGGCATCCAGATCCCACGGCCAAACTACGCCACCGCTAAGGAACCACTCAACGTAAATGGATGGACCCCGGTATCCTATCCCCTACCTAGGAACTAGCGCGCCGCCAGGAGAAATCCAAAGGACAAAAAGAGAAGGGCAAACGGGAGGGGTGGGGAGGAGGGAGGAGAAAGGAAAAAGGGAGGATGGGGGGAGGATGGTAAAGGGGGGGGGAGGAGAGATTGGGGGGTAATTAATCGTCTGAGGAAAGATGCCCGATAGGTCTAATTCCTCAACCAAGAGCCTCATCCACGCCAAGGAGCCCCCTTGAAGAGGTGGCTGGAGGAACGTTGTTTTGTAAATATTAGAGAAGTATGGCAGTAGGCCTACTGGCCCATGCTAGGGTAAATCTTAAGGCACATTAACATGTTAGGTAGTGATGGTAGTAGATAATGGTGGTAATTGGTAGATTCTGGAGTGTTATCTGTTCAATATTTATATTACGTATTTGTATTGTGCAGTGAAGAGTTTTTACGAGGATAGTGAGGCTCAGGCTAGAGTATGTAGGATTATTATTATTATTATAATCAAGGGGGAAGCGCTAAACCTGGAGGATTATACAGCGCAAAGAATATGTAGGAAAGATGAAGATTAGGAAAGGGTGGAGAGGGTAAACGAGGTTTTGCGTGCTAGGGACTTGGATGTCCAGCAAGCATGCATGAGCGTGTTAGGAGCAAATGGTTTTTAGGACTTGACATGCTGTTGGAATGTAAGCAAGGTAACAATTATGAAGGGATTCAGGGAAACCAACAAGCTGGACTTGATTCCTGGAGATGGGAAGTGCACTCTGAAGGAGTTTTATAACTGTAGTGTAAGCACGCCTCTGGCAAGACAGTGATGGAGTGAATGATTACGAAAGTTTTTCTTTTTTGGGCTGCCCTACCTTAGTGAGAGACAGCCAGGCGTGATTAATAAAAAATTATGGGGAGCACTAAACCTGTAGGGAATTGTCCAGCACCAGAATGGAAGCATAGGGTAGAAGAACAGATTATTATAATCAAAAGAATGTAACAGAACAAAGCCCCCTCACCGCATCAAGATGCTTCAATACCAAATTAAAGTTTTTTCCTGTTGCAAGTAGTCTTGGTTCTTTGGCTTGCTTATTCCACCTAATTCTTTCATACTATATATTTCGTGTATTTTTATTCAACCCTCATGAACACTTTGATTATATTTTCCATTTTTATTAATCAATTTTGAGTTAAGAATTTCATTGACATGTTTGTGGTAATTCACATGTGTGTTGGACAAACATTGGTTTAAGATGCAATTTATGCTCAAAATGCATTTACTTTAGTTTCTTGGCAGTTTTCTTCCAGATAAATATTTTTTGAATCTTAGGTTAAGTCTCAGGCAAGACGTGATGGAAATGAAAGTGTTTTCTTCTCTTTTCAGGCAACGTGGCCCCTCATGGGAAGCGGCCGATGTTAAATAAAAACTACTATCTCTTTCACATCCACCACATGAACTTTGTTGAAAAATCCTTGTATTGTTAGTGTTTTTGTCTCAACATCACAAACAATACAAGGATGACATCACAATTGCTTATTGGCTCGGGTACAAAAAATTGTGATCTTAGAGGTGATGTTTACATGTATGGATAATTATATCTGCTCCTAAGATAGAGATAAATAGTATAAAAAACATGATGGAGAAATCGAAATGCAGAGTAAATGCGATCCTTTAACAACTCTGTTTCCCCCACACAGTTGGACTTTATCCAGTTACAACACATATAAATAAAGCCCACAGTGTCACACACACATCTGATAAAGCCAGGTTTATTTTGGTCACAAACACATCTTGATAAAGCCACAGTGTCACAAAAACATCTTGATAAAGCCAAAGTCACAAACACAACTGGATAAGCCACTGTGTCACAAATACATCTTTGATAAAGCCACAGTATCACAAACACATCTTGATAAAGCCAGCAGTGTCACAAACAAACTTGAAAAAGTGTCACAAACACATCTTGACAGCCACAGTGTCATAAACACATCTTGATAAAGCCCACAGTGGTCACAGACACATCTTGAATAAAGCCACTGTGTTCACAAGCAATCTGAATAAAGAAACAGTGTCACAACACATCTTGACTAAAGCCACAGTTCACAAACACATCTTGAATAAAGCCAAAAGGTGGGAAAAAAAGGCAGTGTCCACAAATACACATCTTGATAAAGCACAGTGTCACAGACACATCTTGATAAAGCCACTGTGTCCCACAAGCACATCTTGATAAAGAAACAGTGTCCCACAAACACATCTTGATAAAGCCACAGTGTCACAAACACATCTTGATAAAGCAACAGTTTCACAAACACATCTTGAAAAAGCCACAGTGGTCACAAGCACATTTAGATAAAGCCCTGTGTCACAAAACCTCATCTTGATAAAGCCACTGTGTGTGTGTTAAACATAGTCAATAAAGGATCACATTATACTTTATTTGTGTCTAGTTTTCCATATTGCTTTACTTTGTCCTTTGGATGTATGGAAGTTTGTCATGGGATTCTCTCTGCAGTTTGTGATGATGATTATTGCAGTTTTATAATAAATGTTTAGGTGGTTGCAATCTCCCTGACATAATCAACATCACTGTTAATCACACCTCCATAATTTAATATTATCTAAAAATGATATTAAAATCTCTGGGCCCACTAGATCCACACTAACCAAAATAAAGTACTACAGTGGTACCTCGGGATACAACAGCTCAAAACTCGAACAATTATGCAAGTGTATTTATGTAAGCGCTTTTGTAAGTGTATTTTTGGGTCTTAATTGCCTTACATTATTCCTTAGAGAAACAAATTCGTTCAGTGTAATCGGCACTTGAACAGCCTTCTGGAATTAATTTTGTATCCCAAGGTACCACTGTACTGTACTATATTGTACATGTCTATACCATTAAACTATGACTTGTAAATGATAAATGTAATAGGTAACCTGGCTTTATACATCATTGTTCCATGCCTAAGACAACTGAACCACACTGCGTGCCATCATCTAAGCATAAGAAAAGAATTTTTCCTCTAAAAGTCATGCGTGCCATAAGAGGCTACTAAAATGCCATAGAAATTTTAAAATAAAAGAATAAAAAACAAGTGCGGCAGGGCAGGAAGGAAGCGAGGGTATCGGGTGGCAAAAGGGAGAGGTTTGAGTAATAGGTTACGGAGAACAGCGGGGCAGTGGATGGTGAAAAGGGTAGAGGGCAAAGAGACTTGAGGTAGAAAGGGCTGAGGGGAGTGTGAAAGGTGTCATTATCAAGTTTGTGGAGTAAATCATTCGTTGTCAAGAAGTCAATGAGAGAGTCGGATTAAAGGGGGTCCATCAGCAAGAAGGGAAGGTAAAGAGATTATTAGAGGGAGACGACTTTGGAGGTAATTCTGCGTGCCTTTGATAGAGAGGGCAGGTCAACAGAATGTGGCTAATCGATACTGGAACTTGACACTGCTCACAGAAAAGAACAGGAGGCCCTCTCCATAAGATACCCATGAGTAAGACGAGTGTGGCCAACCAAAGGGGGGAAAGAAAGTAGTCCCAACCTCGAGCTGATGAAAGAAGATGGCCATAACCTATGCGTGGTTTAAAAATAAAGGGTTTGTTACCCGAGAAAGTTACCAACGTAGTTGCCAATGGGTGAAAAGTTGAACTATTCCCAGCAAAAAAGTCCAAATGAACGCCTCTATATGAAATTTGTAGGATGAAATTTGGTAGGTTCAGGGTACTGCTGACTGCGCACAGTGTCCTGCCTGTTCATTGCCCTGTACATCAACATGACCAGGGACCCAAAAAAAAACAATATTTTTATGCTTGGTAGAGATACGAAATAGCCAAAGTTGGATATGGAGAACTAGGGGTGAGGTGTATCAAATTTCCTATAGCCTGTAGAGCACTAAGGGAGTCTGAGACAACCACAAATGATGATACAGGCATAGATGCAAACGAATAAGTGCTGCAAGAATGGCGTACAATTCAGCAGTAAAAATGCTACCCGAAGAAGGTAAATGCCCTCGCAGACGCTGTCCGAACACTGGTGCAAAATCCGACGCCGTCAGAAGACTTAGAGCCATCTGTGTACACTGCGATGGCATGAGAATGAGAGTGGAAGTGGTCAAGAAAAAGAGAGGGGGAAAGCCACCTAGGCAGTTGGGCTTTCGAGCAAGGGAGTGAGAAAGAACAGACCCAAACACTGGAGCTTCCCAGGGGGGGAAAGGGAAAAAAGTGAGATGCTACATGAACATATAAAGGTGGTAAATAAAGGGGAAGACAAAAACGAATGTGGGAAAAGAGAGAAGGACGGAGCAAACAGGGGCGGCGAAACAAATAAGTCTACTAAATATCGGTGACCATTCTAAAAATTGAAGGATTGCAGAGTTGTGAGAGCATCAGACAAGGATGGAACATTCGCTTCTGCATAGAGGCTCTCAAAGGAAAGAGCGAAAAGAAAAAAAGGGGAATAAATGTAATCCTTGGTGAGGGATGGGTTGGGGCTAGAGAGAGAGTAGCGGGAGAGGCCAATGAATAAAATCTGGTCACCATAATTGATTTTCGATAAAATGAGGGCGAATTAGGTGAAGGGGGTTCGACGATCAGCTCCCAGAAAGATGAAAAAAGGGTTTAAAAGGTTCAGCCGGCTGTGACAAGTTGCCTTCAGAGAGGTAACGTGAGGTTTCCAGGATAACCTACGGTCAAAGAGAAGGCCTAGAAACCTGACTATCACACTCAGGGATACGGGAAACCATAGAGGTACAAAGGGATGATCGGAGCTGACAGAGCATCTAGTGAAAGTAATTTGGTGAGTTTTGGTACTGGAAAATTTAAGCCCATGCATGGTGGTCCAATTGGAAACACGGTCGACCGCATGCTAGGTTACTTCTTTCTTTTTGTTTTTAAGAAAAAAAAAAAATAAAAAGAAAAAAAGAAAAAAGGGGAACAGGGAGGAATAGTTCCTAGGAGGAATGAAAGGGCCGAAAATCACCCTCCGCGCCCAAGAAGACCTCAACACCACAAGTATTGCAGATGCGGCATGGAACCCGTGCCATACCCTACCTTTCATGCCAGTAAACCAGCAATCCAGGATAGCAACCTCATCTGCCGAGCTACCTCAGTGGAACAAAGAGAGGGCGGCCGGATATTTGCCACAAAGCATACCTCCTTTGGCCACCACCCCCGGAATCCAAAAGGCGGCCTCCAGAGATACACCCGTCACCCAAAAGACACCCAAAGCCACCCCCCAGAAGACCAGAGAGGGAAATGGATATCCCCAGGCGATCCAGATTCCACGGCAAACTACACCACCACAAGAACCTCAACGGAATGAGATTGACCCTGGTACCCTTCCCCCTACCTAGGAACCAGTAGGCCTGTGGAAAGAATCCCAAAGGCCAAAAAGAGGAAGGGAATAAGGGAGGGACGGGGGGAGGAGGAGGAAAGGAAAAAGGGGAGGATGGGATAGGGAAGGGGGGATTGGGGGGTAATTAGGTTCGGTCTGAGGAAGGAGACCAACAGGTCTAATTCCTCAGACCAAGAGCCTCTTCACCATGCCAAGGAGCCCCCCTTGAAGAGGAATGCCAGTAGCAAGGGGCTAGTAACCCCTTCTCCTGTATACATCACTAAATATAAAAAAAAGACCTGTTTTTCTTTTTAGGTCACCCTGCCTCAGTGGGATATGGCTGACACATTGAAAAACTTCTGAAAATTGTGAGACCTTTACTCACTCTGCCCCGAGGTATCCCAGCAAAGCGGGGCACATCTCCTGTATTATCCCAGTGCTTAACAGAATAGGAATGGCATAAGAGGGTACAAATAAAAATGGGAACTATGGCTATAGTTTACTTAATAACATAAAGAGCGAGAATACAACATATCCTGATGGAAAATTACACAACTGACCTATGAGACTTATTACCAGGGAAGGGAGATGTTATCAGTAACACAGACTTGTACTCACTCTTAATTCACCGACCAGCTGACCCAAGATTCGCAATGCGTGGTCCACTACACACACAGCTGTCCAGGGCTCCCATTCACCAGACCTGTCACCAACCTCCCTCTCTAGCTGTTTCCTTGAGCTTATATGGTCCTTAAAGCACCCCCCTTCCCCACAAGGCATAGACCACATGTTACAACCTGACACCAGTTCAAGAATAAAAAACCTGACTTAAGCCAAGAGGCATGTCTGACAACTATTTGCCAAGGCAAGGTGTGTGACAATTTACTGGAGTTAGGTCTCCCTTGGTGACCTCACAAGCACAACATCACAAAATGGCACTGATTGTACAATTATATAACACTGAATTATGAGAAAGGCATAAATATACTGTTATTCGTTACCTATATGAATTCAGAGATATAGTGTCATGTTGATGCCAGTAAAGCTTAATATATTGGGAAGATCCTCATCCTTCACATTTATACACATTATCATGCACACAACTGTGTGGCTAAATAAATACATCATTGATTATCCAGCAATTGGTCATCTGAAGTTCAAAACTGTGCAGCAGTCTTTTTAATACAGAGACCTGAAAAATAATCCAGAAAAACAATATATTTTTTTTTACATATCAGTTGTCTCCCACCATGATGGGGCAATGAAATAAAAGAGGAAAGACATTCACCATCATTCATTCAATAGCTGTCTTGTCAGAAGCAATGTAACATCACAGTTAATGTGACCCTTTGAACTGTAAACATCCTCACCCATCCTTCAGAGTGCAGGTACTGTACTTCCCACCTCCAGGAAATGTAACATCCTCACCCATCCTTCAGAGTGCAGGTACTGTACTTCCCACCTCCAGGACTGTAACATCCTCACCCATCCTTCAGAGTGCAGGTACTGTACTTCCCACCTCCAGAACTGTAACATCCTCACCCATCCTTCAGAGTGCAGGTACTGTACTTCCCACCTCCAGAACTGTAACATCCTCACCCATCCTTCAGAGTGCAGGTACTGTACTTCCCACCTCCAGACTGTAACATCCTCACTCCATCCTTCAGAGTGCAGGTACTGTACTTCCCCTCCAGAACTGTAACATCCTCACCCATCCTTCAGAGTGCAGGTACTGTACTTCCCACCTCCAGGACTGTAACATCCTCACCCATCCTTCAGAGTGCAGGTACTGTACTTCCCACCTCCAGGACTGTAACATCCTCACCCATCCTTCAGAGTGCAGGTACTGTACTTCCCACCTCCAGAACTGTAACATCCTCACCCATCCTTCAGAGTGCAGGTACTGTACTTTCCACCTCCAGAACTGTAACATCCTCACCCATCCTTCAGAGTGCAGGTACTGTACTTCCCACCTCCAGAACTCAAAGTCCCACTAACCAGGTTCTCTGAATCCCCTGATTAATCCTATTTTGCTAACACTAACAACACCAGAACATCAAAAAAAAAAAAATGATGTAACTATCGTGTTTTTGACTCTTGTTCAACCCCAGCCAAGGATGCTGCATAATCGAAGATCTATTCTTCATTTGATCTTGTATACAAACCATCTAGCAGACAATAACCTTTGTCTGTTTGACGTGAGGACACGGGAGCTGTGGCTACAATACTCCAGAGATGAACATCCTAGCCAGGAAAATTGTTAGTTATGGAAAATGCTGAATCTGTAGAGATCATTTGAGTATAACCAATCCAGGTGGTGTATAACCAAGCCAGGTGGTGTATAACCAAGCCAGGTGGTGTATAACCAAGCCAGGTGGTGTACAACCAACCCAGGTGGTGTACTACCAAGCCAGGTGGTGTATAGCCCAGCCAGGTATTTTATAGCCCAGCCAGGTGTTGTATAGCTCAGCCAGGTGTTGCACAACCAAGCCAGATATTGCATAAGCAAACCAGGTATTGCATAACAAAGTCAGGTGTTGCATAACCAAGCCAGGTGTTGTATAACCCTACAGCATTTACAAATATACGTAAACCACAAACAATAAATACATCATTCTCCTTTTTAACTTTGAATATGTGTAATGGGAGTTCATAGGAGATATGATGATTGGAGTAAAACACACTTGTTGGATGGTAACACTTATATTAGCAGAGTATGAAGGGGGAGAGCCCAACCTGCTGTGTCTTGCCTGGCATAGACCTATGCGGGAACTGAGGCCGATGCAGCACAGCCCACGCACTCATGCGGGATCACGTGATGTCATACAAAGTAGTCACTAGGCCTAGCAAAGGGGTCGTGTATGTAAAACATATGGATGGTACTAACTATGATACTCAGATAAGCTATACAACACATATAGGGGATCAGCAACTATGCTGACATATGTACAAAAAAAATTCCTGTGATAAAATGTAAAGTGTGGTCAAACACATGTACTAGAGCAGTATTCCTGCAATAAATGTAAAGTGTGGTCAAACACATGTACTAGAGCAGTATTCCTGCAATAAATGGCTATTCTTTTTTTCAAAATTTACCAAAACACAACAGGTGCGCCTAAACCAAAACAATGGTTTACCGGGGATTTTTTTCAACTTTACGATGGTGGGGCAAAAATTTTATGTGGAGGGGGAAAACTTGAGATAATTACTCAATATGAACAACAAGCCCATAATTTTGTATTCTTTTTACTGACTTTTCAATACGGGTTTTTTAGTTTTAATTTTATTATTCAGTGACAGGGGGTTATTTATTGACTTTTTTTTACCAAATCATTTCTTTATTTAAACAAAATTTTTTTCGAGGGTTTTTTTGGGGAACAAACCCCAGGCCGGGTCGGGTCCCAAAATGAAACAAAAAAAGGTTTTTTAAACAAATTCAAAATTACAGTGGACCCCCGCTTAAACTTTCACCTCCCAATGGACCAAAAAGAAAGTGTATTTATTAAGTTTTGAACGTGTAGTTTGGGGGCCCCTGAAAGGGGCAAATTTCTACTTCACAATATTCCTTAGGGAAACAAATTCGGTCATACTGGCACCGAACATATTTCTGGAATAAAAAAATATCTTTAACCTGGGGCCCAAACGTTTTCCATTCTTATGAGATGAAAAAAGTTATTAATCTTTAAAACAACAAAAAAATAAACCCACAAACATTTTTTAAAACAAAAATTAACAAAGTGATTTTTCCCAAAAACATAAGATTTTTCACAAGGAAAAGCCATTCACCCCTTTAATAATCCAGCCTGACAGACTTACATTCAAGTCTTTGGGGAAGCTCAAACTCGAACGATTATACGCACCTGAGAAACAACAAATAAATTTTTTTAAATAAAAGGGATGATTCAGAAAAAAAAAACAAAAGCAAAAAGGCAGGGTGCCCCCAAAAAAGAAACACTTTGCCCATCTTTCCCACACCATCACTGTTTTGTCAAAACACCCCAAAACCCACATCCTTAATATTAAGTACTATTTCAACTTTTCCTTTTTAGACCCCTTTGGGTTTAAACCTTTAAAGCTCCCTTTAAATAAAAAAAACCCTATAAAAACAAGGAAAAAGTAATTACAAAACCTTTTTCCCCTAAAGTACACTAATTTAAAATTTACTTTTACAAAAAATTTTTCTACTATTAGAAAACACTTTTTTGTAAACAAAAATACTAAACAATAATAAACAAAAATTTCGAAAACTGATTAAAAATTTTGGGAAAAGGAAATATTTGCGAGCATTTGTTTCATCGTGTACTTTTAAGGCCCCCAGGAGGGCCCCCTTTTTTAATTTACTTTATAATGGTCCAAGTGTACCTTTGTCATATAAGGGGTAAAAATGATGTCCCTTGTAAAGCAATTTTAAAAAAAGGAAACGGGATTTTCATTTGGGGGGTTTCACTGATGTAAAAAAGAAAGAGTAGGGGAACCTAGCACAAAAAAAACCGAACCCCCCAAACAAAAAACAACTACGGGCTGGTACTGGAAGTCAGCCATTTAAAAAATACATACAAATGTTTTCCCCTAAAAAAAAATTTTATGTAAGTGAGAGAGTGTCCCCCTGACCCCAAAATGCTCTTTTTTTTGGGGGCCCCAATTTTTTTATTGTGGCCTACTGTTCAAATGCTTTCTGTGGGTCTAAAAGAGCCCCGAGGATATTCATTTTTTTTCAGTCGCTGTTTTAAGAAATTTCGAGCATCTGAAAAATTTGGGATCTTTTGTGCTTTTATTCAGGCCCAAAACCCCAAAACTGGAAAAGGGTTTTTGTATGAAAAGGGTATTATGGTTATAAAGAAATTTTTGTTTTTTGGATTTTTTTTTTTCGAAGTTTCAGAAGCAAAGGAGGGGTTTAGATTTTTTATTTTTGAAATTATTTAGTTCGTAAATAAAAAGAAAAAATAGTATTTTGAGGGACCATGCGGGTTCCTTGAGTAGGGATGGCAAGGGTAAACCCCCCGATCCTCAAAAGAGACAATCCTGCAGAACAAAATAACTACAGACCAAAAATTGAACTTCCCTTTTGCCTCTAAAATCTTAAAAAAAAATAGTACATAAACAAATCTTTTCCCTACCTCCAAACCCAAAACCCATACTGAACCCCTGCCATTTTTGGGTTTAGGCTGAAAAAAAAGCACGATTTTAGATACTGGGCTGTTTTTAACCTCATTTTTAATAAAAAGGTAAATGAACTTAATTACGAAAAAAAAAAAAGAAAATTTTTGATTTTATCAAAAATTAAATTGCATAAAAAATTGTACCCCTTAAATACATTAATAACAGAGTAAATATAAATTTTTGTTATTCTACCACTTTAAAAGAACAAATTTACGAACTTAAAAAATGTAAGATTGAAAAAATAAATTTTGTCTACCTCAGATGCTCGAATTACTTTTATATTTAAAGAAAAACTGAAAAAATGAATATCCCTGGGGCCTTCACAAAACCTAAGGAAACCCATTTAAATACAGTAGATCCCCAAAAACTAAAACAAAACAAAATAAAACCCTGTAAAGGGCAAACAAACAATGCTATATAATTGTCAGGGGACTACTAAAAGTCCCGTGGACGCTCAGTTAACGGGCCCAAATAAAACCTAATGGCAAAATCTTTTGGGCGACTTTTTGAAATCAAAATACGGGCTCGGCTAACCCCCAAAACTGGGTTTAAAAGGGCATTCGTCCCAAACGTGCCCCCCCGGGGCCCCTAGCCCGGCCCCCCGTCCACTCCATGTAGGGGGTGCCATTGTTTACAAGCCAGTGAGGTTTGATTCCACGCGTACTTGTGAAAAATATTTTGTTTTTTATTCCATTTTTTGTTAGTGCTTGTAACGCTAAATAGGCCACCATGGGGCCCAAAGAAAGCTTCTAGTGCCAGCCCTTGGTAAAGAAGGAAAAAAGCAAAACCCCAGAATTCAAGAAAAAAACTCATAGCAAAGTAAACCCAAAATAGAGGGAAGGGAAAGAGGGGAGAAAGTTCCTTCCCCAGTGATTTTACGATAAAGTACATACTAAAGCAGCACGTATTTGAAAATAAAGTGGTAAAGGATTAATTTAAAAGTGTAGGCAACTAAGTTAAGCAGGGAAGCGACAGAAAAACGATACGAAAGTAACTCTCCAATGTTTTGGATGGTTTTAGGAAACCGCTGAAAATATGCCCCCCCTGCTAAAATGTTTTCCCCCACCCTAAACCCCCTGCCGCTCTCCTCCACCCAAAAAACTAATTAAAATAACAATTTCCCCCAAAGGGAAGTAAAAAAAGGGAATCTTTCTTTCTCCTTTCAACACACCGGCCGTATCCCCCCGGGCGGGGTGGCCCCCAAAAGGAAAAAAAAAAGTTTTTTCCTTTCAAATTTAGGGAATACAGTGGTCCCTCAATAACGTCCATAAAACCCCTTCCGGAAGTGGGACTATTATGAAATGGGCGAATTTTTGAATCAATTTTCCCCATAAGAAAAAAATGTAAATCCAAATTAAATTTGTTCCAGACACCCAGAAGTATCAAAAAACAATTTTTTTTTTTTTCCCCAAAAATAGATAAAACATGCACAAAAAAGAACATTCAACATGACAGGGTTTTCCTTTTTTTGAAGGCTGTTGTTGGGGAATGAAACAAAGGGGGGAGGAGAGAAAGGGGAAAAGAGGTTATTTGGGAAAGGGGAAACCCCCCCCATAAGGACTCTAGGGGGACTAATAAAATTAAATGAACATTTTAATAGGGGTAGTTTTATGAGTGGAACGTTGCCTAGTAGGGGATCGAAGCAAAACATTGGGTAGTTTCAAATTTGGTTGGGTAAATACAAAATGGAGAGGGGTTGGATTTGAGTCGACTTCACCTGAGCTTAATTAGGGGGCATTTGTTTTTGTTAGTGGGGTTTTTTTTGTGAAGGGGCCCCCGGGCCAGTATGGCCCAAAAGGGTTATTGCAGGGGTTCCTCCCTTTTCCCAAAGTTCTAAAACTATGGTTGGGTATTTCAAAAATTTTGGTTTTGGGTAAAAAACACGAATGAGAAAGGGGGGGGATTTGAGTCGGACTTGCACCTGACTTATTGTTTGGGTACAATTTTTTTCTGTTAGGGGTTGGATTTGTGAAGGACCCCGGGCCCAATTTGGGCCACAGGCCTGTTCCAGTTTTCCCACTTTCTTAAGTTCTTATTTAACATCCCACTTTTCCATAGGGTGATCGAGGCAGGGCCCTTTGGGGACTTCAAGAAGAGATTGGGCAAATATACGGTTTTGGGGGAGCCGGTTTGATTTGTCATTGGGTACGGGGGGTAAAAATTTTTGGGGAGCTTTTTGGGGGAATCAATTTTTATAAGGGCCTGCCCCTTTTATGGGGGTAGACCTTTCATTTTTTTTCCATTGTTTTGTTCTTATTGGGTATTTGTTTGTGTGAGGGGGGGATGGCAAGTTTTTTGTTGGAAAATAAAGACACTAATATCAACTCTAAGGCTTAAATTTTTCTATCCCCAATTCAATAATATGGGCATAAAAAAAACAATATTAAAAAACATAGAAACGTGGAATATTTCCTGAATAATAAAAAAAGTCATTACAAAATTTTCACGGAAAAGGTTTTTGTGTTTGTTTGTTGTTGGGGGATATAAGGGCCCCCTGAGGAAGGGGGGGCCAAAAAAAGGGGGGGAGGGGGCGGGGTTTTTTTTAAGCCCAAATAACTCCAACAAATTGGGGGAGTTTTGGGAGAATCGCTGAATCACTAAAGAAGGACCTTACCACCATCCTCGCCCCTTCTACACTATTACAACTGTTCCACCATAACTATACCTTTCTACTACAAAGAAAGTTTTAGTGCCAGCTCTTTGGTAAAGAATGTGAGAAACACATAATTTTAGGGGAAAAAGTTTGTAGAAAAATTACAAAGAGGTGGTGGTAGAGTGGAAGTTGTGTTTGTGGTTGATGAAATTAAGAAAGGAGGATCATGCAGCACTATTGGCTTTGTCGGAGGTCCTTTTACAATTCATCCACTACAAAATATTTTCCAACCAGTTCAATGCTCCCAAGAAATAAGCTTGATAACTCTATCACTCATTTGGGATTGTAATGAGTGATAGAGTTATCAGAGCTTATTTTTTTGGGGTAGCATTGAGGACGGGTTGGGAAAATGTTTCGTTAGTGGGATGAATTGTAAAGGACCTGCCAAGCTTGGCCAACAGGCGCTGCAGTGATCCCCTTTTTTTTTTCACAACACTATCAAAAACTGCTTCCACTCTACCACCATAATCTTTGTATTTTTTAAAAACTTTTTCATAAATTTGGGGTTTTCACTTCTTTACCAAAGGGCTGAACTGAAGCTTATTGGAGCCATGGAGTTATTAGCACTTGCAAGCACTAAAATCAATGGATTTTTATGAAAATATTTCATGGAGCATGTGAGGGGACCGGTCACTCATTGGTAAAAATTGGCACACTGGCTGGGAAGGAAAGGCGGGGCGCTCAGAGCGTGCGTTGCATCCGGGACGAGGACTATTGGGGACTATTAGCGATTTTACCGGACCATTTCGAGCCTATTTGACGAAAAAAACAGGACTATTTCGGAAATGGACGACTTTCGCGGATCGTTTATTGAGGGACCACTGTATATAAGGAGAAGGGGTTACTAGCCTTGTCCGCATTTTATGTCCTCTTAAAACCCACCATGGCTTCGGGGAAGAATTCTGTTCCCCACTTCACATGGAGAAAGAGGAATAAAACAAAACAAGAACTAGAAGAAAATAGAGAAAACCCGAGGGGTAATGTTTATATACGCTTTTACATGTATGTGTAGTGTAAACCTAAATGTAAGTAGAAGTAACAAGATGTACTGAATCTTCATGTTCATGAGACAAAAAAAGGACCCGAACCCTACCATATGTAAAAAATTACAGGCTTTCGTTTTACACTCACTGCGGACGGTAGTACTCCCTGGGCGGTTGTGTCTACAACCTACTACCTAGGATAAAGGTAAATATAAGTGTAAATATAAAAGAACCCAATGGAAATAACTAAGTCATGACTTTTTTGGGTTTATCTAGGTACTTTAAACACTTTGGTGTATGTATGAAAATCTATGTACGTAACTATTTGTGTATGCCTGAATAACTTATTTATAAATTACAATGTAAATATTTCTTATTAAAAAATTAAAATGTAAATATTTTTATTTATAAATTTGTACATTAGTGTGATAGTGGTGGTGGGTTCTGCTGCCGCTCACCTCCACTACCATATGTACGGTTTCTTCAGTGGCCATTATAAACCCAAAAAACACTTCCACCACTTACTCCTCAATACATTATGACATATTTTATTCATGTTAGAAAATATATTCATGTTTCTATGTTATTAATAGTGTTTATTATGTCATATTAGTTTAATTGTGATAGATAAAAAAGCCCAGAGTTTGATAGAGATCATACTAAAGCATAATAAACTCGCCTTCCTCTCCCTCCCCCTGGCTTCCATACCCCAGTGTGATGTTAAATGTTCTTTATCCATTTTATTAGGTTTTATATTTATATGTCATTGTTTTTTGTATTTATATTTAATTTTTAAAAACAATATTTTTTTGTTAATACTTTTGGCTGTCTGAAACAATCAAGAAAAACTGTTCTTATGAACAGAAAATGACCTTATGATAAGAAAATTTAAATTTTGGGGAGCAGGAAATAAGCTTGTATGCAGGCAATGCTTTTGAGGGCAATGACAAAGTTTTCCTGAAATTTTTCCTGGAGAGAAAACTCTGGGTTCAACACCCCGTGGCCCAGCCCGTGACCAGGCCTCAGGGTGGATCATGGCCTGATCACCAATGCTGTTACTGCTGGCTGCACGCACTCCAACATACGAACTACAGCCTGGCTGGTCAGGTACTGACTTTAGGTGCCTGTCCAGTGCCTGCTTGAAGACAGTCAGGGGTCTATTGGTAATCTCCCCTTTTGTATGCTGGGGGGGACAGTTGAACAGACTTGGCCCCTAACACTTATTGTGTTGTTTTTTAACATGCTAGTGACACCCCTGCTTTTCATTGGGGGGATGTTGCATCATCTGCCGAGTCTTTTGCTTTCGTAGGGAGTGATTTTCTTGTGCAAGTTTGGTACTAATCCCTCTAGGATTTTCCGAGTGTATATAATTATGTAGCTCTCTCGCCTGTGTTCGAGGGAGTACAGGTTTAGGAACTTGAACCTTCCCAGTAATTGAGGTGTTTTATCTCCATTATGCTCTGTACATTTTCTAGGTCAGCAATTTCACCTGCCTTGAAAGGTGCTATTAGTGTGCAGCAATATTCCAGCCTAGATAGAACTAGTGACCTGAAGAGTGTCATGTGAGCAGGACCTTGTAAGCAGGACAATGACCATTGTAAGCAAAAAATACTGACCTTGTGAGCAAAGACAGAGATGCATCTCTCAGTATGTTCTTCATATTCGACAGCATCCTACTGTCCACTGTCTTTACGAGCCAAGTGATAGCGACGTCTCGCCTCACAAGAGTAAATCTTGTTGGTCGCTGCTCACAGGAAGAAAATAACCAAGTCACCCAGGAGAAATAAACATGGCATGGTTTATAACCAGTTAGTGATGGAAGTTTGAGCCTTCACCCAGTAATCCAACTGGTGTGGGTCGCATCCTGAGGACAAAATTACTGTTTTTTCACAACTTTGATTTGTTTTATTTCAATGGTTCAGCATGGATTTTAACTGGGGGGCTACAGCCCACCCACACCCCAAAATAACAAAAAAGGCCCCAATACTGTGACTGGAACGATACACAAATTAACCCGCTCCCGTCACTGACCATCAGTTTATAGGATGCAGGGTGGTTTTAGAGAATTTTATGGAAAAAAAATGGTTAATAAGCCGCAAATGCAGTAATCCAAGTTGCAGGAAATGCTCTGATAACAAGGGATTTTCTATATACATAGTTAGTATGTCATGATGTCAGCTATGGTCTGTTACCTTGTCCAGTTAGTCCTTGACTTACAAACACATTGAGAATCTTGTGTATCATATTTATTACAGGAGGCCCTCCATATTCACGAGGGTTGGGGATCAAAAAACCCCCGAATCTTAAAAAATTCCCAAAAGCTTGGTGCATATATATGATGTAGGGAAAATTTTACTAAACTGTAGTGTTTGCTAATGTTTTGTGTGCCCAAAAATTTTTGCAGTGAAATACAATAATAGCATTTACTTAGCCTAACAATATTGCTTCCTTAACCTATGAACCAGAACAATCATAAAACACATGAAAACTTCATAAAATATTGTAAAAAGAGAGCAAATGAGAGAATGGGTGAGATGTTATCAAAAAATTTTGTTGAAAATAAGAAAAAGTTTTGGAGTGAGATTAACCAAGTTAAGGAAGCCTAGAGAACAAATGGATTTGTCAGTAAAATAGGAGAGGAGAGTTATTAATGAGAGTTAGAGGTATTGGGAAGATGGAGGGAATATTTTGAAGAATTGTTAAATGTTGATGAAGATAGGGAAGCTGTGATTTCGTGTTTTAGGGCAAGGAGGAATAACATCTTGTAGGGTGAGGAAGAGCCAGTTGTGAGTGTGGGGGAAGTTCATGAGGCAGTAGGTAAAATAAAAGGGGGGTAAGGCAGCCGGGATTGATGGGAAAAAGATAGAAATTTTTTAAAAGCAGGTGGGGATATAGTTTTGGAGTGGTTGGTGCAATTATTTAAAAAAATGTATGGAAGAGGGTAAGGTACTAGGGATTGGCAGAGAGCATGCATAGTTCCTTTGTATAAAGGCAAAGGGGACAAAAGAGAGTGCAAAAATTATAGGGGAAGAAGTCTGTTGAGTTACCTGGTAAAGTGTACGGTAGATTTTATTATAAAAGAATTAAGAGTAAGACGGAAAATAGGATAGCAGATGAACAAGGAGGCTTTAGGAAAGGTAGGGGGTGTATGGACCAGGTGTTACAGTGAAACATATAAGTGAACAGTATTTAAATAAGGCTTAAAAAGGTTTTTGTGGCATTTATGGATTTGGGAAAAAACATATGACAGGGTGGATGGGGGGCAATGTTGCAGGTGTATTTGGGGTAGGAGGTAGGTTACTGAAAGCAGTGAAGAGTTTTTACGAGGATAGTGAGGCTCCCAAATTAAAGTATGTAGGAAAGAGGGAGATTATTTCCCAGTAAAAGTAGGCCTTAGACAAGGATGTTTTGATGTCAAACCCTGGTTGTTTAATATATTTATAGATGGGGTTGTGAGAGAAGTAATGCGAGGGTTTTTGGCAAGAGGCGTGGAGTTAAAAGATAAGAATCACACATAAAGTGGGAGTTGCACAGTTGCTCCTTTGCTGATGACACTGTGCTCTTGGGAGATTCGAAGAGAAGTTGCAGAGTTGGTGGGTGATCTGGTAGGGTATGCAAAAGAAGAAAATTAAAAGTGAATACAGGAAAGAGTAAGGTTATGAGGATAACAAAAAGATTAGGTGATTGGAAAGATTGAATATCAGTTTGGAGGGAGAGAGTATGGAGGAGGTGAATGTATTCAGATATTTGGGGTGGACGTGTCAGCGGATGGGTCTATGAAAGATGAGGTGAATCATAGAATTGATGGGGGAAAAGGGTGAGCGGTGCACTTAGGAGTCTGGGGGAGACAAGAACTTTGTCCCTTTGGGGGCAAAGAGGGGGAAAGTATGAGAGTATAGTTTTACCAACGCTTTTATGGGGTGTGAAGCATTTGTGATGAATGTTGCAGCGAGGAGAAAGGGTGGAGGCAGTGGAGATGTCATGTCTGAGAGCAATGTGTGGTTTGAAAATAATGCAGAGAATTGGGTTTTTGGAAGTAAGGGAGGTGGGGGTTTCCCAAAAAAACTGTTGTCCAAGGGCTGGGGAAAGGGTTGTTGAGGTGGTTTGGCATGGGGAGAAATGGAGGGGAAACAGAATAATTTTCAAGAGTGTTCATCTTTGGTGGAAGGAAGGCGGGGTAGGGGTCGGCCTAAAAAGGGTTGGAGGGGGGGGGGTAAAGGGGTTTTTGTGTGCGGGGGGCGGGGACTCCCAGCGGGAAATGGTGAGCGTGTTTATAGGAGGAATAGAGACAAAGGGTTTTTTTAATACTTAAATTTCTTTTGGGAGTTTTAAGAAAAGAAAACATTTATAAAGGGGGTTTTCGGGGAAAACCCGGGGCAGGCCGGACTTGAGTCCTGGAGAGGGGAAGTACGGGTGTCTGCACTCTAAAAGGAGGGGTTTTAATGTTGCATTTTAAAAAAAACTGAAAGGGTAAAGAAACCCCTTTCTGGAAAGACATGATGGAGTTAAGGGATTGGGGGTGAAAGTTTTTTTTTTTTTTGGGCCACCCCCCTTTGGGGGGGGAATCGGCCATTGGGGGTTAATAAAATTTAAAATAAAAAAAATGTTATGTTTTGGGGGCTGGGCTTTTCCCGGAATTTTTGAAGCTCGGGGAAAGGGGGGAGGGCTAGCTGCATTGTGAATATAAAATTATTTACAAAACAAACAAGAAAGGGCCCCCAAATGTGTTCTAAGTTGAAGACTTCCTCGGGTGGCAAAAGCCCCGTTCACCCCCACGGGGGGGCCCCCGGGTTGGGGTTTCCCGGGGGGGTGGAAACTTTTTAACACGTTTCCTTACACCTGTTTTCCTTTTCACCTAGCAGAAAATAGGTCCGGGGTTTTTAGCCCGGATTGGGGGGGGTCGAAATTCCTGGGGGAAAAATTAAGGACCCCAATGGAAAAAAAGTTAAAACAGTCCTCGATGACGCCCTGACTTTTTTGGGGTTTACCCGGGTGGGCTAACCCCCCGGGGGGTTTTTAAAAACCCGAACAAAATTTTCTTATCTTTTTTATTTTATCTTATAAGAATTATGGGGGTTTTTTTAAAAGAAAAGGGTTTGGTTTCGAGGGGGGTTCATTAAAGCGTTTATGCCCTGGAGAAGAGGGGGAATTGCAGAGGTGAGAGAGGATTTTGGAGAGGTTAAAAAAAAAGTATGGGACCTTTGCCCAAAGTGAGGGGAAAAAATTTGTGGTAGGGGCCTTGAATGCTAAAGTAGGAAAAAACTTTTAGGGGGTGTGGTAGGAAATTTTTGGGGGGGCCAGGGGGAAAATGATAATGGACCCCTTTAATTGACTTTGAAATAGAAAGGGGTTTTAGTTATAGGTAATCCCATTTTTAAAAAAAAAGGGGATAAATAAGTATACACGATAGGAGGGAGGGCGAAATGACAGTAGTTTGTTGGGTTTATGTATTGGTAAAAAAAGACTTTGATTTAACCCTTCAGGATGTACATTTTTATAAGGGGCCCCACAGTATATCAACATTTTTTCTATTTTGTAGCTACACTGAGGGGAAAAAGGAAAGGGGGTACAAGGAAAATTTGAAGCATGGGAAGAGAGAGGTGAAGGTTTATAAACAAAAAAGAGGAGGCAGTTGGGGTAAGATAAAAAACCCGCTTTTGGAGGATGATGGGCTAAAGAGCTTTGGCAATGGGGGAAGAGGTAGGGGGTTGGGTTTTAAAAAAATTGTAGTGTTAGAGTTTTCAGCAAATTTTGGGGTTTAAACAGGAAATTGGGTGCAGGAGGGAAAGGAGCGGGGGGTGGAATGATGATGTAAAAAGAGTAAAAAGGGGGAGAAAAATTTTAGCATATGAGAATTTTTTTACAAAGTAAAAAGTAAAGCAAGGAGGGAAAGTATATGGAGAAAAAGAGAAAAGTTAAGAAAAAAGGGGGGTGAAGCAATTTTAAAAAGAAAAAAAATTTGAGAAGTGGGTGAGATGTTATAAAAACAAATTTTGTTGAAAAAAAGGGAAAAAGTTTTGGAGTGAGTTTAACAAGTAAAAAACCTAGAAACAAAGGGTTTTTGTCATTTAAAAAAATAGGAGAGGGGTTTATTAAATGGAGAGTTAACTTTTTTTGGGAAAAATTGGGGGAAAAATTTTTTAAAGGAATTTTTTAAATGTTGATGAAGTTGGGGAAGCTGTGATTTCGGTATAGGGAAAGGGGAGGAATAACATCTTGTGGAGTGGGAAGAGCCAGTTGTGAGTGGGGGGGAAGTTCGTGGGGGCAGTAGGTAAAATAAAAGGGGGGGAAGGGCAGCCCGGGATTGGGGGAAAAAATTAGTTTTTAAAAAAGCGGTGGGGATTTTAGTTTTGGGGTTGGTGCAATTTTTTAAAAAATGAGGGAAGAGGGAAGGCCCTGGGGGTTTGGCAGGGGAAATGCATAGTTCCTTTGTAAAAAGGGAAAAAGGGGGATAAAAAAGAGTGCAAAAATTTTAGGGGGAAAAAGTCGTTGAGGTCCGGAAAAGGTATGGTTGGTTATAATTGAAAGAAATTTAAAAGTAGACGGAAATAGGATAGCAGATAAAAAAGGGCTTTTTGGAAAGGTAGGGGGTGGGGGACCAGGTGTTTACAGTGAAAAAATTTTAAGGAAAAGGGTTTTTAAAAAGGCTAAAGAGGTCTTTGTGGGATTTAAGGATTTGGGAAAAAGGGGTTGACAGGGGGGATAGGGGGGGGAAAGGGGGAGATTTGCAAGTGTATGGTGTTGGGGTAGGTTATGAAAAAAGTGAAGGTTTTTCGAGGGTTTGTGAGGCTCAAGTTAAAAGTAAATTTTGGAAAGAGGGAAAAATTTTTTTTTGTAAAAAGTAGGGCCCTTTGACAAGGATGGTTTTGATTCACCGGGGGTTTTTTAAAAATATTTATAGATGGGGGTTTTTTAAGAGAAGTTAAAAAGCGAGGGTCCCGGAAAGGCGTGGATTAAAAGATAAAGAACCCCACACAAAATGGGAGTTGTCACAGGGTCTCTTTGTGATGGGCATGTGCCTTTTGGGGGATTCTGAAGAGAATTTCAGAGATTTGGGGGATGAAATTTTGGGAGGGTGTGGCAAAAGAAGAAAAAATTTAAAAGGGGAATTTAAAAGGGAAAAAGTAAAAGGTTTTTGAGGATAAAAAAAAGATTAGGTGATGAAAATTTAATATCAGATTGGGGGGAGGGAGAGTATGGAGGAGGGAAAAAAATTCAGATATTTGGGAGTGGACGTGGGCAGCGGATGGGGCAAAGAAAGATGAGGGGAATCATAGGGAAATTTAAAGAGGGAAAAAGTGGGTGGTGGGACTTAAAGTTGTGGGGGACAAAGAACTTTGTCCCTTTGGGGGCAAAGAGGGGAAAATTTTATGAGAGTTAAATTTACCCAAAGCTCTTTTATGGGTGTGAAGGTGGGGGAAAGAAAGTTTTCAGCGAGGAGAAGGCTGGATTCAGTGGGGGTTTTCCCTGTCTGGGGGGCAAAGTGTGGTGTGAATAAAATGCAGAGAATTCCCTGTTGGAAGTTAGGAGGAGGTGCGGGATTACCCAAAAATGTTGTCCAGGGGGGCTGAGGAAGGGGTTTTTGAGGGGGTTTTGGAAAAATGTAGAGAGGAAAGGGGCGAAACCCGAAAGACTTCAAAAGTGTATCAGTCTGTAGTGGAAAGGGAAGGGGGGGTAGGGGTCGGTGGAAGGGGGAGGGAGGGGGTAAAGGAGGTTTTGGGGGTGCGGGGGTTGGGCTTCCAAGGGAGGCATGGTGAGCGTGTTTTGATAGGGTGAATGGAGAAAAAATGGTTTTTAATACTTGAAGTGCTGTTGGTGTGGAGCAAAAAACATTTATGAAGGGGTTCAGGGGAAAAGGCAAAGGGCCCGGAAATTGAGTCCCCGGAATGGGAAATACATTTCCTTTCACTCTGAAAGGGGGGGTGTTTTTTGCAGTTTAAAAACGAGTGAAAAACACCCTTCTTTCAAAACAGTGATGGGGGTGAATGATGGTGAAGTTTTTCTTTTTTGGGCCACCCTGCCTTGGGGGGAATCGGGCCCGTGTGATAATTTAAAAAAAAAAAAAAAAATCTTAAAAAACAATGCCGAGATTCCCCGAGGTGCTGTTAAGTTTAAAAGGGTTTTTGCACAGTTCTTTCAGGAAATAAAGATTATTAAAATTTTTTTATTATTATTTTTTTTATCATGCTAAAAAATTCTTACAAACAAAACTCTCCCCCCAGTCTTTTTTTTTCAAACACCCAAAATGATTAAAAAATTTGAAATTTCACCCAAAAGTAGAAACATTTTACTGTTTAAAGGCACAGGGAAAAATGCTCCTTTACTTACGATGGGGGTTTTGTTAAAAAACCCATCTTTAAATTTAAAATATCAAAAGGAAAAAAATAAATAGATAGCAAAAAATAAAAAAATTTAAAAAACAAATGTCATTTAACAGTTAAAAAAACAAAAAATTACTGAAAATAACTAAAAAACCCCGCCTCTCCCCACTTAGCAACGATCCCCTTTCCCCTGCCTTTGGCTTTCAATTTGGGGGCCCCTGCCAGTACCATACTTAAATAAAAGTATATTAGAGCTGATTTCCTCTCTTTTGTTTATTACAATTTTACGTACGTGCGTATGTGTAAAAAATTTTCCCCAAATGTTAAAAATGGTGCAAAGACGACATTTAAAAAAAAAATCAAAGCTGGTTTAAAAAACATACCATTATAATTTCTGGGCACTTAAACGACGAATTTTATTTAAAAACCTTTAAAAGGTCCAAACGTATTTTTTCTTTTTTCAAAAATTTTGAAAATATTTTAAAAAATGTAGATCTTTTTTTTTCCATTTGAAAATGTGTAAAAAAAAAATTTTATCTAAATTTGTTTTTTTTTCCTGGAGTTTACCTGGAGAGAGGGTTTGGGGGGCAAAACCCCCCCCGGCCCCCCTCGAGACCCGGCCCCCTGGTGGATCAGAGCCTGATAAACCCGGTTTTTGTGCTGGCTGCACGCAAAACCAACTAGAGCCACAGCCGGTGATCCGGGGAAATGAAATTTAGGTGCTTGTCCAGTGCCAGTTGAAGACTGCCAGGGGTCTGTTGGTAATCCCCCTTATGTGTGCTGGGAGGCAGTTGAACAGTCTCGGGCCCCTGACATTATTGTATGGTCTTTAACGTGCTAGTGACACCCCTGCTTTTCATTGGGGGGATGGTGCATCGTTGCCAAGTCTTTTGCTTTCGTAATGAGTGATTTTTGTGCAAGTTCGGTACTAGTCCCTCTAGGATTTTCCAGGTGTATATAATCATGTATCTCTCCCCCCTGCGTTCCAGGGAATACAGTTTGGGAAACCCTTTCAAGCGCTCCCAGTAATTGAGGTGTTTTATCTCCGTATGAGCCCCGTGAAAGTTCTCTTTTAATTTTCTAGGTCGGCAATTTCACTTGCTTGAAAGGTGCTGTTATTGTGCAGCAATTTTCCCAGCCTAGATAGAACAAGTGACCTGAAGAGTGTCATCATGGGCTTGGCCTCCCTAGTTTTGAAGGTTCTCATTATCCTCCTGTCATTTTTCTAGCAGATGCGATTGATACATTTTTATGGTCCTTGAAGGTGATCCTCCGACATAATCATCTCCCAGGTCTTTGACGTTGGTGTTTTCGCTCTATTTTGTGGCCAGAATTTGTTTTGTACTCTGATGAAGATTTTTTTTCCTCATGTTTACCATATCTGAGTAATTGAAATTTCTCACGTTGAACTTCATATTGTTTTCTGCAGCCCACTGAAAGATTTGGTTGATGTCTGCCTGGACTTTGCAGTGTCTGCAATGGAAGACAAATGGGCATGCAGATTCGGGTGTCATTGGCAAAGGAAGACACGGTGCTGTGGCTGACATCCTTGTTATGTCAGATATAAGGATGAGGAACAAGATGGGAGCGAGTACTGTGCCTTGTGGAACCCGAGCTTTTCACCGTAGCTGCCTCGGACTTTACTCTGTTGACGATTCTTCTGTTTTGTTAGTGAGGAATTAAGATCCATCGACGACTTTTCATGTTATTCTTTAGCACGTTTTGTGCGTATTATGCCATGGTCTACTTGTCGAAGGCTTTTGCAAAGTTATATATATTACTTTCTGCATACTTTTTGTTTTAGTGCATTGGACCTTGTGTAGTGGTCCAATTTGTTGAGACAGACAGGAGGACTGTTCAAAACCCATGTTGCCTGGGTTTTGTAAATGATGGGTTTCTAGATGCGTGGTGATCTGTTCTTAGGACCTTTCAAAGATTTTATGATATGGGGATGTTGTGCTATTGGTCTGTAGTTCTTTGTGTTGCTTTTACTGACCCTTTGTGGAGTGGGGCTATGTCTGTTGTTTTTTGTAATGTGGGCGACCCGTGCCATGGGCCCCTTCATAGGATGGAAAAGGCTCGTGGGTAGGGGCTTCTTTCAAATTCTTGTGAACACAGAGTTCCATTGGAGTTCTGGCCTGGGGCAGAGTTGCATGGGCATGTCATTTATCGCCTGTTCGAAGTCATTTGGCGTCAGGATAACATCGGATACCCTTGTGTTAATCAATTTTGTGGCTCTCTCAAAAAAAAATTCATTTTGATCTTCGACTCTCAGTCTGGTTAGCGGCTTGCTAAAACTGAGTCATATTGGGATTGAGTAGCTCATCATTTCCTTGCTGTCATCTGTGTAGGACCCATCTTTTTTTAGTGGGGGCCCAATACGGACGTTGTTCTCGATTTTGATTTGGCATAGGAGAAGAAATACTTTGGGTTTCTTTCGATTTCATTTATGGCTTTTAGTTCTTCCCGCGATTCCTGACTCCTAAAAGGGTTCTTTTAGCTTAGTTCGATGCTTGCTATTTCTCTGACCAGTGTCTCTCTACGCATTTCAGATATATTGACCTCTTTTAGCCGCTTGTTATTCTTTTCCGTCGCCTGTAAAGGGAGCGCCTGTCTCTTTCTGTTTTACATCTAACTCCTCCTTTTTCTTAGAGGGAATTAAGCCCTTTTGCATACATCGAGTGCCCGAGTTAATCTGTTCTAGGCATAAGTTGGGGTCTGTGTTGCTTAGTATATCTTCCCAGCTTATATCGGTTAGGACTTGGTTTACTGGTCCACTTTAAGTTTTTGTTATTGAAGTTGCATTTGGTGAATGCTCCCTCGTGACTAAGCTCATTATGTGGTCTGGGGCTCGCGGCATCCATGACTGAACCTCCAATTCTGTTGTGATCTGAGTATATTGTTATGATATGGTGATATTGTCTTATCAGTCATCATTGTTAGTTGAAGATGAGGTTCTAGTGTTATTCTCCAGTCTAGTAGGCTCTAATATTTGTGGTTTAAATTGAATATTGTGCGAGATTTTTTTAAAAGCTCGTCGTGTTGAGTGTGAGTTTTCATCAGAGCATGCCTCCTGGTGTTCTTACTGCACAATATTATTTGCTATATTCCTTCCATATTAGGTGCCTTACGTTGAACATCCCCAGGAGCAAGAAGTTGGGTGCAGGAGCATGGAAGGTTTTCCAGCAGTTGGGTTTCACTTATTAACAGTGTTCCTGGAATTGCTGGGATGTTGCATCCGGAGGCTTGTATAGACTATTCACAATGACCTAGGTTTTGGTTCTCGACCTGTACTGCTAAAACTTCCATACATCATTTGAGGCATTAAGCAGTTCTGTGCAACACAAAGTTGACTCTGAATTGTACAGGCCAACCCCCCCCTTTGCTCTGTTCACTCTGTAACATCTGTATAGGTTTTAACCTGGGGATCCCTATTATCGGTCCAAGTGATCCTTTATGTGGGTTCAGTGAACGCCGCGAACATTGCCTTTGCTCTGCAAGCAGTCCACGGAATGGAAGGTATTTTGTTGTTTGTTGCTGGCTTTAGACCCCGTGTTATATTTGCAAAAGAAGAGGTTATCGGACTGGTGGTATGGTGGTACTGGGGGGGGATTTTTTTTCCGGCATTAGTATCTGTATCTGTTGGTTTGGAGTGGAGGCCATCCAAACCAACAGATACAGATACTAATGCCGGAAAAAAAATCCCCCCCCGGATTTGAATTTCAATCTGTTTGGACTGTTTAAGGGTTAATGACGTGGTCTCATGAATGGAACTCCATCGTTAAGTGAGGAGAGGCTGTACCAATATTAAAAAGTAAATGAATGAATACAAGTTACCTTCATGTTGAGTAATTATCTTAAGTTTCATCTCCAAAGTAATTGCTACTACACCATCGTAAAGTCGAACTCTCGTAAGTCGAACCGTTGTAAAGTCAAAATATTGTAAACTGAACCCCCAAATGCTCTGCATGACTATGGGCTTCCTGCTTGCACACCTAAATGTCACCCCATCACTGTACAAGGCACTGTATACATGTCACCCATCATTGTACCAGCCCACTGTATCATGTCCCCATCATTGTTCAAGCACTGTTATCATGTCAACATCATGTACAAGCACTATCATGTCACATCACTGTACAATCACTTCTGTACCCATAATTGTACAGCACTATCATGTTCAACCATAACTGTAAGCACGTATCATGTCAATCATCATTGTACAAGCACTGTATCTGTCAACCATTCACTGTGTACATTGTATCATGTCAACCATCACTGTACATTGTATCAATGTCTCCCATCATTGTACAAGCACTATATCAGTCACCCATCACTGTACAAACCATTGTATCCATGTCAACATCCTGTAAAAGCACTGTCATGTCAAGCCATATTGTACATTGCATCATGTCACCCATCATTGTACAAGCACTGTATCATGTCACCCATCGCTGTTAATGCACTGAATTTATGTCAACCATCACTGTACACAAATGGCATCATGTCACCATCACTGTACACACATTGTATATATCACCATACTTTTACAAAACATTGTATAAGGTCACCCATCACTGTACAAAACATTATATGTCAACCTCACTGTA
>NC_069486.1:22469154-22503652 GCF_026875155.1 Cherax quadricarinatus | reverse complement strand
TTTCAAACGGTTGTTACAAGAGTTTAAATTTACAGGGTTGTAAAATTTTTTGGGTGAATTATTAAACCCAACATGAAGGAATTGTTTCTTTCATTTTTTTTTTTACTTACACCCTTTCATTTAAAGGGGGAGTTATTCAGAGGGAAGGAAATTCCCCTTAAACAGTCCAAAAAAGATTGAAATTCAATTTTGTAGTTCCCCCAAAACTTAAAGGGTTTTTTTACATTTTTTCAAAACTTAAAAAAACTTTTAAATAAAAGTTTTTTTACAATTTTCAATGGAAAAAAAAAGATCTCTTTTTTTACATACTTTAAAATGTTGAAAAAACGTTTATTACGTTTGGCCCTTTAGGGTTAAATGATCTCGCTAAGTGCGAGCTTTATAAGGTAGTTTTTTAACCCAGCTTTGAAAATTTTTTTAATGTGTCTTTGCCCATTTATAACATTTCGGTAAATTTTTACAATACAGCGGTCTGTTTTTGTAATAAAAACAGAAGAGAGGAAATCAGTCTAATATCATTTTTTAAAGTTGGTACTGGTCAGAGAGCCCATTGTAAGCCCAAGGGATGGGAAAAGGGTTTTTTTGGTAAGTGGGAGGGCTGTATTTAGTTGTTACTTTTAATTTTTTGTTTTTTATGATTAAATGACAGTAGTTATTAATTTGTTATTTTTTGCATATCAATTTATTTTTTTCCATGTATTTTCAAAAAATGGGTTGTTAGAACAAAACCCCTGAAAATCAAGGAGCCCCTTTTCCTGTGCCTTTAACATTTGGTTTTATTTTGGGTGTAATTCTAATTTTGATCATTTTGGTGCTTGAAAATAAAGAGGGTGAGGTTTTTTTTGTAAGAATTGTTTAGCTGAAAAATAATAATAAAAATTTAAAAATCTTTTTTCTGCAAGTACATGTACAGAAAATCCTTTTACAAACACCTCAGAAATTTGTGATTTCTAAATATTCATTATAGGGAAAAATCTTCAACTTAGAACACATGGGACTTTCTGTATTGGTATAATAATTTTTAACAATACGCTAGCCCTCATTTCAGAGCTTCAAATATTCGCAAATGCAGCCCCCCAATCTTAAAATTTTTATTTTATTAAAATTTTTTTCCCCCTGCCATTCCCCCCAAGGGAGGGTGGCCCAAAAAAGAAAAATTTCCCATCATTCACTCCATCCTGTCTTGCCAGAAGGGTGCTTTACACTAGTTTTTTTAAACGCAACTTTTAAAACCCTCCTTAGAGGCGGCACGTATTCCCATTCCAGGACTCAAGCCGGCCTGCCGGTTTCCCTGACAGCCTTCTTAATTGTTACTTGCCTCACACTCCAACAGCACGTAAGTATTAAAACCCTTGGTCTCCTTTCAGCTCCTATTATACATGCTCACGCTGCCCGCTGGAAGGTCCAAGCCCTCGCGCACAAAAACTACTTTAACCCTCCTCCAACCTTGCCCTAGGCCGATCCCGTCCCTGCCTGCTTCCACTTACTGACTGATCTCACTCTTGAATGTCATTCTGTTTTGCTCATTTCTATACAGTCCAAACAACCTCTCAACATTTCATCAGCCTATGGACAAAAAGTTGTTGTTCATCCGCTCCCTCCTCCTAGCTTCCAAACTACGAATGCTCGGCATTAGATTCACACACACATTGCCTCATACAGAGAATTCTCCACTGACCTCAGCTTCGCCTCACTGCATCCTTCATCACCCATGATTCACACCCATATAAGTGAGTTGATAAACAAATATACTCTCATTCATTCCACTCTTTGCCTCCAAAGGACAATGGGTCTTGTCTCCACAGACGCAAGTGCCACGTCACCCTTTTCCCCTCATCAATTTTTAGGATTCTCCTCATCTTTTATTGACCCATCCGTGACACTCCTCACTCCATATTATTCTGATATACATTCTCAGCTCGACCTAGACAGCGCTCCCTCCATTTGATATTCCAATCTTTCATTCACATTATGCTTTGTTATCCTGCATATACCTTAGGTGCCTGTATTTCATCCGTGAATTTTCTTCTTTTGATACCCGACCAGATGCGTCCACCATCATCTGCAACTGTCTCGGCAGAATCACCACAAGTGCTCTGTGTCATCAGCATAAAGAGAATCCGGTGTCATTAGCCCATACTGGGGGGAGCGTGAGAGGGGATCCCGGGCCCGGCCCGACCAGGGCTGCCCTAACGGGGGAGGGCAGCAGGCGGGGCTCCCTCGGGACAAACACAACCATCCCAACGAGACACAAAAGGACAAGCAACGCGGGAGCGGGTCTTTTTCTTTCTCATCCTTTTCCTTTCCCCTTTTTTTCACGCCTTTGCCATGACCCTCGATTACTTCTCTCACTACCCATCTATAAATATATTAACAACATGGTGACATCACAATCTTGTCTAAGGCTACTTTTAACGGGAAATAATCTCCCTCTTTCTACCAGACTCTAAATGGAGCCTCACTATCCTCGTAAAAACTCTTCATGCTTTCAGTAACTACCTCCTACACCTTACACCTGAACATTGCCCCCTATCCACCCTGTCTTGCTCATTTCAAATCATAAATGCCTCAAAACTTCTTTAGCCTTATCTAAATACTGTTCACTTATATGTTTCACTGTAAAACACTGGTAATTAACCCTACCTTTCCTAAGCCTCCCTATTCATTCTGCTATCTATTCTCCGTCTTACTCTTAATTCTTTCAATAATAACTATTACATACACTTTACAGGTATACTCAAACAGATTTCCCCCCTTATAATTTTTGTACTCTCTTTTGTCACTTTGCCTGTATCAAAAGGAACTATGCAGCTCTCTGCAATCCCTAGGTACCTTACCTCTTCCATACATTTATTAAATAATTGCTCAACCACTCCAAAACTATATCCCACCTGCTTTGAACTTTTCTATCTTTATCATCAATCCGGCTGCCTTTACCCCTTTCATTTACCTACTGCTCACGAACTTCCCCCACACTCACAACAGGCTCTTCACATCATTACACGATGTTATTACTCACTTGCCCTATAACGAAATCACAGCTTCCCTATCTTCATCATATTTAACAATTCCTCAATAATATTCTCCTTTTCCAATTCCTCTAAACTCTCCATTTAATAAATCTCCTCTCTCTTTTTATGACAAATTATTTGTCTCTCGGCTTCTTAACTTGTTAATCTCCCACCAACTTTTTTTATTTTCAACAAAAATTTGTTGATAACATCTTCACCATTCTCTCATTTGCTCTCTTTTTACAATTTTTTTAGCAAGTTTTCATGTGTTTTTTGATGTTCGTTGGTTCAATAGGTTAAGGAAGCAATAGGTTAGGTAAGTCAAATGCTATTATTGTATTTCACTGCAATATATTGCGCATAAAAACCTTAGCAAAACACTTAACAGTATTATTTATTTCCTACTCATATATTGCTCCAAGATTTGCGAATTTTTAAGATTCGCGCAGGTTCTTGATCCCCAAACCCTCGTGAATATGGAGGGCCTCCTGTAATGATATGATATACACAAGATTCTCATTGTGTTTGTAAGTTCAAGGACTAACTGGGAAGGTATACATGGGGGGGGGGGGGGGGGGGTGACCATAGCTGACATTCAGTGAACATAATACTATGTATATAGAAAATCCCTTGTTTATGCAGAGCATTTCCTGCAACTTGGTTTTTTATGAATAATCCTATTTATTTACCCCCCTCCCCCCCCCCCTGGTTACTGCCATTTTGCGGCATATTAGAAGCATTTTTTTTTTCCATAAATTGTCTCTAGAAACTACCCTGCATCCTATAAACTGATGGTCAGTTGAATGGAGCGGGTTCTGTGTGTATCGTTCCAGTCACAGTATTGTGCCTTTTTTTGTTATTTTGGGGCTGTGGGGTGGGCTGGTAGCTCTCCAGTTATATCCGTGTGAAACCTGAAATAAAACAAATCTTAAGTTGTGAAATACAGTAATTTTGTCCTCAGGATGCGACCCAACCGTTGGATTTACTGGGTGTAGGCTCAAACTTCCATTCACTAAAACTGGTTATTAAACCATGCCATGTTTATTTCTCTGGGTGACTTGGTTATTGTCTTCCTGTGGCAGCGAACAACAAGATTTACTCTTGTGAGGCGAGCCGTCGCTATCACTTGGCTCGTAAAGGACAGTGGACAGTAGAATGCTGTCGACATATGAAGAACTTACAGTGGAACCCGGGTAACGATATTTTTGCACTCCATAAGTATGTTCAGGTGCAGTGCTGGACCGAATTTATTCCTCATAAGGAATATTGTGAAGTAGATTAGTCCATTCGTCCACCAACATACACATACAAACGCACTTACATAAAATACACTTACATAATTGGTCGCATTCGGAGGTATCGTTATGTGGGGTCCACTGTACTGAGAGATGCATCTCTGTCTTTGCTACTAGGTCCAGATTTTTGCTCACAATGGGTCATTGTCCTGCTTACAAGGTCCTGATCACATGACACTCTTTCAGGTCATAGTTCTAATCTAGGCTGGAATATTGCTGCACATATTAGCACCTTTCAAGGCAGGTGAAATGCTGACCTAGTAAATGTACAGAGCTAATGGAGATAAACACCTCAATACTGGGAAGGTTCAAGTTACTAAACCTGTACTCTCGAACACAGGCGTGAGAGTTACATTATTATATACATTCGGAAATTCCTAGAGGGATTAGTACCAATCTTGCTCAGGAAATTTCACTCCTAGAAAGCAAAAGACTCGGCAGATGATGCAACATCCCCCATGAAAAGCATGGGTGTCACTAGCATGTAAGAGACACTACAATAAAGTGTTAGGGGCCCAAGTTGTTCATAACTGACTCCCAGCATACATAAGGGGATTACCAAATAGGAACCCCAGACTGTCTTCAAGCAGGCCACGGGGGACAGCACTAAGTCAGTACCTGACCAGCCAGGGCTGTAGTTCGTAAGTTGGAGGGCGTGCAGCCAGCAGGAACAGCTGGGTTGATCAGGCATGATCCACCCTGAGGCTGGTCACGGGCTGGGCCAGGGGGTTGTTGAACCAGAGCTCTCTCCAGGTAAACTTCAGGTAAAACATTTGTCATTGTCCTGCTCACAAGGTCATTGTCCTGCATACAAGGCTTCTTTTCCTGCTACCAAAGTAATTTCTTATCATAAGGTATTTTCTTGTTCATAAGAAACAGTTTTCTTGTTGTTCAGACAGCCAAAAAGTATACAAAAAAATATTGTTTTAAAGATTAAATATAAATACAAAAAACAATGACATATAAATATAAAACACTAATAAAATGGATAAATGAACATTTATACATCACATGGTGATGATGCCCGTAGGAGGCGAGGAGGAAGGGAGTTTATTATGCTTCAGTATATGTAGTATTACATCTCTGCGGTTATTTATCTATCACAAGTCATCTAATATGACATAATGATCACTATTTATAAATAGGAAAACATGTTATATTTTCTAACATGAATAAAATATTTTGGGGTTTTTTTTTTTTTTTCTTAATGTATGTCGAGGAGTAAGTGATGGAAGTGTTGTTGGTTTATAATGGCCACTGGAGAATCCGTTACTTGTGGTAGTGGAGGTGAGGCGGCAGAGGGACCACCACCTCTATCACACTTAATGTACGTAATTTATAAATAAGGGAAATATTTACATTTTAATTTATAAATAAGAAATATTTACATGTTAATTTATTAAATAAGTTTAGTCAGGCATACACAAATAGTTATGTACATAGATTATCTCTACATAGCTCCATGTGTTTAAAGGTTCCTAGGATTAACCCAAAACAGTCAGTGACTTAGTTTTTTCCATTTGGGTTCTTTTATATTTACACTTATATTTACCTTTATCCTAGGTAGTAGGTCGGTAGACTGCAACGCCCAGGGGAGGTTACTAACGTCCTGGCCGAGTGAGTGTAAAACGAAAGCTGTAATTGTTTTACATGATGGTAGGATTGCTGGGGTCCTTTTTTTGTCTCATGAAACGTGCAAGATTTCAGGTACATCGGTTAACTTCTACTTACACTTGGTCACCTACACATACATGTTAAAGCATATATATACTTACCCCTATGGGTTTTCTTCTTATTTTCTTTTAGTTCTTGATCTTGTTTAATTCTCTTAGCTCCATGGGGACGTGAGAACAGAATTCTTCCTCCGTAAGCCATGCATGTTGTAAGAAGGCGACTAAATCGCTGGGAGCAAGGGGCGAGTAACCCCTTATCCTGTTTATATTACTAATTTGAAAGAGAAACTTTTTGTTTTTCCTTTTGGGCCACCGCCTGGTGGGATACGGCCGGTGTGTGAAAGGAAAGATTTACTTAATACTTACCTTGGAGGAGATGTTAGTTTAATTAGTTAGTTTGGATGGAGGAGATGTGCAGATGTTTAGGGTGGTGGAAGACATGTAGCAGGGTGGCAGATGTTCAGCTGTCCTATACAATCCAACACATTGGAGAGTTACTTTGTATCGTTTTTCTGTCGCTTATCGCTTAAATTAGGTGTACAATGTTAATTCTACACTTTATTGCTGGCTGGCACTTTGCCCTTTATCGATACGTGCTGTCTTTAGTATCGTAAATATCGTAGATCACTGCGGAAGGCCACATTCTCCCTCTCTTCTTCCCTTCCTTTCTCAACTGTGGTACTATGTATGTGCATTTTTCGTGAAGTCTAGTGTGCTTCTTTCCTTCTTTACACAGGGCTGGCCTAGTAGCTTCTCTCTTTGGTGCGACCATGGTGCCTATTTAGCATTTACATGCACTAACAACAATAGACTAATACATAATATATCCAAATGAATGCGTGGAATCATCCTCACTGGCTTGTAATCAACTGGCACACTACATGGGAGGGGGCGGGTGGCCGGCGGCTAAGGCTGCGCGGGCATGTTCGGGACGAATGCCCTTAAACCGAGATCTTGGGCGGTAGCGAGCCAGTATTTTGCTGCAAAAGTGACGCTAACTGATTTTGCCAGTAGCTGATGCCGCGTTAATGAGGTCCACTGTACTTGTAGTGTCATGACAATATATAGCACTTGTTGTTGCCCCGGACAGTATATAGTAGTTTTAGTTTTAGGGATCTACTGATCAAATGTTTCCATAGGTCTGTGAAGAGCCCAGAGATATTAATTTTTTCCTGTTGCTGTGCAGGTATATTGTAATTCGAGCATCTGAGGGAGTACAATTCTGATTCAATCTACAATTTCTAAGTTCGTTATTAGTTCTTTTTACAGTGTTAGAATACAAATATTCTATATTTACTCTGTTATTAATGTATGAGGGAGTACAATTTATGATACAGTCAATTTATGATAAAACTCATCTTACATTTTTTTTCGTTCGTAATAAGTTCATTTTACTCTATTATTAACATGAGCGTAAAAAGAGACAGTTATCTAATCGTGATTTTATTCAGCTAAACCCAAAGTGGAAGGGGTTCACTATGTTAGGATAGGAGGTAGGAATTGATTTGTTTTTGTCACTATTTTTTTTGAAGATTTTAGAGAGCAAAGTCAAGTTCAAATATTGGTCTGTAGTTATTTAGTTCTGAGGATGGTCTGCTTTTGAGGATCGGGGGACCTTGCCGTCCAACTCAAGGCCAGCACTAGGTCACCTCAAAGTTCTATTTTACTATATATACAGAACTAAATAATTACAGAATAACATCTAACTCTCCTTTGCTCTGAAATCGTCGAAAGATTAATCCTAAACAAATCTAATCATAAATACATACCCATAAAATACTGTACTTTGCCAGTTTGGGTTTAGACCTGAATAAAGCAAAATGTCATTATTCAGGATGCTCGGAATTACTATATACAGCGATGAAAAAATGATTATCCTCTGAGGCGCTTCATTAGACTACAGAATGCATTTGATACAGTAGACCAAATACTAGTACCTAAAAACTAGAGCATTATGGGGTCAGAGGGACATCCTCTCACTTACATAAAATCTTAGTGGAAGACATTTGTATGTATTCATAAATGACGTGACTTCCAGTACTCACGCTGGAGTTGTATTGTATTGTTTGTCGGTTCATGTATATTTGTCTAGGTTCCTCTACTCTTTTTATTTAATCAATGACCTCCCAAGTGCACATACTGTACCTTATTAAAGTTGCTTGACAAGGTACATCCTGTACCATTAGACTGTCCAAAGGTACATCTTGGACCTTTATAAGTCACTAAACAAAGGGACTTCTGGGCACTATAAAAAATTCCGATGAAACAAATGTCGCTAAATATTTCCTTCCAAAATTGTGATCAGTTATGTATTTTTGTCTTTATTGTTTGTTTTTAGTTGAAAATTGAGTTGTTTTCTAATAGTAGAGGTTTTATGTACCAGTAATGAAGTTAGTGTACCTTTAGGGATTAATCGGTTTTGTAATTACATTATCCTTGTTTTATCGGTGTTTTATTAAGGCAGCATGAAGGTAACCAAGGGCTATAAATACGGGACGTTGAAATAGTACTTATTATTAAGGTGTGTATCTGGGTGTCATATGAAGGAGGGGTGTTATGTTGCTGTTTAAAATACTGTAGTGTAAAGCCCCTTCTGGACAAGAACAGTGATGAGTGAATGATGGTGAAGAAGTTTTTCTTTTCGGGCCAACCCTGCCTGGTGGGAATCGGCCAGTGTGATAATAATAATAATCTGCGTGTCTCTGACAAGACAGTGATGGTGTGAATGATGGTCCAAAGTGTCTTCTTTTTTGGGGCACCTGCCTGTTGCTGTGTTTTTTACTGAATCCTCTTATATATAAAAAACATCATTTGTTGTTTCTCAGGTGCTGTATTAATACAGTACGAGTTTTTAGAGCTTTTACAATGACCCTCTGAAGGTTAGTCTGTCAGGCTGGCTTATTAAAGGCTGAATGGCTTGCCTTGTGAATCTCTTACATATTGCGAAGATCACTTGTTAATTTTGTAACAATAAAAAAAAAACAAACATAAAAAGCAAAAATAAAAAGGGGGGGGTGTAGTAGCATCAATTTTTTGTGTGTTTAAAGATTAGACTTTGTCTTCCTCATAAGAATGGAATACAGTGGACCCCGGTTAACGATATTTTTTTCATTCCTGTAGTATGCTTCAGGTGCCAAGTACTGGACCGGATTGTTCCATAAGGAATATTGCTGCAGTAGATTAGTCATTTCGAACCCCCAAACATACACGTACAAAACGCACTTACATAAATACACTTACATAATTGGTCGCATTGGGAGGTGACTCGTTAAGACGGGGCTCCACTGTATTATCCTGTCGAATTGTAAAATTACTTTTTTCGTTACATTTGGAATACAGAAGGCATTGACTTACGGTGGGGTTATGTTCCACAAAACCATCGAAATATTTTGTCAAATGTGAATGATATGATAAATTAAGTCAATAAATAACACTGTCACTGAATAATATTTTAATTAACTATTACCAGTATTGATAAAGTCAGTAATGAATACAAGTTATGGAGTGTTTCCTTCATATTGTAGTAATTATCTCAAGTTTCACCTCCACAGTAATTGTTGCCACACCATCGTAAAAGTTGAAATATCCTGAGTCAAACCATTGTAGGTTGAGGCGCACTGTAGTGTATGGTGATTGGGATAAAGAATAGCCATTAATTGCAGGAGATATTGCTCTAGTACATGTGTTTGACCACACTTTACATTTTTTATCCGAATTTTTTTTTGTGCAAATGTCAGCATAGATGCTGTCCCTATATGTGTTGTATAGCTTATTCTGAGTATCATAGTTAGTACCATCCATATGTTTTACATACACGACCCCTTTGCTAGGCCTAGTGACTACTTTGTATGACATCACGTGATCCCGCATGAGTGCGTGGGCTGTGCTGCATCGGCCTCAGTTCCCGCTAGGGTCTATGCCAGGCAAGACACGCAGGATGGGCTCTCCCCCCCTTCATACTCTGCTAATTTATGTGTTACCATCCAACAAGTGTGTTTTACTCCAATCATCATATCTCCTATGAACTCCCACTGATGTATTTATTGTTTGTGGTTTACGTATATTTGTAAATGCTGTAGGGTTATACAAACACCTGGCTTGGTTATGCACACATGACTTGGTTATGCAATACATGGTTTGCGTATGCAATATCTGGCTTGTTGTGCAACCACCTGGCTGAGCTATACAACACCTGGCTGGCTATAAAATACTGGTGGGCATACCCATCCTGGTTGGTGGTACCCACATGCTTGGTTGTACACCACCTGGCTTGGTGTACCCACCTGGCTTGGTTATACACACCTGGATTTGGTTATTACACCACCTGGATTGGTTATACTCAAATGATCTCTACGATTCAGCATTTTCCATATCTTACAATTTTCCTGGTCTAGGATGTTCATCTCTGGGGATTGTAGAACAGCTCCCGTGTCCTCACGTCAACAGGCAAAGGTTATTGTCTGCTAGATGGTTTGATATACAAGATCAAATGAAGAATAGATCTCGATTATGGGCAGATCCTTGGATGGGTTGTACAAGAGTCAAAAAACGATAATTTACATCATTTTTTTTTTTGATGTTCTGGCTGTTGTTAGTGTTAGCAAAATAGGATTAATCAGGGGATTCAGAGAACCTGGTTAGTGGGACTTTGAGTTTCTGGAGGTGGAAAGTAACAGTACCTGCACTATGAAGGATGAGGAGGATGTTAAAGTCTACGGAGGTGGGAAGAACCCAGTACCTGCATCTGAAGGATGGGTGAGGAGGTTTACTGTCTGGAGGTGGGAAGTACAGTACCTGCACTCTGAAAGGATGGGTGAGGTGTTACAGTCTGGAGTGTGGAAAGTACAGACCTGCACTCTGAAGGATTGGAGTGCGGATGTTACAGTTCTGGAGGTGGAGTTCAGTACTGCACTCTGAAGGTGGGTGAGGATGTTACAGTTTTGGAGGTGGAAAGTACAGTACCTGCCACTCTGAAGGTCTGGGTGAGGTTGTTACAGTACTGAGTGGTGGGACGTACAGTACCTGCAACTCTGAAGGATGGGTGAGGAAGTTAAAGTTGGGAGGTTGGGAAGTACAGTACCTGCCCTCTGAAGTGATGAGTGAGGTTGTTACAGTTTGGAGGTTGGTGCACAGTACCTGCACTTGAAAGGATGGGTTGAGGATGTTACAGTTCTAGGGTCACATTAACTGTGATGTTACATTGCTTCTGAAAGACGCTCTGTATGAATGAAGGTGAATGTCTTTCCTCTTTTTATTTCATTGACCCATCATGGTGGGAGACAACTGATATGTTAAAAAAAAAATTTAATGTTTTTATGGATTATTTTTCAGGTCTATGTAGATTAAAACGACTGCTGCTTCTGTTTGAATTTCAGAGGTCCAATTGCTGGGTTTTTCAATGATGTATTTATTTAGCCACACAGTTGTGTGCATGATATTGTGTATATAAATGTGAAGGATGAGGATCTTACCATATAATTAAGCTTTACCTGGGCAATCAACTGACCAATTTATCTCTGTAATTCATATAGGTACGATAACAGGTATATTGATTGCCGTTCTCGTATTCAGTGTTATTCAACTGCATTGTTCAATCAGTGCCATTTTGTGATGTTGTGCTTGTGAGGTCACTAAGGGGACCTAACTCCAGAAATTGTCACATAACAATTGCCTTGCGCTAATAGTTGTCTAGGACATGCCTCTCGGCTTAAGTCAGCGTCTATTATTCTTGAAACTGGTGTCTGGTTGTAACATGTGGTCTATGCCTCTGGGGGGAAGGGGGTGCTTTAAGGTCCATATAGCTCAAGGAAACAGTAGAGAGGGAGGTTGGTGACAGGTCTGGTGAATGGGTGCCCTGGGACAGCTGTGTGTGTAGTGGACCACGCATGCGATTCTTGGGTCAGCTGGCGGTGAATTAAGATGTGAGTTCAAGTCTGTGTTATGATAACATCTACCCTGCCCCTGGTATAAGTCTCAGGTCAGTTGTGTAATTTTCCATAAGGATATGTGGTATCTTGATCTTTAGTTATTAAGTAAACTTTAGCATAGTTCCATTTTTATTTTGTCCCTCTAAGGAAATTCCTATTTGTTAAAGCACTGGGATATACAGGAGATGTGCTCACTTGCTGGTTCCTCAGGCACGAGTGAGTTATGGTCTCACCAATTTTCAGTAAGTTTTTCAATGTTGTCAGCCTGATCCCATGAGGCAGGGTGACTAAAAGAAAAAAATGTTTTTTGTTATATTTAGTGATGTATTCAGGAGAAGGGTTACTTTTTTTAGCCCCTTGCTATGGCTCATTCCTCTTCAAGGGGTGGCTCCGTGGCACGGTGAAGTGGCTCTTGGTCTGAGGAATTTGACCTGTTGGTCTCCTTCTCAGACTGAACCTATTACCCCCAATCCCCCCTTCCCTTCCCATTCCTCCCCTTTTTCCTTTCCTCCTCCTCCCCCATCATCTTATTCCCTTCCCCTTTTTTCGGCCTTTGGTTTCTTTCAAGGGCCTACTGGTTTTCCTAGGTAGGGGGAAGGTACCGGGATCAATCCTCATTCCGTTGAGGTTCTTGGGGTGGTTGTTTTAGTTTGCCGAGGAATCTGGATCGCCTGGGGATATCCAATTTCCCTCTCTGGTTCTTTGGTGGGTGGCTTTGGGTGTCCTTTTGGGTGACGGGGTGTATCTCTGGAGGCGCCTTTTGATTCGGGGGTGGTGGCCAAAGGAGGTATGCTTTGTGGCGGATATCCGGCCGCCCTCTCTTTGTTCCACCGAGGTAGCTCGGCAGTTGTGAGGTTGCTATCCTGGATGCTGGTTTTCTGGATGGTAAGGTCGGGTATGGCATGGGTTCCATGCGCATCTGCATCTACTTGTGGTGTTGAGGTCTTCCTTGGGCGCGAGGTGATTTCGGCCCTTTCAAGCCTCCTAGGAACTATTCCTCCCTGATCCCCTTTTTTCTTTTTTTCTTTTTATTTTCTTTTTTTTTTCTTAAAAAACAAAAAGAGATGAAGTAACCTAGCCATGCGGTCGATGTGTTTCCAATTGTTTAGACCTCCATGCATGGGCTTAAATTTTCCAGTACACAAAAAATTGCCATATTAATTTCACTAGATGCTCTGTCAGCTCGATCATCTTTGTACCTTTGGCCTTCCTGTTTCCCTGAGTGTGATAGTCAGGTGTCTAGGCTTATCCTTTGACGTAGGTTATCCTGGATGCTCACGTTACCTCTTGAGGCAAATTGTCACTGCCGGTGAACCTTCTTAAAAACCCTTGCTCATCTTTTTCATGGGGAGCTGACGTCGAAACTCTCCTTCACCTTACATTCAGCTCATGTTATCAAATCATTATGGTGGACCAGATCATATTCAGTGGCCTCTCCTGGACTCTCTCTCTAGCCTCAACACATCCTTCAACAAGGATTCGTTTAGGCCTTGGTGCTTTTCGCTCTTTCCTGTTGTCAGCCTCTATGGTCAGAAGCGAATGTTCCATCTTGATCAGGATGCTCTCACATCTCTCTCCTTCAATTTATAGAATGGTCACCATTATTAGTAGACATGATTTGTTCGCTGCCCTGTGACTCCGTCCCTTCTCTCTTTGCCTACATTTCGATCTTGTCTTCCCTTCATTTACCACCTTTATATGTTCATGTAAGCTCTCACTTTGCCTACCCCCCTGGATGCTCCAGCTGTTTGGGTCTGTTCTTTCTCACATCTCCTGGCTCGAAAGCCCCATTGCCTACGGTGGCTTCCCGCTCTCTTTTTCTTGACCACTTCCACTCTCATTCTCATGCCATCGCAGTGTACACAGATGGCTCTAAGTCTTCTGACGGCGTCGGATTCGCACCAGTGTTTCTGGACAGTGTCATGCGAGGGAATTTACTATCTTCGGCTAGCATTTTTACTGCTGAATTGTACGCCATTCTTGCAGCACTTATTCATATTGCATCTATGCTTGGTTGTACACCACCTGGCTTGGTTGTACACCACCTGGCTTGGTTATACACCACCTGGCTTGGTTATACACCACCTGGATTGGTTATACTCAAATGATCTCTACAGATTCAGCATTTTCCCTTAGTGCTCTACAGGCTATATGGAAATTTGATACACCTCACCCCCTAGTTCTCCATATCCAACTTTGGCTATGCCGTATCTCTACCAAGCATAAATTATTATTATTATTATAATCAAGGGGGAAGCGCTAAACCCGGAGGATTATACAGTGCATGGGGGGGGGATGTGGAAGGCATTCAGGCTTAATTCGGGGAACTGGAGCACAGATCTAATTCCCTAAATCAAGAGCCCCTCACCAACATCAAGGAATACCAAGCATAAAGATATTGTTTTTTGTTGGGTCCCTGGTCATGTTGATGTACAGGGCAATGAACAGGCAGACACTGCTGCGCGGTCAGCAGTACATGACCTACCAATTTCATATAGAGGTGTTCCATTTCCGGACTATTTTGCTGTAATAGCTACCAACCTTCACACCCATTGGCAACAACGTTGGTTAACTCTGCTCGGTAACAAACTTCATTCTATTAAACCGCACATAGGTTACTGGCCATCTTCTTGTCATCAGCATTGAGGTTGGGAGACTACTTTCTCCCGCCTTTGTGTTGGCCACACTCGTCTTACTCATGGGTATCTCATGGAGAGGCACCCTGTTCTTTTCTGTGAGCAGTGTCAAGTTCCAGTATCGATTAGCCACATTCTGTTAGACTGCCCTCTCTATCAACGAGCACGCAGAATTTACCTCCAACGTCGTCTCCGCTCTACTACTCTCTTTACCTTCCCTTCTTGCTGATGGACCCTCCTTTAATCCTGACTCTCTCATTGACTTCTTGACAACGACTGATTTACTCCACAAACTCTGATAATGACACCTTTCACACTCCCCTCAGCCCTTTCTACCTCAATCTCTTGCTGCCCTCTACCCTTTCACCATCCACTGCCCCGCTGTTCTCCGTAACCTATTACTCATCCATCTCCCTTTTGCCACCTGATACTCTCGCTTCCTTCCTGCCCTGCAGCACTGTATAGCCCTTATGGTTTAGTGCTTCTTTTTTATTATAATAATGCTACTGGCATTTTAGTAGCCTCTTATGGCACGCATGACTTTCAGAGGAAAAATTCTTTTCTTATGCTTAGATGATGGCACAGCAGTGTGGTACAGTTGTCTTAGGCATGGAACAATGATGTATAAAGCCAGGATTACCTATACATTTATCATTTACAAGTCATAGTAATGGTATAGACATGTACAGTATAGTACAGTACAGTGGTACCTTGGGATACAAAATTAATTCCAGAAGGCTGTTCAAGTGCCGATACTGAACGAATTTGTTCTCATAAGGAATAATGTAAATTAGACCCCCAAAAATACACTTACAAAAGCACTTACATAAATACACTTGCATAATTGTTCGAGTTTTGAGCTGTTCATATCCCGAGGTACCACTGTATAATGTATCCCGAGGTACCACTGTAGTACTTTATTTTGGTTAGTGTGGATCTAGTGGGCCCAGAGATTTTAATATCAATATTATATAATATTAATTATGAGGTGTGTATATAACAGTGGTGCTGATATGTCAGGGAGATTGCAACACCCAAAACATTTATTATAAAACTGCAATAATCATCATCACAAACTGCAGAGAGAATCCCATAACAAACTTCCATACATCCAAAGGACAAAGTAAAGCAATATGGAAAAATAGACACAAAGTATAATGTGATCCTTTATTGACTATGTTTAACACACACACACTGGCTTTATCAAGATGGGTTTGTGACACTGTGGCTTTATCAAAATGTGTTTGTGACACTGTGGCTTTATCAAAATGTGTTTGTGACTTTGGCTTTATCAAGATGTATTTGTGACTTTGGCTTTATCAAGATGTATTTGTGACATTGTGGCTTTATCAAGATGTGTTTGTGACACTGGCTTTATCAAGATGTGTGTGTGACACTGTGGCTTTATTAATATGTGTTTGTGACTGGATAAAGTCCACTGTGTGGGTGAAACAGAGTTGATAAAGGATTGCATTACTCTGCATTTCTATTTCTCCATCATGTTGTTTTATACTATTTATCTCTATCTTAGAGCAATATATAATTATCCCTACATGTAACATCACCTCTAAGATCACAATTTTTTTGTACCCGAGCCAATAAGCAATTGTGCATGTCATCTTGTATTGTTTGTGATGTTGAGACAAACACTAACAATACAAGATTTTTCACAAAGTTCCATGTGGTGGATGTGAAGAGATATTAGTTTTTATTTAACACATCGGCCGCTTCCCACCGAGGCCACGTTGCCTGTAAATAGAAGAAACACTTTCATTCCATCACTGTCTTGCCTGAGACATAACACTAAAGTTCAAAAATATTTATCTGGAAGAAACTGCAAGAAACTAAAGTAAATGCATTATTGAGCATAAATATGCATCTTAAACCAATGTTTGTCCAACACAAGAATTACCACAACCATGCAGTGAAATTCTTAACTCAAAATTGATAATAAAAATGGAAAATTATTATAATCAAAAGGGTTAATGAGGGTTGAAAAAAATACAGAAATATATAGTATGAAAGAATTATGTGACATAAGACAAGCACAAAGAACCAAGACTACTTGCAACAGGAAAAAACTTTAATATGGATATTGAAGCATCTTGATGCTGGTGAGGGGCTTTGATCTGTACATTCTTTTTGATTATAATAATTTGATCTGTACTTCTACCCTAGCTTCCCTTCAGGTGCTGTACAATCCCTACAGGTTTAGTGCTCCCCCATAATTTTTTATTAACACACTGGCTGTCTCTCACTAAGGGCGGCCCAAAAAAAAAAAACTTTCATAATCATTCACTCCATCACTGTCTTGCCAGAGGCGTGCTTACACTACAGTTATAAAACTCCTTCAGAGTGCACTTCCCATCTCCAGGAATCAAGTCCAGCTTGTTGGTTTCTCTGAATCCCTTCATAATTGTTACCTTGCTTACACTCCAACAGCATGTCAAGTCCTAAAAACCATTTGCTCCTAACACGCTCATGCATGCTTGCTGGACATCCAAGTCCCTAGCACGCAAAACCTCGTTTACCCTCTCCACCCTTTCCTAATCTTCATCTTTCCTACATACTCTAGCCTGAGCCTCACTATCCTCGTAAAAACTCTTTACTGCACAATACAAATACGTAATATAAATATTGAAACATACACTACCAGTAACTACCATTACCACCATTATCTACTACCATCACTACCTAACATGTTAATGTGCCTTAAGATTTACCCTAGCATGGGCCAGTAGGCCTACTGCCATACTTCTCTAATACAGTGGACCCCCGGTTAACGATATTTTTTCACTCCAGAAGTATGTTCAGGTGCCAGTACTGACCGAATTTGTTCCCATAAGGAATATTGTGAAGTAGATTAGTCCATTTCAGACCCCCAAACATACACTTACAAACGCACTTACATAAATACGCTTACATAATTGGTCGCATTCGGAGGTGATCGTTATGCGGGGGTCCACTGTATTTACATGTTCCTGCAGCCTATATATATAAACTGTGTGCATGAGCCTATAAACTGTGGGAACACCTCGCTGTATAGTCCTTGTGGCTTAGCGCTTCTTTTTTGATTATAATAATAATGTGGGAACACTTGAAGTTCCTAAACCTGTACTCCGTAGAATGTAGGAGGGAGAGATACATGATTATATACACCTGGAAAATCCTAGAGGGACTAGTACCAAACTTGCACATGAAAATCACTCCCTATGGAGGCAAAAGACTCAGCAGACAGTGCAACATCCCCCAATGACAAGCAGGGGTGTCACTAGCACTATAAGAGAACACAGTAAGTGTCAGGGGCCCAAGACTGTTCAACTACATCCCAGCATACATCAGGGGGATTGCCAATAGACCCCTGGCTGTCTTCAAGCAGGCACTGGACAGGCACCTAAAGTCAGTACCTGACCAGCCGGGCTGTGGTTCGTACGTTGGATTGTGTGTGGCCAGCAGTAGCAGCCTGGTTGATCAGGCCCGATCCACCATGAGGCCTGGTCACAGACTGGGTCATGGGGGCATTGACCCCCAGAACACACTCCAGGTATACCAGATATGATCCATCACAAATTCTGATACAAGATTATTGTCTTAATCAAGTTAGTTACTGTCTGTCTACAACTACAGATGCTGGTGAGGGGCTCTTGATCTAGGGAATTGGATTTGACCTCTATTATTATAATCAAAAAGAAGCGCTAAGATTTGACCTCTAGTTCCCTGAATTAAGCCTGAATACCTTCCACATCCCCCACAGGCGCTGTATAGTCCTACCCCTCAAGGAAGGTTCCTTGATGTTGGTGAGGGGCTCTTGATTTAGGGAATTGGATCTGTGCTCCAGTTCCCCGAATTAAGCCTGAATGCCTTCCACATCCCCCCCAGGCGCTGTATAATCCTCCGGGTTTAGCGCTTCCCCCTTGATTATAATAATAATGTATAGTCCTACAGGTTTAGCACTTCCCCGTGATTATAATAGTACTACAGATGGCACCTATAACATTGCACTTCGGTGCCATCTTGTATAAGGAAAATAGTGCTTGGAGTCCAAGTCACTACACTGCATTTGGGGTGCCATCTAGTGCAGGGGGACAGCCCTGTGTGACCCAGGTGGGTTTAGCACTTAGTTTTGCTAATGGCACTAAAAGTTAATGAAAAATGGCACTAGGCTGCCATCTATTGAAGAGAGATTAAACTAAATTAGTTAATTTTTTTGCACAATAGATGGCACTAAAAATTACTAATGAAAATAGTTGGATGCCATCTATTGTTGGAATTGTTTACTAAATCTAGTTCAGTTTTTGATTAATAGATGGTGCTGTAAGTTATTGAAAATGGGAAGATAAACTAGAGACTAAACTAAATTTTTTTTAGTTCACTTTTTGCTCAATAGATGGCGAAAAAAAAAAATAGAAAATGGGATGATAAACTAGGGGAGACTAAACTAAATTTTTTTTAGTTCACTTTTTGCTCAATAGATGGCGAAAAAAAAATTAGAAAATGGGATGATAAACTAGGGGAGACTAAACTAAATTTTTTTTAGTTCACTTTTTGCTCAATAGATGGCGAAAAAAAAATTAGAAAATGGGATGATAAACTAGGGGAGACTAAACTAAATTTTTTTTAGTTCACTTTTGCTCAATAGATGGCGAAAAAAAAATTAGAAAATGGGATGATAAACTAGGGGAGACTAAACTAAATTTTTTTTAGTTCACTTTTTGCTCAATAGATGGCGAAAAAAAAATTAGAAAATGGGATGATAAACTAGGGGAGACTAAATATTTTTAGTTCATTTTTTGCTCAACAGATGGCGCTGAAAATTACTAATGGGAATGGCACTTGGATGCCATCTAGTGAGAGAATTATGAACTAAATTTTTAGTTCATTTTTTGCATAATAGATGGCACTGAAAATTACTAATGAAAATGGCACTTGGATGCCATCTAGTGAGAGAATTATGAACTAAAAATATTTTGTTTAGTCTCCCCTAATTAATCCTCCCATTTTCAAATTTTTTTTTTTGCCATCTATTGAGCAAAAAGTGAACTAAAAAATATTTAGTTCAGTTTCCCCTAATTTATCCTCCCATTTTCATTAACTTAGTGCCATCTATCATGCAAAAAATGAACTAAAGATTTAGTTAATAATTCCAACAATAGATGGCATCCAAGTGCCCTTCTCATCTTCATTATAATCAAAAAGACTTATCTTCAGTGCCATCTAGTGTGCAAAAAATGAACTAACAATATTTACTCTCTCCCATTTTCATTAACTTATAATAAAAAAAAAGAAGCGCTAAGCCATCATTAACTTATAGTACCATCTATTATGCAAAAAATGAACTAATTTAACCTTTAAACTGTCCAAACGTAGATCTACGTTTTTTTCAGCATTTCACTGTACAAAAAGTAGATCTTTTTTTAACATTTGAAAATTGTGTTAAAAAAATGTAGCACCAATCTACTTTGGGCACTACGCATGTGAACGTGGATCTGTTTGGACAGTTTAAAGGTTAATATGTAATTCCAACAATATTATTATAATAAAAAAGAAGCGCTAAACCACAAGGGCTATACAGCTATTCCAACAACAGATGGCATCAGTGTCATTTTTATAAATTTTTTAGTGCTTCTATTATGCAAAAAATTAACTAATTTATTCTCCCTACAGTAGATGGCAGCCTGGTGCCATTTTCATTAACTTTTACTTTTTCTGTTACCAAGGGTGAAGCACAAAACCCACAGAGGTCATAGTGTGCCTGGGAAATGGGTAGGCAATTATATTATTATACTCCCCCCCCCCCCCCCAAAAAGAAGCGATAAGCCACAAAGGCTATACAGTGCTAGTTATAATCACAATCTAAGAGCTAAATCTACAAAGGTCAATGAGAGGCAGGCCAATTGTATCCAAGAGAGGATTATTTACATTAAGGGGGGAGTGCTAAACTCATAGAATTATACAGCGCATGTAGGGGGAGGATGAAGGTATTCAGGCTCAATTCAGGAACTGGAGCTCAGATCAATTCCCTAGATCGAGCCCCTCACCGCATCAGGAACCTTCCTTGAGAGCGATCTAAGAGGAGGAAAAAGTCCAATTCCATGCATTCAAGTGCCCAACACTAGCATCAACTTCAGATAGACGCAGGAAAGTGGTCGAGAAAGAGGACACGGAGCAAATGTGAATTATCTAGGAAAAATATTTGTGTTCTGGCTATGATCCTAACGAACACAGGTTGAGAACAACACATACTGGCAAGAAAGGTGATGACAAGACAGTGAGGTAAGAATGACAGCATCAGGTAACCTAATGAAGTTCAAGGGACAACCACATAATGTAGTGGTGGACAGGTCTAAGGTCTGTTTGATATAAGGACACAAGTTCTAACTTTTAAAAAATGCACATATTATTGTAGCAACAATTCACTCTGCAGGAACTTTGTTAAGACTTACAAACAATGAACGGAGTTATATAGGTATAGTGTGAGGTGCAAAGATAATACAATCATTGTAGGGTAATATCAGTATTATTCATGGTAGAATGTACTACAACTACTAACCACTGCTACAATGATTATATTATGCTTTGCACCTCACAATATACCTATAAATTACTCTCTGTGGTCATGTATTGTTTGTAATGGGTTATGACAAAGTCCTGGGAGCAAAACGTTGCTACAAATAAAATGTCACATTAATGGCACTTGTGTCCATTATCTAACATACTGTGGTAATTCTACCACAATACTAATCTAAAGATGTGTCCTGTGATGAATTTCAATGTCAAAAATGCCGGAAGCTCATTAATTATTCACTAAAATTGAATAAATAAAAAGTTGGGAAATTTATGGATGTTGTGGGATTTCTCCCCTGGGGCTCAGGTTCACAGGACCAGGCCTCCTAGGCTCCCCATTGGGCTCGGTCACAGACCAGACACCAGGCCTCCTAGGCTCCCCCCTGGGCTTGGTCAAAGGACCAGACATCGGGCCCTCCTAGGGGGCTACCCCTGGGCTTTGGTCACGACCAGGCCTCCTAGGGGCCTCCCCCCTGGCTCAGTCTCAGAACAGGGCCTCCTTAGGCTCCCCCTGGGCTTGGTTCAAACACCAAGGTCTAGGCTCCCCTGGGTACAGTCAACAGACCAGGCCTCTTAGGCTCCCACCTGGGCTCGGTCCTCAGACCAGGACTCCTAGGCTTCCCTGGGCTCGGTCACAGTCCAGGCCTCAGGCTCCCCCTGGGCTCGGTCACAGACCTGGCCTCCTAGGCTCCCCTTGGGCATCAGTCACAGACCATGCCTCCTAGCTCCCACGGGGCTTGAGTCACAGACCATGCCTCCTAGGCTCCCCCTGGGCTCGGTCACAGACCTGCCTCCTAGGCTCCCCCTGGGCCTCGGATAACAGACCTGGCCGCCTAGGCTCCCCCTTGGCGCGGTCACAGACCAGGCCTCCTAGGCTTCCCCCTGGGCTCGGTTCTCTGACCGGCACTCTTAGGTTAGGAAAGGAAATTATTACAGATTAAGAAACTTTGTATTACAAAACACCAAGAGAAAGTAATATAGGAAAGCCCTGGGTTTTCGGCTCCCTTTTTATGCTCTCATTTTTCAGCAGTTTTCAATTTGTTATCTGTTTGGTGCTTTTCTGCTGCTTTGCACAACAGGTTGTGTCAGGGAAGAGTTACCGGTGTCATGTTTTGTAAGTATATATGTATTTTGTATATATTTAACTTTTGTATATGTGATTTTTTTATGCCAAGCTGTACTGAGCACTTAATATATTATAGTGTAAAACCTGTTATCGGGCAATTTCGGACCCTTTCGATATGAAAAAAAAAACTTTTCCACTCGCCAACAAACTATCCACCTTATTCAGCGAGGGTCAGGAACATAAAGCTATGAAAACCAGGGGCCTCCTGGTAATAATAATGTCAACTAAGCATTAAACCTGGACCAAGGAAAGTAAAGATGTGTGCTGTGTGTTGTGTGTGTGTGTGTGTGTGCTTTAGTGAAATAAATGTCGAGGTTTTGTAACATTTATACTGAAAAGATGTCCACCCAGTGGACTCATACGAGGGTGCTGTGGAACTGCAGCACCCACTATTTTCACTCAGTATTATCGCTAACATTAAATATGTCTTTTTTTTTTTTCCTTTAAATCTTTCTTTATACTTGTACATTATATAATCAAAGAGTTAAAGAAAATAGGGGGTGCTGCAGAACCCCCGCATGAGCCACCTCTGCTTAAATTCCTTTCCACGTCCACTGCTCAGTAACCTACACTGACACTACTGTCAGTGACAGTAGTGTCAGTTATGTGTTTATTAACTACATGCAGTTGTGATGAATGGTTTAGAAAACCGACAAGTTGAAGAATTGAGACACTTATGTTTTCTAATGGTAGTTTTGAAGGTGATGAATGTGTCTGCAGTTCTAGAGTTTTCAGGTAGTGTTTTCCAGATTTTAAGGCCTTTGACATACACTGAATTTTTGTAAAGGTTTAGTCGGACACGGGGAATGTCATAGAGATGTTTGTGTCTGGTGTTATGCCTGTGGGTCCTGTCACAACTATCAAGAAAGGGTTTTAGGTCAAGGTTAATATTGGAATTTAAGGTCCTGTAGATTTAGATTGCACAGTAGTAAATGTGGATGTTCTGAACAGGGAGTAAGTTTAGATCTATGAAGAGGGGGGGGGGGGGGGGTGTTGCCAGGGATGGAACTGACTGACTGACTGACTATGAGCTTGACTTATGACGGACTAGTGACTTACTGACTTGACTAACTATAGTTAGTGAGTACTGACCGACTAAGGGTCAATGAGAAATGAGATGCTTGATACTGAGATGCTTTGCCGTTTCCACGACTAAACTTCCGGTACAGCTTACAATACTGACTGGTTGGAGAGCTGGTCATAAGTCTGAGTGATCTTTAAACAGGTAGGTTGTTATATGAGGAGTACCTGTATTATATAACTTTAACATTGTTACTCATAAAGACCACAATACAAAAAAAAAAAAGTCACAAAAAATGGAATATAAAACTAATAAAAAACTGCCAAAGATTTATATCATTATATGAGCACTTTCAAATGCAGTGAAACCTCGGCTTATGAACTTAATCCGTTCCGTGACCTTGTTCGTATCCTGATTTGTTCGTATGCTGAGTCAGTTTTCTTCATTTAAATTAACTGAAAAGCCATTAATCCTTTCCAGTGGAATTCCTGCTCTGAAGAGAGGAAACACTAATTACCTTAATTATGGAGCTAATATCAACTCTACAGCTCTTTATCTTCACAATTGCTTAATCTGACTTAATAAACAATTAAATAACATAGAACCTGATATATACTCTAGAATAAAATTATGTCATTATGTTGACAAGGGAGGCGGCTATACTGCTCCCGCATTTTTGTGGTATTCACTGCACCCATAGTGACGGCCTTTTGAAGCCGTCTATTATTGTTTCTTATTATAGTAACTTATTATTATATTCGTAATAAGTATTATATTGATTATGGCTTAGTTTTAGGGAATGGAAACACAGATCCAATTCCATAGAATCAGAGCCCCTCTCATGTACGTAATACTACAACTACTACTACTAATAATAATAAAAGGCTGCCAGTAGTTGGACACCACCATCAGCCAAAACATTGGTAACAATACGTTTTTTTCACTGTCTAGTCTTAAGTAGTCTATAAGTATTAGGTTAGTCTGTGGAAATGCCTCGGACATGATAGTGGCTTTCTTTCTCCAATCATGTGTATAATGTAAACACACATTGCAAACCTTTGCAAAGAAATAAATATTTATTTATTTATTTATTTAAGGAAACCTCCCTTGAGGAGGAAGTACACACCTTCAAATTTTTTTTCATTATCCAGAAGCAAAAATCGATCTGAATGACGGTTCGTATCCTGAAGTTCGCATGGGTGGGGCATTCATAAGCCGATGGTTACATTGTATAAGGAAAATGATAATCATTTCCCATGAAAAAAAATCTATTGTTATTGGATATTATACAATGATGGGGTTGTAAAAATAATTTAATCAATGCCTTAATACTAAAATAGTTAAGACTCAAAATAATGATGAAATAAATGAAAATATAACCTCACTTTATTTTGCTGAAAAGAGTCGAGTGCCTACCTGTAGTGCTGATGAAGGGGGAGGAAAAATGTTATTGTTTGGAGGAGAGTCCCCTTCTCTTTTCCTATTTCGACCTGGTTGAAGCTCACCAAAGAACTTTGCTTTGCCTTCTCCTCAGGAGTTTTGGAAATGTGATAGTCTGGTCATTCATTATTATTATTATTATTATTATTCTAATGACAGGGCGCGCTAAACCATAGGATTTTATACAGCGATGTGGGGGGATGGAAGGTATTCAGGCTCAATCAGGGGAATTGGAGCACCAGATCCAAATTCCTAGATCAAGAGCCCTCACCAGCATCAAGGAAACCTCCCTTGAGGGGTGTTTGTGATATTTCCAGGACACTGCTATTATGGCTTGTTTGGGATTTGTTGGGGTATTATGCTCTTGCAAAGTTTTTGACGTCCATTATTTGGCAAGATTCCTTGATTAATGAAGTAGGTACTTTCCTCTATTCCTCTTCTGAGCTGAAGAGAGTGCATCCATCTTAGATTTGAGCTCCTCCTCTGAAGTTCCTGTTAACTCCTCAGTGGTCAGCTCTTTTCCTGTGCTCCTCCACTAACTCCTCCCATCCCCATCACACATCCAGACTCATGACCTGCCCAGAGAGACAATGTCCTCCGGTGTACATTTCCTTCATTGTTGGTTTCTCATTAATTTCTTAGAACTCATGGTTAATGTGAATTTACTAAAAAATTATACGACAAAACACAAAATCACTAAAATTCGCAGTTACAGTGCGGGTTGTTACAGTATGCAAACTAGTAAGGTATATGAGGTGTGTACGCATTAGTGAATTAATGTGGGCAGTCCTGGCTTTGTAAAAAAAGGGTTGCACCACGATGTCTTGACTCATTTTGACCCATATAAGTTCTAGCACGCGAGTCATATTCCAACGAAAGGTCACATTACCAGCAAAAATTTTAGTGTCCAAACAGGTTGTTATCCAAGTTGGACATATTCCAACGCAGATGTATACTGAAAGGTACAGTGTATCTGTTAATGGTATCATAAGTTCTAATAAAAAAAATATTAATAAAATATTACATTGTTCACTTCTACGTACAGGGACCCCGGTTAACGATTTTAAATCCGTGCAAGAGGGCTCATCTTTATGCGAAACAATCGTTATGCGAATGTATTTCCCTAGAAATAATGGAAATCAAATTAATCCGTGCAAGACGCCCAAAGTATGAAAAAATTTTTTTTTTACCACATGAAATGTTAATTTTCAAAACACTAACTGAAAAAGGCATGCACAATTAAATGGCCACTATACTTTTTATTGAAGATCTGGTGATGAGTGATGATGGGAGGGGGGTGAGCATTATCTTCTTACTGTTTAGAAGGGGAATCCACTTCCATTAGACTTGAGGTAGCAAGTCCTTTTCCGGGGGTACTTCCTTCTTCTTTTAAGCACTAGACAGCTTGAGAGGTCACTGGACTCTGTCGCACAACACTTCTAAAACTGTCATAAGAGCTTGTACCTCCCGTTCCTTTACGATTGTCTAAAGGGGCACAACTTGTCATTGAAAATAGTCACCAGCACGAATTGCAACTGCTGTGTCAGGGTGATTTTCATCTCTAAAGGATTGCAGTTCAACCCACTGTGACACATTTCCTTTACTTTGAAGTAGGCACATGGATTCCACAAACTGGCATGGCTTCTCAGGGTTAGCCGCAAACCCTTCAAAATCTTTCTAATTTTCCATACTAATTTCCCTTTTTACCACAGGAGTGGCACTAGAAGCTTTCTTGGGCCCATGGTCTCTTATTTTCTGAAACAGCACGAAAACACTGTAATAATACGAAATATTCGAGTGTATGCTTGGATGATACCGCGGAGGCTGGTGGTAAACAAGGACGCCGGCACATGTGAGGCTGGCTGAGGGACATTGGCGCGTCTCGGACGAAAATCGGTAGCGGGTTTTTAATCGGTATGCGCCGGCAAAATTTTGACGAATAAAATGTAATCGGTATGCGGAAAAATGTATGTGATGCCATCGTTATGCGGGGGTCACTGTAATTGTTATGGACAAATCACAAAAAACTACCTTGGTCTTCAAAAAATCATAAACCTGCTAACATAAACAATACATGTCTACTGGACTTGCGAGCTGAGACGATTACTTGATAGTGAGATAGAACCACTAGGCCAAAAGGTACGTGAAAATGGTTGTGGAACATTGGACGTGCCATGTCGTGTTGACTTCAGTGTTGATTGTATAGTGTTGCCACCACTGGAATCCATACCTGTTTTACAATTTATTTACCAACTGAAGAAATGGTGCCTACAAATTAAATATTATATTACAGAAACTATAAATTATTTGTTTGAAAAAATATTAACTTTCATAATATGCCTGCTTATTAAATAAATTTGGTGCAATTTGAGCATTCTATACCACTGAGATTTCATTTGTTGACCTCATCTGGGTAAATTACATAATTAAATCTACATACATTTATTAACCCAAATTCTAATAAATCACTGTCTATGATATTTCTCTATGCACATTTGAATTTTTGTGCAAACTGAACTGGGTAAAAAGAAATAGGGACTTGGCTACAGTTAAAAACTACATATCTATTAATTACTCTAAGTGCAATTATCAATAAGAAAGCATATTTAGCACGAGAAGTGATGGACACCCCATTTTTACAAATTTGGTTTTAACACGTCGGTCGTTCTTCCACCGAGGCAAGGTGACCCAAGAGAAAACACTTCACTCCTTTCACAAGATCACGGTCTTTGCTTGAGGTGCCCTCCTATGACAGTTGCGATGTAACTCAAACAACCAATCCCTAACCCTCTTTAAGTTGATGGATAAATATTTACTAGATATGGACCAAAAAGGAAGCAAGGGGCTAGTACTCTTTTCTTCTATTAAATTACTACATGTTAAAAAAGAAGAAAAAACTCTTGTGGAAACTGTGTATAGAAAAGAAATAGTGGAAATTTTTTTTTCGAATCACCCTGCCTCAGTGGGAGATGACCAGTAATTTTTTTAACCACATCAGCTGTTAACCACCAAGTTCGGGTAACCGAAAATATAAGAAACAATTTCGTCATCACTGACTACTGTCTTACCGATGGGCATGCCAAATGACCAGTATGTTGTAAAGAAAACGATTGTAAAATTCTATGATTTGCAGCTTTTGATTCATGAACCTTTAGTCTTGTCCCTCTCTATGGGCTATGAACCTTAAACGGCTCCAAATGTGTTATATATGTTCACCGCCACAGCGCACGAATATTTAAAAAAAAAAAATAATAAAGTTTTTTATAGAAAAAGAGCACATTTTTTAAAGTATTTTAGAATAAAAAGAAATAAATTTTAGGGTCAGTATTTAGAGATATGAGGTGAGAAGTTGGCACTGGATGCTCAGGTGACAGCATAAATCGAGTCCTGGCGCTTGCAGGAAGTGTTTGCTGATTATACCTTTTTTTATATTTTCATATTCATTTATGTAATTTTTATGTTCTGATTAATTACAATTTGTAGTTAGTTCTTGTTCTTTTATAACCAATCTTTGTTCTAGACACTGTATTAGGTACTGAATTGTACTCCAATTGTCACAAACACAGTGACAGGTGGACCATTTACACTGGCTTGGTCATTTAATATTGTCTTGGAATATATACATAGTATTTATTGGTTATGCTCCCAGCAATGTTTTGTTCTATGTGGATGTAGATGATGTTTGAGGTGATGATGATGATGATGTTGATGATGATGATGATGTGATGATGATGATGCTGATGATGATGCATGATGATGATGATGATGATGAGGATGATGATGATGAAGATGATGATGATGATATGATGATGATTGAGATATGATGATGTTGATGATGATGATGATGATGATGATATGAGATGATGATGATGATGATGATGTGATGATGCTGATGATGATGAGGATGATGATGATGATGATGATGATGATGATGATGATGATGATGATGATGATGATGATGATGATGATGATGATGATGATGATTTTGATGATGATGATGATGATGGATGATTGTGATGATGATGATGTTGATGATCATCATCATTCATCAAGACTGCAGCAGCAGCAAGCAGCAGCAGCAGAAGCAGCAGCAGCAGGAGGAGGAGGAGGATGATGATGATGATGATGATGATGATGATGATGATGATGATGATGATGCATAATAATAATGATAAGTAATAATAAGTTGCCTTGAAGCATGAAAAACGAAGTCCACCCCTGACAGTGACATGATGAGATAACAACTGATAAGAGGTGGGGAGGGTGCAGCTGATAAGAAAAGATTAGAGGTGATATTTGATGAGCACTGCCCTCACTTTGTTTTGGCTGGTACACAAACATGTCTGTCTGTCTATTTGTCTGTCTGTCAAGCTCCCTGTCTATCTGTCTAGCTCTCTGTCTCAGAGAGAGCCACAAAACTGTGTCGTCATCATGTTTACTCACATCTTCAAGCAGAGTATAGCACTTTGTCTGGATTTTTTGGGTTATCCTAGGTAATTTACACTATGTCTACTTGTATTTATGTGTACCTGTGAGACAGAGATAGAGAGACAGATTGAAAGAGATACAGAGACAGACAAAGACAGATAGAGACAGACAGAGACAGACACAGATAGACACAGAGGTAGACAGAGACAGAGATAGACAGACAGATAGATAGAGGAAGATAGAGATAGAGATACAGAGATAGACAGACCCTAAACTTGGGGTTAACATCACTTTCCTCTTAAAAGAGGAGTGTTAATATGACATTACATCAGTGAATCCTTGGTGTTTACTGCACTGTTTGCTCTAGCTGGCGCTCAATTTAACTGGCGCTCCAACAAGGTACTAAGTGATCCCAGATTTTTTTAATACCATGCACACTGAGTGTTAGGACCCATTCTATGCTGACAAGGCATCTCAGGCCAATCGTGATAAATTTGAAGGCAGGAAAAATAAAACGTATATATACGTTTGGGGCGCTACGCGTAAGAACGTATATATATGTTTGGACCGTTTAAGGGTTAATTAAGGTTGACTATATTTCACTACAATGTGTCTATATCAGGGGCTACCAAACCCAGGGTTGTGACCCAATGTAAAATTGATGGAGATCCAGTGATTGTTTGGTTTGATATTCTATATATATATCTACCACAATTTCCTGAGGTGCTAGGTAATTACCTCCATCATTTACAATGCAAAGAAAATGTGAATGGATTGTGGAGAAATTAACCTGAGAACTAGTAATCAAAAACACCTTCAACCCTCCTGATGACTGTATTAAATCTTAAGCTTTAAATGTGCATCAATCTGTGATTGTCTTTCCATGAGTCTTATGTTTTTTTCTTGTTGTTGAGGGTTACAAGGGCCACTCACAGTTTTCACTTATCAAGTTTTGCTTCCTGATGTACAGAGAAGAAATAATACCCAAAGTTGGGCAATGACAGGAAAGGAAACAGGACTTTCCTTTGCAAATATTCTGAGTCAGGTCAGATGGAGCCCATACCAAAGCCCCAGCAGAGTGGGAGACCTACTCCCTCACCTGAGTTCAGTAACTTACCTCTTGCCAAAACTTGTGAAACATGCATAAAGTGGAAAAATGAAGTTGATGAATGGTGCCAGCTGGCCCAGTGGATAACGAGTCTGTCTGGAGTTTTATGATTCTCTGACTGCGGGTTCAAGCCCCACCTGTGGTATGGTTTCTTTGCAATTGTGTCACTACGATTTCGTGAGCCCCTATAATAATGTGTCCACTGGGCAGAATAAGGTGAGGAAAAGTGTCCCATATAGAATGGGAGAAATTTGTCAATGATGTGAGATCACAACACCCCCATACCAAGGCTGGTACCGAAGTCATATCTTATTTCTCTCTGGTGTATGAAAAAGTACAATGTGTACTTTTTCAAATTTAAACAAACATTTCTCAATGCATACCTCTACGATCATCTTCCCGTGAGTCTCATTTCTCTCACGGTGGTTTGCGTTCTTCTGAATCTGTTGTAGTACATGCTCTTGGCAGGTCCTGCACTCCAGGGCAAAACTCACTTATTGTTGAGCACACTTGTTGAACCTTAATGTCCTGGGCTAAGTGTAGCGGTGAACCCAACCACACTAGATACCGCTGAAATCTGTAAACAAACATTGCTAGTTACAAACATTTTGCTGCACCAAAGTTAGAAAAATTACATTAACCAAAGCTTTGTTATACTTCATTAATCTATCAAGAAAGACCGACAGAGTGAGACTGTGAAAGAGTAAATAATTCTTTATTAAAACTGGTTAATTTACTTACATAAAGGTGTTCATGTTGTAATATTGTTCACATTGTAAAACAGAAACATTCTATTATTTCTGGGTCACAAATGATTCAAAGAAAGCACATTCACCAACATTCACTCAATTGTCATCTTTCCAGAAGTGTTGACAATACAGAGTATCCTCTGACTGCAACATCTCCACCCCTCCAGAGTGCAGACACTGCCCTTTCCACCTCCAGGACTCAAGTCCAGCTCACTGGTTTCCCTGAATAACTTCATAAAAATTTATGCAGAAAAAGCCACATGGGGATGGAAATCTTTAGCTCAAGATTTTTCAGTCTTGCTATGCAATATTGCAAAACTAGCAACAGACAGTAGGGGAAAAATTCTCTGAGGTGAAGCAGAAGTAAAGTGCCGGGTCATGTCACAGTGACTTATTCTGCACTGTTAACATCACCTGTTTGCCAATGTATTTCATAAAATTTTGTATTATTAAAAATCCTTATTGATATCTAAAAATCTGACCATCTTGATATTTTCTTATAATGGTGCTAGACATTCAATACTGCTTCTGTGCCCCTTACCCAGTCATCACTCGCTGATAAATAATTTCCAGAACAAATGTACGCTCTGCACAGTCTGCTACAAACTCCGGCATTCTGAAACACAAGGATGAAAAAGTTAGTGTTCATCTGTCTCCCACTCAGCAGAGGCTCACACTCCAACAGCACGTCAAGTATTAAAAATCATTTATCTCCATTCACTCCTATCAAATATGCTCATGCATGCTTGCTGGAAGTCTAAGCCCCTCGCACACAAAACCTCCTTTACCCCCTCTCTCCAACCATACCATTCCTAGGCTGACCCCTACCCCACCTTCCCTCCACAACAGATTTATACACTCTTGAAGTCATTCTGTTTTGTTCCATTCTCTCTACATGTCCAAACCACCTCAACAACCCTTCCTCAGCCTTCTGGACAACAGTTTTGGTAATCCCGCACCTCCTCCTAACTTCCAAACTACAAATTCTCTGCATTATATTCACACCACACATTGCCCTCAGACATGACATATCCACTGCCTCCAGCCTTCTCCTCGCTGCAACATTCATCACCCATGCTTCACACCCATATAAGAGCGTTGGTAAAACTATACAGTGGACCCTCGACTAACGCTATTAATCCGTTCCTGAGAGCTCCTCGTTAGTCAAAATTATCGTTAGTCAAGTTAATTTTCCCCATAAGAAATAATGGAAATCAAATTAATCCGTGTAGGACACCCCAAAGTATGAAAAAAAAATTGTTTTTACCACATGAAATATTAATTTTAATACACACAAACTGAAGAAGACATGCACAGTTACATGGCACTTACCTTTATTGAAGATCAGGTGATGATTGATGGGATGGGAGGAGGGGAGGGGAGAGTGTGATGGTCTTAGTGTTCAGAAGGGGAATCCCCTTCCATTAGGACTTGAGGTGGCAAGTCCTTTTCTGGGGTTACTTCCCTTCCCTTTAAATTCTCAAACCAACCTTTGCTGGCCTTAAATTCACTCACATCACCACTAGTTGCTGGCATTTTTTTAATTAAATCGTCATGCAACTTCCTAGCTTTTCACATATGATCGCTTGAGAGATGCTATCTCCTCTATCTGTTTTTCGTTTATCCACACCAATAACAGTCTCTCAACATCTTCGAGTACTTGCGATCTCAGTTTCGAAAACATAGTTGCACCTTTGGCAAGAACAGCTTCCTTGATTGCTGTTTTCTTGCCCACAATAGTAGCAATGGTTGATTGGGGTTTTGTGTACAACCTGGCCAGCTCGGAGACACGCACTCCACTTTCATACTTAGCAATGATCTCTTTCTCATATCCATAGTAATTCTCACCCTTTTTGCTGTAGGGTTGGCACTAGAAGCTTTCTTGGGGCCCACGGTGACTTATTTTGCAGTGATAATATGAAATGTTCCGATTGCATGATAATATGAAATGTTCCGATTGCACTTGGAAACGACTCGCGGTGGCTGGCTGGCTTGTAAACACTGGCCAGAAGTGGACGCGTCTCAGACGGAATGAATAGTGTTGGTCGAGTTTTTTAGCGCTAGCCGAGGCAAAATTTTTGCGTTAAAATGTATCGCAAGTTGGATTTATCGTTAATCGATGTAAAAAGAAGAAAAACTTTTGTTTTTCTCTTTGGGTCACCCTGCCTCAGTGGGATGCAGCTGGTTTGTTGAAAGAAGAAGAATACAACTACTACTACTACTAATAATAATAATAATAATAATAACAACAATTGCTCTAGAGTAGTTTAAATGTTAGCTACTAAACTTGTACAAAATACATATGACATTTATACAGGCAAAGTGATGTCTCAGCGTCAAGTATCTCAGACTTCGTCCTACAGGCACCCAGCTTTCACTGTCTCCAAGAATACGTATTTGTACAAATTTGCACTTTATTGTGCATCCCATAGTACAAGATGTCAGTGAAAAGGAAGATCTTGACTTCACCTGAAGGAAGTGCTAAGAACCAAAGGAAGGCTCTTGATCTTGAGGTGAAAATGAAGGTTATAAATGAGTATGAAGCTGGTAAGAAAGTACAAGTGATAGCTGATGACTTGAAGGTGGCGCATTCTACCATTTCCACTAACTTGAAAGAGGCAGTGAAAGCATCGACAGGATTTCAAGCCATAATAACTAGGCAGCAGAAAGGCCTCATTCAAGAACTGGAGAAATTACTGGTGATGTGGTTTGACTACCAGATACAAAAAAGAATGCCGATAAGCCTTTCAATTATTCAAGCTAAGGCACACAGTATCTTTAAGACTTTGAAGGCAGGTGAAAGTGAGGAATCAACAGAAACATTTACGGCAAGTCATGGATGAATAAAAAGTTTGATTAAATAACGTAGAAGCATAAAAAAGCTACCCAAATTAATAAAAACTGACATATATGGAGAGGCACTGGAGGATGTGTGGGGCTGGGATATACAAGAGAGTGGAGAAGGCACCAGCAGTCTCAGTAATTCATGCTTCACCATGATGTATGGACGTGTAAGCTCACGGCACTATAAAATATTGTTTAATCATACTATTACTATCAATAAAGGTTATCTACCTATCACATCCATTCCAGACTAATATTAGGTATAACACAAATAATGTAGAAGCATGATAAAGATGCCCAAATTAATAAAAACTGATATTATATAGAGAGGTATTGAAGAGTGGAGGGCAGAGAGGGATAAAAAAAAAAAAGTGACTGCAACCATAACAGAAAATATTACGCGCCTGAAGAGTAACTATAGAAAATCACTCTTACCCTATGCAAAGACTGAAAAAAGTGTCATTTTCTCAAAACAAAAAATTTCCCAAGTACAGTGGACCCCCGCATAACGATCAGCTCCCAATGCGACCAATTATGTAAGTGTATTTATGTAAGGCGTTGTAGTGTTGTTTGGGGGCTAAATGGACTAATCTATTCACAATTTCCTCAGGGAACAAAATTCGGTCGTACGGCACCCGAACATACTTTGGAATAAATAAATCGTAAAAACCGGGGG
>NC_069486.1:22451527-22468654 GCF_026875155.1 Cherax quadricarinatus | reverse complement strand
CAGATGAGACAGAGACAGACACAGATAGACACAGAGGTAGACAGAGACAGAGATAGACAGAGATACACAGACAGATAGAGGAAGATAGAGATAGAGATACAGAGATAGACAGACCCTAAACTTGGGGTTAACATCACTTTCCTCTTAAAAGAGGAGTGTTAATATGACATTACATCAGTGAATCCTTGGTGTTTACTGCACTGTTTGCTCTAGCTGGCGCTCAATTTAACTGGCGCTCCAACAAGGTACTAAGTGATCCCAGATTTTTTTAATACCACGCACACTGAGTGTTAGGACCCATTCTATGCTGACAAGGCATCTCAGGCCAATTGTGATAAATTTGAAGGCAGGAAAAATAAAACGTATATATACGTTTGGGGCGCTACGCGTAAGAACATATATATATGTTTGGACCGTTTAAGGGTTAATTAAGGTCGACTATATTTCACTACAATGTGTCTATATCAGGGGCTACCAAACCCAGGGTTGTGACCCAATGTAAAATTGATGGAGATCCAGTGATTGTTTGGTTTGATATTCTATATATCTACCACAATTTCCTGAGGTGCTAGGTAATTACCTCCATCATTTAGAATGCAAAGAAAATGTGAATGGATTGTGGAGAAATTAATCTGAGAACTAGTAATCAAAAACACCTTCAACCCTCCTGATGACTGTATTAAATCTTAAGCTTTAAATGTGCATCAATCTGTGACTGTCTTTCCATGAGTCTTATGTTTTTTTCTTGTTGTTGAGGGTTACAAGGGCCACTCACAGCTTTCACTTATCAAGCTTTGCTTCCTGATGTACAGAGAAGAAATAATACCCAAAGTTGGGCAATGACAGGAAAGGAAACAGGACTTTCCTTTGCATATAGAAACAGGAACAAAATATTCTGAGTCAGGTCAGATGGAGCCCATACCAAAGCCCCAGCAGAGTGGGAGACCAACTCCCTCACCTGAGTTCAGTAACTTACCTCTTGCCAAAACTTGTGAAACATGCATAAAGTGGAAAAATGAAGTTGATGAATGGTGCCAGCTGGCCCAGTGGATAACGCGTCTGTCTGGAGTTTTATGATTCTCTGACTGCGGGTTCAAGCCCCACCTGTGGTATGGTTTCTTTGCAATTGTGTCACTACGATTTCATGAGCCCCTATAATAATGTGTCCACTGGGCAGAATAAGGTGAGGAAAAGTGTCCCATATAGAATGGGAGAAATTTGTCATTGATGTGAGATCACAACACCCCCATACCAAGGCTGGTAGCGAAGTCATATCTTATTTCTCTCTGGTGTATGAAAAAGTACAATGTGTACTTTTTCAAATTTAAACAAACATTTCTCAATGCATACCTCTACGATCATCTTCCCGTGAGTCTTATTTCTCTCACGGTGGTTTGCGTTCTTCTGAATCTGTTGTAGTACATGCTCTTGGCAGGTCCTGCACTCCAGGGCAAAACTCACTTATTGTTGAGCACACTTGTTGAACCTTAATGTCCTGGGCTAAGTGTAGTGGTGAATCCAACCACACTAGATACCGCTGAAATCTGTAAACAAACATTGCTAGTTACAAACATTTTGCTGCACCAAAGTTAGAAAAATTACATTAACCAAAGCTTTGTTATACAGGTCTCCCTCAACATTCGTGTTTTCAACTTTCGCGGGCTTCACACATTCGCGAGTTCCCAACCGCCAAATTCCCAGCCTCCAAATCATATTTAAGTTTACCGCCACGAGTCCTTACTACCCTCCCTCCGACCCCCACAACTGGCAACCAGACCTCCCACCACTGTGTGGTGAGTGTTTTGTTTGTTCATTATTTGCTATTAAACTACAGTATAAATAATGTAAACCCATCCATGACTGCATATTAGAATGGCTATTCAGACAGGTATTGGACGGTGACATCATGTGTTTACTCTTGAACACAGCAAAGAATCAAACATTTCTGCTACTGCTAATAATAATAATAATAATAATAATAATAATAATAATAATAATAATAATAATAATATAAATACGATAGAATTGAAGAAGGAAATTGTACAAAAATACGAGGGTTGAAGCAGTGGTGAAGGAAGTGGTTGACACATCGTCAGTGTGACTTTGTTTATGTTGGAGTGAGTATTAGTCTCCGTGCTCTTCCAAACATTTCACAATAATTCATTGTATTTGGTGCTTGTAGATTGAGAGTGACTGGAGTGGTTGAGGCAGTGGTAGAGGCAGTTATAGAGGCTGTGGTAGAGGCTGTGGTAGAGGAAGTGATAGAGGCAGTGGTAGAGGCAGTTATAGAGGCAGTGGTAGAGGCAGTGATAGAGGCAGTGGTAGAGGCAGTGATAGAGGCAGTGATAGAGGCAGTGGTAGAGGCAGTGGTAGAGGCAGTGATAGAGGCAGTGATAGAGGCAGTGGTAGAGGCAGTGGTAGAGGCAGTGGTAGAGGCAGTTATAGAGGCAGTGGTAGAGGCAGTTATAGAGGCAGTGGTAGAGGCAGTGATAGAGGCAGTGGTAGAGGCAGTTATAGAGGCAGTGCCTCTACCACTGCCTCAACCACTCCAGTCACACTCAATCTACAAGCACCAAACACAATGAATTATTGTGAAATGTTTGGAAGAGCACGGAGACTAATACTCACTCCAGCATAAACAAAGTCACACTGACAATGTGTCAACCACTTCCTTCACCACTGCTTCAACCCTCGTATTTTTGTACAATTTCCTTCTTCAATTTTATCGTATTTATTATTATTATTATTATTATTATTATTATTTATTATTATTATTATTATTATTATTATTATTATTATTAGCAGTAGCAGAAATGTTTGATTCTTTGCTGTGTTCAAGAGTCAACACGTGATGTCACCGTCCAATACCTGTCTGAATAGCCATTCTAATATGCAGTCATTAATGGGTTTACATTATTTATACTATAGTTTAATAGCAAATAATGAACAAACAAAACACTCACCACACAGTGGTGGGAGGGCTGGCTGCCAGTTGTGGGGGTCGGAGGGAGGGTAGTAGGGACTCGCAGTGGTGGAGGCAGTGGTATTTAATAACATACATGTTATTAAGGCATAACGTATGTATTTAGTACAATTTATGACGTTTTCATGTATTTTATGATTGTTCATGGTTGGACAAGTTAAGGAAGCAGCATTGTATTATATTTCCCTACAATATATTGGGGCACCAAACATTCACGGTTTTTCAACATTCACGAGGCTCTTGATCCCCTAACCCTCACGAATGTTGAGGGAGACCTGTACTTCATTAATCTATCAAGAAAGACCGACAGAGTGAGACTGTGAAAGAGTAAATAATTCTTTATTAAAACTGGTTAATTTACTTACATAAAGGTGTTCATGTTGTAATATTGTTCACATTGTAAAACAGAAACATTCTATTATTCCTGGGTCACCAATGATTCAAAGAAAGCACATTCACCAACATTCACTCAATTGTCATCTTTCCAGAAGTGTTGACAATACAGAATATCCTCTGACTGCAACATCTCCACCCCTCCAGAGTGCAGACACTGCCCTTTCCACCTCCAGGACTCAAGTCCAGCTCACTGGTTTCCCTGAATAACTTCATAAAAATTTATGCAGAAAAAGCCACATGGGGATGGAAATCTTTAGCTCAAGATTTTTCAGTCTTGCTATGCAATATTGCAAAACTAGCAACAGACAGTAGGGGAAAAATTCTCTGAGGTGAAGCAGAAGTAAAGTGCCAGGTCATGTCACAGTGACTTATTCTGCACTGTTAACATCATCTGTTTGCCATTGTATTTCATAAAATTTTGTATTATTAAAAATCCTTATTGATATCTAAAAATCTGCCCGTCTTGAAAATTTTCTTATAATGGTGCTAGACATTCAATACTGCTTCTGTGTTCCTTACCCAGTCATCAGTCATCACTTACCCAGTCATCACTTACCCAGTCATCACTCGCTGATAAATAATTTCCAGAACAAATGTACACTCTGCACAGTCTGCTACAAACTCTGACATTCTGAAACACAAGGATGAAAAAGTTAGTGTTCATCTGTCTCCCACTCAGCAGAGGCTCACACTCCAACAGCACGTCAAGTATTAAAAACCATTTATCTCAATTCACTCCTATCAAATATGCTCATGCATGCTTGCTGGAAGTCTAAGCCCCTCACACACAAAACCTCCTTTACCCCCTCTCTCTAACCATACCATTCCTAGGCCGATCCCTACCCCGCCTTCCCTCCACAACAGATTTATACACTCTTAAAGTCATTCTGTTATGTTCCATTCTCTCTACATGTCCAAACCACCTCAACAACCCTTCCTCAGCCTTCTGGACAACAGTTTTGGCAATCCCGCACCTCCTCCTAACTTCCAAACTACGAATTCTCTGCATTATATTCACACCACACATAGCCCTCAGACATGACATCTCCACTGCCTCCAGCCTTCTCCTCGCTGCAACATTCATCACCCATGCTTCACACTGCCTCCAGCCTTCTCCTCGCTGCAACATTCATCACCCATGCTTCACGCTCATATAAGTGTGTTGGTAAAACTATACTCTTATACATTCCACTCTTTGCTTCCAAGGACAAAGTTCTTTGTCTATCTTGTTTATTATTTAACAGGGAATTTAAACATTTTATGGAATAATGTTAAAAAATAACACATAAATAACCATTTAAGTAACATTATGAAGGGATTCGGGGAAAATCGGCAGGCCGGATTTAAATTTTCCTGGAGATGGGAAGTACAGTGCCGGCACTCTGAAGGGGGGGTTTGTTAATGTTGCAGTTTTATAACTGTAGTGTAAGCATGCCTCTGGAAAGGGACAGTGATGGAGTGAATGTTGATGAAGTACTCTACTGTAACCTAATATAGCACTGTACACACAATGTACAATTATGTTACAATAAACTTAAAAATTAAGGAATCAGAAGTACAGTTTTGCAACGTGAAATTCTATTATTTTAAAGTCTATATTTAGTGTCCACCAGCACTGTTTAGGCTGACAGTACAGATGCAGAGTGAGTTTTTTATGGGTTATCTTTATCAAGTTATATTCAACCAAGGTTTGTTATGAACCAGGTCTCTTTCTGCCATACTTGTAGGCATTACCTACAATGTGGAAAAAGACATTTATGTACAGTCCAGGAACTTGGAAACACCTGGTAATCATTAAGTTTCCCTTTAGCTCAATTCGTAGTGCACTCAACTCACATACTGAGGTCCAGGGGTCGATCCCTGGTACAGGTGGAAACATCAGGACATGTTTCCTAAGACACCTGTTGTTCATGTTCACCTAGCAGCAAAATAGGCACCTAGGTATTAGTCAACTGGTGTGGGTCACATCCTGGGACAAAAGTGACTTAATATGCCCAAAATGCTCTGCTTTAACAAAGGGATTTCTATATACATAGTAGTATGTCAGTGTGTTAGTTTATGGTCTGTATGTTTGTACATGTATTGTAGAAAAAGATTATTATTATTATTATTCATTCAACAGGTGTCTATGTATAGTCCATAACACTTGTAGACACACTGGTAATCATTCATTCAACAGCTGTCTTGCAAGTGTACAGACACCACAGTTTAAATGAACCCCTGAACTGCAACATCCCCACTTACTGTCCTGGTAAATATCCCCACCTGGGTTTTAAATCCACTACTGTCCACTCACTGGTTCACTGGAACACACTGCAAGGAAACACAAACTGCTTAAAAAAAAACCTCATTTTATGCAGTGTTTCACTAACACAAATACTATGACAATGAACAAGATATTACAAGGATCCTAATTGAAATAAGTAATTTTGACTTTTCTGGGTTATCCTGGGTGATTTACACCCCCTTTACTTGGTATGTAATTGTACTTATGTGTACCTGTACATAAATAAACTTACCTTCTCAATGTTGTGGAAGAAAAAATCATAAATTTACAGAATGCTTTTACCTACAAGATCATTCAGCAGTCTTCTCCAAACAAAGGTACCATACATCCACTCATTCATTTTTAACACTCATACTGTCAAAAATTTAAAGTATATGCACAATAAAACTTCCCCCTTTAAAAATAAAAAAAAGATTTACACTAGCAGGTTCATAATAACAATTACTGTAAATACACAATTATACACCACACAAGTACCTTCTGGTAATTATAAAAATCACATCTTAGGCAAACTGGTCTCAGTGCAGTGGAACAATGTAAATTAGCATTAATACCCCTCTTACTTGAGCTTAATCTGTGTAGGACCATCATGTTTTACCAATGGCTTTTAGATAAAACCCATGATTCTTTCAGTCAAACCTCTATCTTGGCAATGTTATTAGACGCTCCTCGAAGTCCACCTTCGAGACACGGGTGATTGAGTCAATCTACGGGAAAAAAAATGCAAGTGGTTAATTTGCACTTGAGTATAAGCAGTGGTTCGGGTGGTTCCCAACCTTCTCTGCATCATGACCCCCTTGACACTTCAAAAAATCTCATGTCCCCCTGATATAAAAAATAAATTTCAATTTTGAATCCGACACTTCTTTATCTAAACTCTTTTTTGTACCTCAGCTATAGCTAGTAAACTCATTTAATGTTAAACACTTCAGAATCAGGAAAATTTGGGTTTCCCTTTGACTGAACCATGTAGTGAGGCTGGCAGCCATGCATTATTATGCCCATATAAGGAAGTGTGGAAAAAACCAAGACTTGCAAGATCAATCTGAGTGAGTGGGTAAATGTGACGGAACATTATTGACTATCACACAGCACTGAAATGTAAACTCGTGGTCAGACCGTGTAATCTTGTGCTAAAACAGTAAAACAAGGAGCCCTGAAGAAAAATATACAGTGTTTTAAATGCCAATAAAAGACAACCCAAAAATGTCAGGAGCAAGAGGCTAGTGATCCTTTCTCCGTATATAATTTACTAAATGTAAAAAGTAGAAAAACTTTTGTTTTTCTCTTTGGGTCACCCTGCATCAATGGGATGCAGCTGGTTTGTTGAAAGAAGAAGAATACAACTACTACTACTACTAATAATAATAATAACAACAACAATTGCTCTAGAGTAGTTTAAATGTTAGCTACTAAACTTGTACAAAATACGTATGACATTTATCCCGCAAAGTGATTTTCCGCGTCAAGTAACTCAGACTTCGTCCTACAGACACTCAGTTTTCACTGTCTCCAAGAATACGTATTTGTACAGATTTGCACTTTATTGTGCATCCCATAGTACAAGATGTCAGTGAAAAGGAAGATCTTGACTTCACCTGAAGGAAGTGCTAAGAACCAAAGGAAGGCTCTTGATCTTGAGGTGAAAATGAAGGTTATAAATGAGTATGAAGCTGGTAAGAAAGTACAAGTGATAGCCGATGACTTAAAGGTGGCGAATTCTACCATTTCCACTATCTTGAAGGATAAAGATAGAGTGAAAGAGGCAGTGAAAGCATCGACAGGATTTCAAGCCATAATAACTAGGCAGCAGAAAGGCCTCATTAAAGAACGGGGAAAAAAATTACTGGTGATGTGTTTGACTATCAGATAAAAAAAAAGAATGCCGATAAGCCTTTCAATTACTGTATTCAAGCCAAGGCACACAGTATCTTTGAGACTTTGAAGGAAGGTGAAGGTGAGGAATCAACAGAAACATTTACGGCAAATCATGGTGAATAAAAAGTTTGATTAAATAACGTAGAAGCATAAAAAAGCTAAACCCCAAATAATAAAAACTGAACATATATGGAGAGGCATTGGAGGATGTGTGGGGTGGGAATACAAGAGAGTGGAGAAGGCACCAGCAGTCTCAGTAAAATTTATGGGTTCACCCTGATGTACAAACGTGTAAACTCACGGCACTAAAATATTGTATAATTACACTATTACTATCAATAAAGGTTATCTACCTATCACATCCATTCCAGACAATATTAGATATAACAATAATGTAGAAGCAGATAATGATGCCCAAATTAATAAAAAACTGATATTATATAGAGAGGTATTGAAGAGTGGAGGCAGAGAGGGATAAAAACAAAAGTGACCGTGACCCATAACAGAAAATGTTACGCGCCTGAAGAGTAACTATAGAAAATCATCTTACCTATGCAAAGACTGGAAAAGCATGATTTTTCTCAAAACAAAAAATTTCCCAAGTACAGTGGACCCCCGGTTTACGATATTATTTCATTCCAGAAGTATGTTCAGGTGCCCGTACTGACCGAATTTGTTCCCATAAGGAATATTGTGAATTTGATTAGTCCATTTCAGACCCCCAAAAAATACACATACAAATGCACTTACATAAATTACACTTATATAATTGGTCGCATTGGGAGCTGATCGTAAACCGGGGTTCCACTGTAAACAGCTATGTACGTGTTTCCTGGAATATCTCAGAAGTGAGTCATCAACCTACTTTATGTTGTATTACTGTTAATAATAAACAGATTGAAAGGAATTTTCCAACAAAAAATAAAAGCAATGTTTTAATTTTTGGGGGTGACATTTTGAAGTGTCGGTACGGGTCATTCCTCGATTAGCATGAAACGTTTACTGACAGGGTCTTAGGCCCTATCTCCGTTGTTAAGTGAAGAGAGGGTGTATTCACCCTTTCACCCTATATTAAGACTACAAATATTTTAAGGTAGGTAATGAGTGTATGCTATATGCATTTTATCACTCTAGGGCTCTTTAAATGTCGAAGTATATTATGTGAGGGTGGTGTGGGGGTGGCCTGGCTGGCTACCATATCTAACTTCTTACAATAGGCATACTCACTTCTCACCCTACATTAAGACTACAAACATTTTGAAGTAAGTAATGAGTGTACTGTGTGTGTATTTTACTTTTATTGTTTTTTAATGCCTTGTTCTATTGCTAACTTAATATATATTAGTGTAAACTTCTTCTTTCAACAAACAGGTTGCATCCCACTGAAGCAGGGTGGCCCAAAAAGAAAAACAAAAGCTTCTCTTTTTCAACTTTAGTAATGTATACGAGAGAAAGGGTTACTAGCCCCGTGCTCCAGGCATTTTAGTGGCCTCTTGCGACATGCGTGGCTTACAGAGGAAGAATTCTGTTCCACTTCCCCATGGAGAAGTGTAAATGTATCTGACATAATTGGAAACAAATGGCGTTCTGCTTTCCTGCGATATCCACTTTCCGGCAGTAGCCTGGAACCTAACCTGCCGTATAAGTGGGGCCCTACTGTACAGGTTTCCGTTTTACACTCACTTGGCAGGATGGTAGTACCTCCCTGGGTGGCTGCTGTCTACCAACCTACTACCTAAAATAATGTAATTTACAGTATATGCAAAAAAACATTGTTAGGCACAAAAGAAAGCCACTAACGTAATTCAGGCAAGTAGAATTTCTTATAATTTCTCATATTAACAATAGTGAAGATTGACTGTTTGTATTCTACCACTCTTCACCTGTCTAAACTTAAGTAGTCTATAAGTATTAGGTTAAGTCTGCCCAAAATGCCTAGGCATGATAATGGTTTTCTTTGCTCCATTCATACTATATGTAAACACAGATTGTAAACCCTTTAAAAAAAAAATAATACACCTACCATCGACTTACGACCGAGTTCGGTTCCGAGAAACTGGTCGTAAGTCGAAATGGTCGTAAGTCGAACTTTACTACTGAATATCAACAAAAACATTTTTGTAATTACTTTATTTTATGTTTTATTTGGTATTCATGTTTACTTTTCTTTTTATGTTGTTAGTAAATGTATTTTATACTGTAAGGTTTTAGGATAACCACTGGTGTACCCAAAACAAATACTTGTTTATTTCCCAAAATTTGGCATAAAAAACACGGTTCGGGTTTAAATCGAGTGTCATAAGTGGATGGTAGTGTATTTTATTTATTTTGTTTCTATGGTGTGAAGAAGCATTTCCATGCATTATTATTATTAATTCATGGGAAGTGCTAAACCCAATGGTCATTCATGGAACATGGCAGAGGTGAACAAAATTTCAGAACAGAAAGGTGGAGGTGTTAAGGGGGGACAAAACAGAATGGGAAGGGGAAAAAAAGGGGGAAAAGCAGTTAAAAAAAAATTTTGCAATAAAGGTGGAAACCAGAGACAACACGGCAGAACAACCGTCATACCCGTAAATGTCAAAAACAAATTCTATGAAAGGGACAAAAATTACCCTGTTTTTTTATTCCTTCTCCATTTCTCAAATCTCTTAAAAATCCAGGTTTTAATCTGGCGGGAAGTTCAAAATGGACGCAGCATCATAAAAACATGTTTTGCCCACCCAGAGGAAAGGGATGGGTTGCAAATAGTGGCTTCTTGAAAACTTGTGCTTCCTTTTGGTGTTGGTAACATGTATTCAAAATTTCTGCAAGATAAAAAAATAAGTTATTCAGTGAAAACACTATTATTTTTAGGTTTTGGGTATACCCGGGAGGGTTTTAGGGGCAACCCTTCAGGTCTGGTCTAGACCCGGCTCATGTGGTCAGGGGTGTCAAAAGGGTTCTGTGGCAGATATAACTGATGTAGGAACCACAGCCCGGGTGGTTTGTCTGACTTTAGTACCTGTCCCGTGCCCCCCTTCAAGACATAGGGTTCTTTCCCAAAAGAAATAAAAAAGGGCCCACTTTATTTTTAATAAAGTTAGATAAAATCATTAAATTTTTATGAGGGCTTACAACTGACACTGAATAGTGTAAGGGACTAGTGTACAGGAGTCAAGTACGTAGGTCTTGTTACGGTGTTTGCTAATTCGGCAATTTTAAAAATTCAACCAAAAATTGCTATCGGGAAATGGTCTTTTTAAATATGGGGCGCCCCCCCGGGTTTTTACATTTCCCTGAGCCATCCTCATTATGCTGGAAACTTCCCAAAAATTTTAAGTGTTTTAAAAATTTTTTGAAATTTTATAGTTCCCGAATTATACTTTGTGACCCGTACCCAAATATGCTTACACATTGCTGGCATGAGGTACAATTAAAAACACTGTACTCTTACTCTTAACATAATACGCAATGCCCTTGGGGGAATAAATTTTATATTACATTAAAAGACATTTCCCTTAATTATGTGGATTAAAATAAAGGTTTGGTGCGAGAAGGGGTCTAATAAGCGTGTATGCACTGGGGAAAAGAGGGAAAGCGAGGAAGAGAGAGATTTTTGGGGGATGTTTTGTAATGTTAGGAGCCTTTGAACCCAAATGAGAAGAAAATTTTGGTAGGGGACTTTAAGCAAAAATAGGAGAAACTTTTTTTGGGGGTGTGGTAGGTAAGTTTGGGGTGCCAGGGGTAAAGATAATGGGGAGCCCTTTATTGAACTTTTTATAGAAAGGGGTTTATTAAGGTTTTCAATATTTAAGAAAAGAGGATAATAAGTATACCGTAATGTAGGGCAAGACAGTATTTTTTTTTGGATTAGTATTTGGAGATAAAAGCGTTGATAGACTTCGGATTTTTACTGTTTAAGGGGCCACGATTATAAACCTTTCTAGTTTTAGCTACATGAGGTAAAAGGTTTAAAGGATAAGGAGAATAGAAGCATGGAAGAAGGGGAAGGTTTATAAACAAAAAAGGGGAGGCGTTGGGGTTAAGATATAAACAGCTTTGGGGATAGAGGGCTAATGAGAGCATAGGCAATGGGGTCGAAGGGAGGGGTTGGGTTTAAAAATGTAGTGTTAGGTGTTAGCAGAATTTTGGTTCAGGAAAGGGTGCAGGAGGGAAGAGGAGCGATTGGTGAATGAATGAAAAGAGAGTAGTAAGGGGAAAAATTAGCATATGAAAATTTTTTTAAAAAAGAGAAGGATGCAAGGGGGGAGATATAGGGAAAAAAGGGAAAAAGTTAAGGAGTGGTGAAGCAATGTAAAAAGAGGAAAATGAGGAGTGGGGGGTTTATCAACTTTTTTTTGAAAATAAAAAAAATTTTTTGGAGTGAGTTAAAAAGTTAAGAAACCCTTTAGAGAACAAAGGGTTTTGTCATTAAAAATGGAGGGGGTTATTTAAAAGGGAGTTTAAAGGGATTGGGAAAATGGAAGGAATATTTTGAGGAATTGTTAAATGTTTAGAGAAGGGAAGCGTGGATTGTGTATAGGGCAAAGGGGGAATAACACTTGTAGGATGGAAAAGCCAGTTTTTTGGGGTGTGGGGAAATTCGTGAGGCAGTAGGTAAAATGAAAGGGGGGAAGGGGAGGGGGTTGATGGGAAAAGATAGAAAAGTTAAAAGCGGTGGGGGTATGTTTTGGGTGGGTTTGGTGCAAATTTTTTAAAAAATGTATGGGGAAAAGGGAATACCCAGGGGTTGCAGAGAGCATCATATTCCCTTTTTATAAAGGCAAAGGGGTAAAAAAGAGTGCAAAAAAAAAGGGGATAAGTTGTTGGTGTACCTGGTAAAGTGTTTGGGAGAGTTTTAATTTTAAAGAATTAAAAGTAAGACGGGAATGGATACAAAGATGAAAAAGGAGGCTTTGGAAAGGGAGGGGGGGGTGGACCGGGTTTACAGTGAAACTATAAATGAACAGTATTTTAGATAAAGCAAAGAGGTTTTTTTGGGATTTAGGATTTTTAAAGGCGTTTGACGGGTGGATAGGGGGGCAAAGTGGCAGATGTTGCAAGTGTATGGTGTAGGAGGGAGGTTACTGAAAGAAGTGAAGAGTTTTACGAGGATAGTCGAGGCTCAGTAGAGTATGTAGGAAAGAGGGAAAATTTTTTCCCAGTAAAAGAGGCCTTTAGACAAGATGTGTGATGTCACCGTGGTTGTTTAATATATTTATAGATGGGGTTGTAAGAGAAGTAAATGCGAGGGTCTTGGCAAGAGGCGTGGAGTTAAAAGATAAAGAATCACACACAAAGGGGAGTTGTCACAGCTGCTCTTTGCTGATGACCGTGCTCTTGGGAGATTTGAAGAGAAGTTGCAGAGATTGGTGGATGAATTGGTAGGGTGTGCAAAAGAAGAAAATTAAAGGTGAATACAGGAAAGAGTAAGGTTATGGGATAACAAAAGATTAGGTGATGAAAGATTGAATATCAGATTGGAGGGAGAGAGTATGGAGGAGGTGAACGTATTCAGATATTGGGATGTGGACGTGTCAGCGATGGGTCTATGAAAGATGAGGTGAATCATAGAATTGATGAGGGAAAAGAGTGAGTGGTGCACTTAGGAGTCTGTGGAGACAAAGAACTTTGTCTTGGAGGCAAGATGGGGAATGTATGAGAGTTAGTTTTACCAACGTCTCTTATATGGGTGTGAAGCGTGGGTGATGAAGTTGCAGCGAGGAGAAGGCTGGAGGCAGTGGAGATGTCATGTCTGAGGGCATGTGTGGTGTGAATATAATGCAGAGAATTCGTAGTTTGGAAGTTAGGAGGAGGTGCGGGATTACCAAAATGTTGTCCAGCAGGGCTGAGGAAGGGTTGTTGAGGTGGTTCGGACATGTAGAGAGAATGGAGCGAAACAGAATGACTTCAAGAGTGTATCAGTCTGTAGTGGAAGGAAGGCGGGGTAGGGGTCGGCCTAGGAAGGGTTGGAGGGAGGGGGTAAAGGAGGTTTTGTGTGCGAGGGGCTTGGACTTCAGCAGGCATGGTGAGCGTGTTGATAGGAGTGAATGGAGACAAATGGTTTTTAATACTTGACGTGCTGTTGGAGTGTGAGCAAAGTAACATTTATGAAGGGATTCAGGGAAACCGGCAGGCCGGACTTGAGTCCTGGAGATGGGAAGTACAGTGCCTGCACTCTGAAGGAGGGGTGTTAATGTTGCAGTTTAAAAACTGTAGTGTAAAGCACCCTTCTGGCAAGACAGTGATGGAGTGAATGATGGTGAAAGTTTTTCTTTTTCGGGCCACCCTGCCTTGGTGGGAATCGGCCGGTGTGATAATAAAAAAAAAATAATTTCCATTAATCCATCTATGATATTCTTTTCAAAATTATGTAATAAACAAGCTATGTAACATATAGACATAATAAATACACCCCATAGTAGAATAAATTAACATGAGATGTAGTAGCCAGGCGACTTGTAGGACTTGTGGTAGCCAGGCAACTTGTAGTCCAACATCACAGAAAATGTATCACTATAATAATACTGGGGGTAACTAGAAAATTATTCCTTTCATATGCCTTCACTCAGAGCGTCATTTCTTCTAAAAATGGTGTTACAGGAGAATGGGAGTGTTTCTCTTTATTTATTCTACTGTATCAATGTGGAGACAACTTGTACACAATGTAAAGTGATGAAAACCAAACGCATTCATCTGGTTTGTTTACATTACGTGTGGGTGGGGTGGGGTGGGGAACTCTGCCTTGGCTGGCTACCACCTGACTTCCTACAAATAAAACTCACCTTTCACCCTACATTAAAACTACAAATATTTTAAGTTAATTAATGAATGTACTGTATATGTATTTGATCGCTCTGGGGCGCTTCAATTAAATGCCGTAGTATATTACGTGTGGGTGGGGTTGGCTGACCTGGCTGGCTACCAAACTTCCCAAACCTGACTTCCTACAAATAAAACTCACCTCTTGCCCTACATTAACCCTTTCAGGGTTTCCGACGTACATGTACTAGTATGGCTTACGTACCAGGGTTATTGACGTACTAGAACGCCTAAATTCTAGCGCCTTCAAATCTAGTGAGAGAAAGCTAGTAGGCCTATATATGAAAGAATGGGTCTATGTGGTCAGTGTGCACAGTATAAACAAAATCCTGCAGCACACAGTGCATAATGAGAAAAAAAAACTCCGACCATGTTTTTGGTTTAAAACAGTGACTTTGCAGTTTATTTTCGTATGGAATTTATGGTTGTATTCTAGTTTTCCTGGTCTCATTTTATAGAATGGAAGACATATTACAGAAATTGAAATGATTTTGATTGGTTTCATAATGAAAAGTACCTTGAAATTGAGCTCAAGTAGCAGAAATGTTTGATTTTTACCAAATTTTCAAAGTAAACAAATCATGCCAAGCATCCAATACACGTCAACTGGTGAGTCTAATATTCTTTCTTTCACAAGTGCACTGATATTATTTATACCATTTCTACACAACTTCTACACTAATGTACTAGTCTGCATAACAGTAAATCTTCTATTTTTTGTGAGAATAAAAATTCAAAGTGGAAAGCAAGAGAGATGTAAGAGGGGCCTGGGGACATGAATGTCTGGAATGCCAGGAATGTCTGTCTTGCTTATTCTGGACCTTATTTGGAAATTGGCATCTTCTGAAATTTGTGTGAAGTAAAGTAAAAGGACACAAGTGCAACTAATGTGACATTTTTATTGTGGCAACGTTTCGCTCTCCAGGAGCTTTGTCAAGCCGTTACAAACAGTACATGGACACAGAGGGTATATATAGGCTCAGAGTGAGGTGCAATACTAGTGGTAGTAGTAATGATATAAGTTGTAGTAGTAGTAGTAGAAGCATCAGGGAAGAGAGAGGTGAAGGTTTATAAACTAAAAGAGGAGGCAGTTAGGGTAAGATATAAACAGCTATTGGAGGATAGATGGGCTAATGAGAGCATAGGCAATGGGGTCGAAGAGGAAAGGGGTAGGTTTAAAAATGTTTGTGTTAGAGTGTTCAGCAGAAGTTTGTGATTTTCAGGAAAGTGGGTTTCAGGAGGGAAGAGGAGCGATTTGGGGGAATGATGATGTAAAGGAGTAGTAAGGGAGGAAAAAGTTAGCATATGAGAAGTTTTTACAAAGTAGAAGTGATGCAAGGAGGGAAGAGTATATGGAGAAAAAGAGAGAGGTTAAGAGAGTGGTGAAGCAATGTAAAAAGAGAGCAAATGAGAGAGTGGGTGAGCTGTTATCAACAAATTTTGTTGAAAATAAGAAAAAGTTTTGGAGTGAGATTAACAAGTTAAGGAAGCCTAGAGAACAAATGGATTGTCAGTTAAAAATAGGAGAGGAGAGTTATTAAATGGAGAGTTAGAGGTATTGGGAAGATGGAGGGAATATTTGAGGAATTGTTAAATGTTGATGAAGTAGGGAAGCTGTGATTTCGTGTATAGGGCAAGGAGGAATAACATCTTGTAGGAGTGAGGAGAGCCAGTTGTGAGTGTGGGGGAAGTTCGTGAGGCAGTAGGTAAAATGAAAGGGGGTAAGGCCAGCGGGATTGATGGGATAAAGATAGAAATGTTAAAGCAGGTGGGGATATAGTTTTGGAGTGGTTGGTGCAATTATTTAATAATGTATGGAAGAGGGTAAGGTACCTAGGGATTGGCAGAGAGCATGCATAGTTCCTTTGTATAAAGGCAAAGGGGATAAAAGAGAGTGCAAAAATTATAGGGGGATAAGTCTGTTGAGTGTACCTGGTAAAGTGTTATGGTAGAGTTATAATTGAAAGAATTAAGAGTAAGACGGAGAATAGGATAGCAGATGAACAAGGAGGCTTTAGGAAGGTTGGGGTGTGTGGACCAGGTGTTTACAGTGAAACATATAAGTGAACAGTATTTAGATAAGGCTAAAGAGGTCTTTGTGGCATTTATGGATTTGGAAAAGGCGTATGACAGGGTGGATAGGGGGGCAATGTGGCAGATGTTGCAAGTGTATGGTGTAGGAGGTAGGTTACTGAAAGCAGTGAAGAGTTTTTACGAGGATAGTGAGGCTCAAGTTAGAGTATGTAGAAAGAGGGAAATTTTTTCCCAGTAAAAGTAGGCCTTAGACAAGGATGTGTGATGTCACCGTGGTTGTTTAATATATTTATAGATGGGGTTGTAAGAGAAGTAAATGCGAGGGTCTTGGCAAGAGGCGTGGAGTTAAAAGATAAAGAATCACACACAGGGTGGGAGTTGTCACAGCTTCTCTTTGCTGATGACACTGTGCTCTTGGGGGGATTCTGAAGAGAAGCTGCAGAGATTGGTGGATGAATTTGGTTTGGGTGTGCAAAAGAAGAAAAAATTAAAAGGGGAATACGGAAAGAGGGTTATGAGGATAACAAAAAGATTAGGTGATGAAAGATTGAATATCAGATTGGGGGAGAGATATGGAGGAGGGAATTTTCAGATATTTTGGGAGTGGACGTGTCGCGGAGGGTCTATGAAAGATTTAGGTGAAACATAGATTGTGAGGGAAAAGAGTGAGTGGGCCTTAGGAGTCTGTGGAGACAGGAACTTTGTCCCCTTTGGGGGCAAAGAGGGGAAAGTATGGAGTATAGTT
>NC_069486.1:22435014-22451027 GCF_026875155.1 Cherax quadricarinatus | reverse complement strand
TAGGAAAACCCCCAGGGTAGGGAGTGTTAGTCCCCGGGATACCAGGGTAGGGAGAGTTAGCCACCCAGGATAACCCAGGGTAGGGAGTGTTAGCCAGCCAGGATAATCCAGGGTAAGGAGAGTTAGCTACCCAGGATAACCCAGGGTAGGGAGTGTTAGCCACCCAGGATAACCCAGGGTAGGGAGTGTTAGCCACCCAGGATAACCCAGGGTAGGGAGTGTTAGCCACCCAGGATAACCCAGCGTAGGGAGAGTTAGCCACCCAGGATAACCCAGGGTAGGGAGAGTTAGCCAGCCAGGATAACCCAGGGTAGGGAGAGTTAGCCAGCCAGGATAACCCAGGGTAGGGAGAGTTAGCCACCCAGGATAACCCAAGAAAGTCAGTGGGTCATCGAGGACTGTCTGTCTTACATATTTCCATTGTGGTCCTTCAATCTTGTCCCCCAGGATGCCACCCACACTGGTCACTTACTGCTAGGTGAACAGTGACAGCAGGTGTAAGGTGACTAACACCCAGGTATCTACTTACTGCTAGGTGAACAGTGACAGCAGGTGTCTTAAGGAAACACAACCTACTGTTTTCACCCGTACCGCGAATCAACCCCCGGACCTCAGTGTGTGAGCTGAGAAATTCACAGTATTTTGTGTTTTCAGAACATCCGGTTGCTGGACTATGAGCGTATGTGTGACAGGCAAGGCCAGCATGTGGTGGCGTTCGGCAAGTATACTGGAGTTGCTTGCATGATCAACATTCTTAATGGACTTGGTCTTTGTCTCCTAATACTTGGGCATCACACACCCTTCATGGTATGCTACTACTTGGGTATCACACACTCTTCATGGTATGTTCCTAGCACTTGGGCATCACACACCCTTCATGGTATGTTCCTAGCACTTGGGCATCACACACCCTTCATGGTATGTTCCTAGCACTTGGGCATCACACACCCTTCATGGTATGTTCCTAGCACTTGGGCATCACACACCCTTCATGGTATGTTCCTAGCACTTGGGCATCACACACCCTTCATGGTATGCCCCTTAAAAAACCCTTTGGGCCCAATCCCCTTTTTGGAGTTTTTAGCAATGGGAAATCACAACCCCCTTTTAAAATTAAAAAAATTTTTTAGATTCATAAATTAATGGTTGTTTTAGAAATTAACCCCCATGGAATTACCACAACAGGGGGCAAAAGTTTTCTGCATTTTTAAAAATTTTTGTTTAAATAATCCAAATAAATTGGTTTTGAATTTTCATTTTTCCCACGGCCCCGGGAAAATTTCCGAAACCCAGAGGGGAAAGGACGCCAATTTGTCCTGGGCTTAAAAATTTTCCGGGGCAAAAGCCCTGGGGGGGGCAAAAAAAGGGTTTCTGGGGTTTAATTTAAGACAACGGGAAAAACCCCCCATAAATTTTCAAGTTTGCCCCTTTAAAAATTGGTGAAAGGTTAAAATTTAAAACTCCCAAACAAATGAAATGTTTTTTAGCTTAAAAAAGGTTTTTAAAAAGTGTGGGTAAATAAATCCCAAATGTTTTCCCCCAAATGGTACAGAAAAATTTTTTTTAAACTTGATGGGTTTAAAAACCTAAAAAGTACGGGAAAAAAAGGGGTTTACATTATACAATGTTTGTAAGGAGGGGTTTGACTGATACAATTTTTAAAAGGAGGGTTGACATAAAAAAGTTTTTACAGTGATGGGGACATAATAAATATTTTAAAGTGATGGGGGGGGAATGAAAAAATTTTTGTACAAAGGGGTTTGCCATGAAAAAATTTAATATTTACAAAATTTCCCCAAAAACCCAAACCCAAAAAAAAAAGGAAAAAACCCCCCCCAAACCCCCCAAACCCCCCCCCCCCCAAAAAAAACATGTGGTTGACATGTTTCGGTTGAAAGAAGGGGAAGGGGTGACTGATACAGTGTTTGTCCCAATGTTTGGGGGGGACTTGATACAATGTACAAAATGATGGCGGGGGGAACGGGGGAGACAGGTTTTTAAAAAAGTGATGGTTGACTTTGATAAAAAGTTTGAACAGTGAGGGGTTACATGAAATAGGGGCTTGTACAATGATGGGTGAAGGGATAAAATTTTTAACAGGATGGGTGACATGAAAACAATTTTTTGTTACGGATGGGTGAAAATATAAAATTTTTTTTTTGGGAAAAATTAGGGGATGGTTGACATGATAAAATGTGGGGTACAGGGGATGGTTGACATGATACAAGTGTACACAGTGCTTGAAACAATAAAGATTGACAAAATACAGGTTTGTACAGTTAGGGGGTTGACAGATAGTGCTTGACAATTATTTTTTAACATGATAGTGATTGTAAGTAAAGGGTAAACATGATAGTCCCTTGAACAGTAAATGGGGGGACATATCCCAAGTGCTTGAAACAATGATGGGTGACGGGATACAGTGCTTGTACAGTGTTTGGGTGCCCATGAACAGGGGTTGTACAATGAGGGGACATGATACAGTGTTTTGTAAAAAGAGGGTGAAATGATACGGGCTTGTACAGTGTTTGGGTTTAACTTTTGGGGTGTGCAAGCAAAGCCCATAGTCATGCAGGCATTTTGGGTTCATTTTACAAAAATTTTTTGACTTTACAACGGTTCGACTTACGAAAAGTTCGACTTTACAAGGTGTAAAGCAATTATTTGGGAGATAAATTTTAAGAAAATTTTAACCCAACATGAAGGTAACTTGTTTAAAATTATTTATTTTTTTAATACGGGTACAGCCTCCCCCCCACTTAACGATGGAGTTCCATTCATGGAACCACGTCTTTAAACCCCTTTTAAAACACCCAAACAGATTGAAATTAAAATTTCCGGGCCCCAAAAACGTAGATCAACGTTTTTTTTACATTTTTTTGGGAACTTTAAAAAAAACAAAGGGAAATTTAAAAGTTTTTTTACAAAATTTTCAAATGGAAAAAAAAAAAGTTTCTACATTTTTTTACATACTTTACAAATGTTGAAAAAAGTATATAAAATTTTGGGCCCCCATTTAAAGGGTTAAAAGAATTGTTGCTAAGTGTGAACATATTAAAAAGGTTGTGTTTGGTAAACCCCAGTTTTAAAAATTTTTTTTAATGTGTTTTTCCCCAAAAACCATTTTTTAACTTTTTGGGTTAAAATTTTTACAGGGTACAGCAGCGTACGGGTATTTTGTAATAAACAAATAGGGGAAAATTCAGCTCAAATAAACATTTTTTAAAGTATGGATACGGGTAAGGGGCCCCCTTTGTAAGCCCAAAAAGGCTTTGGTTTAAAGGAGTACGTTGCAAGGGAGGAGGGGCTGTATTTTTATTTTTTAAAAAATTTACAGTAATTTTTGTTTTTTTTATGATTAAAAGAAGTTTTTAAATTTTGGGTTTTTATTTGGGTTTTATTTTTATATTTTCCTTGAAAATTTTCCCAACTTCCCGGGGGTTTTCGTTAGAACAAAAACCCCCAAACGTAATTTCAAGGAGCACCTTCCGTCCCTTTTAAACCAGTGATGTTTCTACTTTTTGGTGTAATTCAAAAACTTTTGATCTTTTTGGTGCTTGAAAAAAAAAAGACTGGGTGAGAGTTTTGTTTGTAAAAAATTGTTTAGCCTGATTAAAAAATAATAATTTTAAAAATAATAATAATAATCTTATTTCTGCAAATACAGTAAAGTAAAAACCTGGGCCTTTCAAAAACCCCGAGAATCTCCCTGTAAATTGGGCTATAAAAATTTATTATAAAGGGAAATCCCTTTAACTTAGAAAACCTTGGGGGCTTTCTGTATTGGTAAATAAAGATTATACACAATACAGCTTTTCCCCCCACTTTTACGGGTTCCAAAATATTCGCAAATTTTCCCCCGCCGCCCAATAAAAACAAATTTTTTTTATTATTATTTTTAACACACTGGCCCGGGTTTTCCCCCCAAGGTCAGGGTTTGGGCCCCAAAAAAAAAAACTTTTCCCCATTATTCACTCCAACACTGTCTTGCCAGAAGGGTGCTTTTACACTAAAAGTTTTTTTAAAATTCAAAATTAACACCCCCCCTTCAGAGTGCAGGCATGTCCCTTCCCCCTTCCTTTCCCGGACCCAAATTGGGCCCGCCGGTTTTCCCCGAATCCCTTCATAAATGTTACTTTTCTCACACTCCAACACACGGCAAGTATTAAAAAACCCCTTTTTTCTCCATTCACTTTCCCATCAAACCCCGCTCACCAAAAACCCCCTGGAAGTTTAAAACCCCCCGCACACAAAACCCCCCTTTAAAACCCCCCCATCCAACCTTTTTTAGGCCGACCCCCATTGCCTTTTCCCTTTCCCCTACGACTATCACTCTTTAATTTATCCTTTTTTTTTAGCTTTCCCTTCTCTCTACATGGGCCAAAAACCCCCTCAACTACCTTCCCCACCCTCTGGACAACAGTTTTGGTAATCCCCCACCTCCTCCTAACTTTCCCAAAATAAAGAATTTTTCCCGCAATTTTAATTTAACCCCACAATTTCCCTCAGGAAAAATGACATTTTCCCCTGTCCGCCTTTTCCCGCTGCAACATTATCACCCATGTTTAAAACCCATATAAGAGCGTTGTAAAACCTATAATCTCAACAAATTTCCCCATTTTCCTCCCCAAGGGAAAAATTCTTTTTCTCCCCCAGACCCTAAGGGGGCAACCCCTACCCTTTTCCCCTCATCAATTTTATGATTCACCCATCTTTCATAGACCCATCCCCCCTGACACGCCCCTCCCCCAAAAACTGAATACATTTCACCTCCCCCATACTCCTTCCCCCCAATCTATATCCAATCTTTCATCATCTAACCTTTTTTAAACCTCATAACCTTACTCTTTCCCGTAAACCCCTTTTAAATTTTTTTCTTTTTCATACCCTAAACCGATTCATCCCCCAACCCTGCACCTTTTCTTCAGAATCTCACAAGAGCACAGGTCTCAGCAAAGAGCAACTGTTTACCAAACCCCCCCATTTATGTATGATTCTTTAAAACTTTTTAAATCCCTCCCTTGCCAAAACCCTCGCTTTACTTCTCTCACAAACCCCCTCTTTAAATATATTTAAAAAACCCTGGGACATCAAAAATCCTTTTCTAAGGCCTACTTTTACTGGGAAAATTCCCCTTTTTCCCACCCTACCTAACTTGACCCATTCCTCCCTAAAAAATCTTCACTTTTTCAGTAACCTACCCCCTAAAACCCTACCCCCGCAACATTGCCCCCCTACCCACCCTGTATACGCTTTCCAAATCCTAAAGCCCCAAAAAAACCCTTTGCCTTATCTAAAAACTGTTCACTATATGTTTTATGTAAAACACCTGGGGCCCTCACCCCCTACCTTCCTAAACCTCCTTGTTCCTGCTACCTATTCCCTTACCTTAATTCTTTCAATAAAAACTCACCTACCTTTTTACCCAGTTCTCCCCCTTTTTTGCACCTCTTTTGCCCTTTGCCTTTTTACAAAGGAAAATAGCATGCTCTCTGCCAATCCCTGGTACCCTTTCCCCTTCCATAATTTTTTAAATAATTGCACCAACCACTTTCCCAAAAATTATCCCCCCTGCTTTTAACATTCTTCTTTTTCCCATCATCCCCCGGGTCCTTACCCCCCCTTATTTTTCCTACTGCCCCCAGAATTCCCCCCCCACTCCAACTGGCTCTTTCCCCACTCCTACAAGATTTATTCCTCCTTGCCCTATCAGAAATCACAGTTCCCTTCTTTCAACATTTTAAACATTCCTCAAAATATTCCCTCCATCTTCCCAATACAGGAGGTCCCCCTTTTTACGGCCGGTTAGTTTCCAGGCTAACCTTGCGTAAAGCGGAACCGCGTAAAGTGTACACCTTTTTTCCACTTTACAAATGCATACAAATCATAGATAACAATTTACACTAACAATATTATGTTAGCAATAGAACCGCAGCAAAAATACAATAAAAAAGTACAAACACACTTTAGTGACTCATTACTTCCTAAAATATTTAAGTCTAATTTCTAGGGTATACAAGTAGTATTATATTAAGTTAGAAATTACAAGTGTGGTATGTATGGTTTAGTTCAGTCTCAGGACTTACCATACAGGAATTCACCCGCCAACATACTATCTATATATAATACAAATTCGCCACGGCGATACACCAATCTGTAGTAGTATCATTTCAACATCATTACTTAACCTTAAATATAGGGGTTTGGATAAGTAAAGCTATATTATTGTAAAAAAATCAAAGTGAAAGCGTATAAGATGGCTTGATCATCGCAGGAAATTACCATTACCAGGCCTAATACCCACCAAATGATCTAGTCTATTGAATTTCAATGCAATCCCAGACGACGTAAATGTATAAACAGTTCACTCCATTACATTACTTAAAAATATGGATCAGCGAATAGTCATGTTTTTATTAGTCATAAATGGCCAAGTTGTGGTCATGCTAAGATCAGCCGATGGCTACATCAAGCCAACCGTAACTTTGGAAAGCAAGTCCGAGTTCTTTCAAAGAAATTACAGGGCAAATATTTATGTAAACAATTACTATCGTTTAAGATAATTTTTTTTTAAACAGTTGAGAACACGTTGGTGGCCTGTACAAGTTAAACTTGTGTACTTTTCTACTCAAAATTTTTTTATTTTTCAAAAAATTTTAAAACTCCCATTCAAGTATTACAATTTTTATGAAGTTTACAATGATTATGCTCCTGTTAAAGTGAAGGACAAATGTTAGAAAGTAAAGCATCATCTTCACTCATTTTTGGTCATCCTTAGTTCCTCTACACTATTTTTTTCCCTTACTTTATTTATGCTACCGGTTTTTTAAATTTTAAAAATTCCGGATCTGGATCCTAACTCGTAAAATGGTATCCTCCGTAATATATAACACTTAATGATTCTCCATGCTTTGACAGCTCAAACTAACCTGACAGTTGACGATCATCTTCTCAGGCAAATACGACGTATTATACGTTCCCTTTTCAGTCATTTCCTCACTGTTACATTTGCATTTTGTGACTTTTAACCTTTATTTTTTTGTTATCCATATATGTTCAATCCAAAAAGATATCAATCCACTGTAAAAATATACGAATTAGCTATAAAGTGAAGGCATCAAGGAAATTTTCTACAGTTATCCCTAGTATCAGTACGGCTAGAAAAACTAATTCTTTCAACATCTCTCTACAAATTTGACCATTCTTTAAGTTTATAAATTGTGAGTCTGTTTTTGGTTTACAAATGTTTCCAAAAATTTTGATAAAAAATATTAAGATGAGTTAAGGGAATGCATATTAACGGAATTGGACATAATGGCCAACAGATTATTATTATTATTATTATTATTATTATTATTATTATTATTATATTATGCAAACAAAGAGAGAGACTGTGATTTAATGTTACCTACATGCCAAGCACAGTGTTAAGTTTATTTAGGTAGAGTGTACACAAGTTTATATCAAGTACAATACATATAAAATTACATAACTTTAAAACACTTAAATTTGAAACCTCCTCCTCCTCCTTCTCCTCCTCCGCCTTATCTCCTCCTCCGCTCTCTTCTTCTTCCTCTCCTTCTCCTTCTCATCTCCTTCTCCTCCTCCTCCTTCTCCTCCTTCTCTCCTTCTCCTTCTCCTCTCCTACTTTCCTCTTCTCCTCCTCCTTCTCCTCTACTCCTTCTCCTCCTTTCTCCTCCTTCTCTCCTACTTCTTCTCCTCTCCTTCTCCTTCTCCTCCTCTCCTCCTCCCTCCTCCTCCTCCTCCTCTCCTCATCATATCCTCCTCCTTCTTCCTCCTCCTTTTCTCCTCCTTCTTCTCCTCCTAGCTTCCTTATCCTTCTCCTTCTCCTTCTCCTTCTCCTTCCTCCTCCTCTCTCCTTCTCATCCTCCTTGTCTTGTGTGCGTGTGTGTGGCTTATAATTGTTTTGAGTCAGAAGTCGGCAGCTGTCAAAGGGACATATTGTCTCATTAGTCACTCCCCCTACACGCTGTCAAAACAATGCGGGTCGGATGCTGCTTCCCCTCCTCCATTCTATCTAATTATTCCCCCTTATCCTCATTCTATATTCTTTCAATCTGTCTCTCTTTTCTATCTGTCTGCCTATCTCTGTCTCACAGGTACACATAAATACAAGTTTAAATGGTGTAAATTCCTAGGATAACCCAAGAAATCCAGGACAAAGTGCTATACTCTGCTTGAAGATGTGAGTATAACGCTGATGACACAGTCTTGTGGCTCTCTCTGTGACAGAGAGCTAGTGGCAGACTGGGTGCTTGACAGACAGACAAAATAGACAGACAGAAATGTTTGAGTACCAGCAAAAACAAAGTGAGGGCGGATGGTCATGTAATATTACCCTCCTTTAGATCATCATAGTCAGCTTTATCAGATGTTATACCCCTTATCTTGTCAACTGTCATGGAGGGGTTGGGGGGGGGGGGGGGGGACTTTTTTTTTCTTGCTTCAAGGGAACATTATTATTACATCTTCTTCCTCCTTACTCCTCCTCCTCTATCTTTTCCTTCCTCCTCCTCCTACTCCTCCTCTTCCTTCCCTCTCCTCTCTCCTCTCTCCTCTTCCTCCCCTCCTCCACTTCCTCCCCTCCTCCCCTCCTCCTCCTCCATTGCTTTGTCTCTTACTTCACTCAAATCATGAAATTGATCTTCACTGACACTTCCATCTTGTTAGAGCATCACTTGGGATGAGAAGAGTCCCAGATTTGCTGGGAATACATATTTTCTTACCGCTAGACATGCTGAAAAAGGACAACTGAATGGCATTCCCACATTGCACCACTGGCTCCCGTTTTTTTTATATGGTGCACATCGACCATGGAGGGACAATTCTCTCAAATGTGGGCCTACCAGCTTTCTCCTACTTGATTTGAAGCTGGCTAGAATTTATGCCGTATAAGAAACGTCAGACACATTGGCTCGTAAGGACGTATGTTTATACGTGAACACAGTAAAAGGGGTTAACAATTCCTCAAAATATTCCTCATCTTACCCCCCTTTACCTCTAAAACTCTCATTTAATAACTCTCCTCTCCTATTTTTTACTGGACAAATCCATTTGTTTCTCTAGGCTTCCTTAACTTGTTAATCCATCTCCAAAACTTTTTCTTATTCCTATTTTCAACAAAAATTTGTGATAACATCTCACCACATTCTTCATTTGCTCTTCTTTGTACAATATTTTGTGAAGTTTGCTATGTGTTTTCATGATTGTTCGTGGTTCATTAAGTTTAGGACGCAATTTTGTTTGGTCTAAGTAATGATATTATTGTATTTCCTGGTAATATATTGCGACATCAAAACATTAGCAATACCACTTCAGTATTATTTTATTTCATAACATCATATATATGCACCAAGAATTTTGCGAATTTTTAAGTTCGCGAGGTTCCTTCGATCCCCAACCCTCGCTGAATATGGAGGGCCTCCTGTAATGATATGATACACATTGATTTCTCAATGTGTTTGGTAAGTCAAGGACTATGGACAGGTATACAGGACCATAGTACATCAGTGAATATGCTATGTATATAGGAAAATCCCTTGTTGTGCAGAGCATTTCCTGCACTTGGGTTACTGCATTTTGCTGGGCTTATTAGACGCATTTTTTTTCCATAAAATGTCTCTAGAAACCACCCTGCATCCTTTAAACTGATGGTCAGTGACTGGAGCGGGTTATTTGTGTATCGTTCCAAGTCACAGTATTGTGCCTTTTTTTTGTTATTTTAGGGTGTGAGTGTGGCTGTGCTCGCCAGTTTTATCAAGCTGAACAATTGAAAATAAAAACAAATCAAAGTTGTGAATTACTGTAATTTTGTCCTCAGGATGGACCCACAATCGTTGGATTACTGGGATGAAGGCTCAAACTTCCATCACTTAACTGGTTATAAAACCATGCCTTGTTTATTTCTCCTGGGTGACTTGTTATTTTCTTCTGGTGAGCATCGTCCAACAAGATTTACTCTTGTGAGGCGTGCCGTCGCTATCACCTTGGCTCGTAAAGACAGGGACTGTAGAATGCTGTAGAATATGAAGAACATACCAGTGGAAACCGGTTAACGGATATTTTTTCACATCCATAGTATGTTGCAGGTGCCTGTTACTGACGAATTTATTACATTAAGGATATTGTGAAGTAGATATAGTCATTTCAGACCCAACATACACGTACAAAAGCACTTACATAAATCACTACATAAATTGGTTCGCATTCGGAGGTAATCGTTATGTGGGGGTCACGGTACTGTGAGAGGCATGCTCTGTCTTTGCTCACAAGGTCAGTATTTTTTGCTCACAATGAGTCTTGTCTGCTTACAAAGGTCCTGCTCACATGACACTCTTCAGGTCATAGTTCTATCTAGCTGGAATATTGCGCACATTAATAGCACCTTTCAAGGCAGGTGAAATTGCTGACTAGTAAATGTGACAGAGCATAATGGAGATAAAACTCTCAATTAATGGAGGTTCAAGTTCCTTAAAACCTGTACTCCTCTCGAACACAGGCGAGCTGAGATACTTCATTCTATATAAACTCGGAAATTTCCTAGGGGTTTTGTACCAAACTTGCACAAGAAAAATCACTCCCTACGGAAGCAAAAAACTCGGCAGAGGAGTGCAACATCCCCCAATGAAAAAGAGGAGTGTCACTAGCATGTTAAGAGACATACACAATAAGTGTTTGGGGCCCAAGTCCTGTTCAACTGCCTCCCAGCATACTATAAGGAGAGATTACATAGACCCCTGACTGTCTTCAAGCAGGCAACTGACAGGACCTAAAGTCAGTTTCCCTGACCAAGCCAGGCTGTTGTTCGTAAGTTGGAGTGCGTGCAGCCAGCAGTAACAGCATGGTTGATCAGGCCATGATCCCCATGAGGCCTGGTCACAGGCTTGGCCACGGGGGTGTTGATCCCCTGAGTTCTCTCCAGGTAAAACTTCAGGTAAACATTGTCATTGTCATGCTACAAGGTAATTGTCCTGCAACAAGCTTATTTTCCTGACTCACAAAATTATTTTCTTATCATAAGGTCATTTTCTTGTTCATAAGAACAGTTTTCTTGATTGTTCAGACAGGCCAAAGTTTAACAAAAAAAATTTTGTTTTTAAAGATTAAATACTGAATACAAAAAACAATGGACCATCTAAATATAAAAACACTAATAAATGGATAAAATGAACATTTAACATCACACTGGTTGTATGATGCCAGGTAGGAGGCGAGAGAAGGCGAGTTTATTTGCTTCAGTATGATGACTAGTATCATCTTCTGCGGCATTTATCTATCACAATTCATCTAATATGGTATAATGAACACTATAATAAACAGAGAAAATGATATATTTTCTAAACATGAATTAAAATATGTATAATGTTTGTGAGGAGTAAGTGATGGAAGTGTTGTTGGGTTTTTATTGGCCACTGAGAGAAATCCGTACATAGTGGTAGTGGAGGTGCAGGTCGGCAGCCAGAATCCCACACCATCTATCCACACTTAATGTACGTAATTTATAATTATAGAATTATTTACATTGTTATTTATAAAAAGTTTAACTTCAGGCTACACAATTAGTTAGTACATAGATTATCAATACATAGCACCTTGTGTTTAAAGTACTAGGATAACTAAAAAAAGTCAGTGACTTAGTTATTTCCATTGGGGGTTCTTTTATATTTAAACTTTTATTTACTTTATCCTAGGTAGTGTTGGTTGACAGCAACCGCCCAGGGTGGTACTACGTCCGACGAGTGAGTGTTAAAACGAAACCTTGTAACTTTTTTTTCATGATGGTAGGATTGCTGGTGTCCTTTTTTCTGGCTCATGAACATGCTAGTTTCAGGTTCATCTTGTTACTTCTACTTACACTTAGGTCACATACTCATACATGTAAAGCGGATATTTACTTAACCCTCTGGGTTTTCTTCTTATTTTCTTTCTAGTTCTTGTTTCTTGTTTATTTCTCTTATCTCACGCATGGGGAAAGTGGAACTGAATTCTTCCTCTGTAAGCAATTGCGTGTTGTAAGAGGCGACTAAAATGCTGGGAGCAAGGGGTTAGTAACCCCTTCTCCTGTTTATTACTAAATTTGAAAAGGAGAAACTTGTGTTTTTCCTTTGGGCACCGCCACCTCGGTGGGGTTACGGCGCGGTGTGTTTGAAAGGGGGAAAGAAAGATTTACTTTATACATACTTGGAGGAGATGTTAGTTTAATAAGTTAGTTTGTTGGAGGTGATGCTGCAGATGTTTAGGGTGGTGGAAGACAGGTAGCAGGTGGACATATGTTCTGCTGTCCTATTCACATAACAAAACTTTGGAGAGTTATTTGTTCGTTTTCTGTCAGCTTACTCGCTTTAAACTTAAGTGCTAACATGTTATTTCTACACTTTATCGCTGGCTGGCACTATTGCTTTATCGATACGTTCTGCTTTAGTATCGTACTTATCGTAGTAATCACTGCGGAAGGCACATTCTCCCCTCTCTTCTTCTCCCACTTTGGTACTTTGCTATGAGCTTTTCTTGATTATTACTAGTGTGCTTCTTTCCCTTCTTTTCCACTGGGCTGGCCACTAGAAGGCTTTCTTTGGGCCCCATGGTGGCATATTTAGCAGTTACAAGCACTAACTACAATGGATAATAATACATAATATATCAAGGTATGCGTGGAATTCTCCTCATGGCTTGTAAATCTAGGGCACAACACATGGAGTGGACGGGTGGCCGCGCTCAGGCCGCGCGGGGCACGTTTGGGACGAATGCACCATTTAACCAGTTCTTGGGCGTAAGTCGAGCCAGTATGTTGATGCCAAAAAGTGCCGCTGTGATTTTGCCATTAGCTGATGCCGCCGTTAACTGAGGGTCCTCTGTACTTGTAGTAGTCACTTGACAATTATTTAGCACTTGTTAGTAGCCCTGAACAGTTATATTAGGTAGTTTTAGTTTTGTGATCTACTGTATCAATGCTTTCCATAGGTCTGTGATGAGACCAGAGGATATGCATTTTTCAGTTGCTGTACAGTATATAATAAATATAGTGCATCTGGAGGTAGTACAATTTCATGATACAATTCTTAAATTTCTAGTTTGTAATTAGGTTCTTTTTACAGTGGTAGAATACTAATATTCTAATATTTCACTTGTTATTAATGTATGAGGTAGTACAATTTATGTTACAATCTATTTTTGATAAACTCAATATTAAATTTTTTTAGTCGTAATTAAAGTTCATTTACTCTATTAGACATGAGGGTAAACAGGGACCAGTATCTACTCGTGCTTTATCGCATAACCAAAGTGCAGGGTTAACTATGTTATGGATTGGAGGTAGGTATAGATTTGTTTATGATACTATTTTTTGATGTTTTTAGAGAGCAAAGGCAAGTTTCAATATTGGTCTGTAGTTATGTAGTTCTGCAGGATTGTCCTTTTGAGGATCAGGGTGGTCCTGCCATCCATACTCAAGACCGCATTGTTCACCTCAAAGTAATATTTACACTATATATAACAGAACTAATAATTACAGCATAACATTAAATTCTCCTTTTGATCTCTGAATCTTCGAAAAAATAATCATAAACTATATCTACTCATAAACATACCATACCCATAGACATAACTGAACCTTTGCAGTTTGGGTTTTTTTTAGACCTGAATAAAGCAGACAATGAGCAAATTTCAGATGCTGAATTACTATATACAGCGACTGAAAAAAATGCATATCCCTCTGTGCTCTTCATAGACCTACAGAAAGCATTTGATACAGTAGTCCACAATACATGCACCTAAAACTAGAGCATTATGGGGTCAGATGTGACACTCTCTCACTTACATTAAAATCTTATCTTTGTGGAAGACATTTGTATGTATTCATAAGTGGCGTGACTTCCAGTACTCAGCTGTAGTGTATTTATGGTTTGTTGTTTCATGTTTATTTGTCCTAGGTCCTATCTCGTTCTTATTTTACATTCTATGACATCCCTAATGACATTCTGTACCTTTATATAGTGCTTGACAAGGTAACATCCATGTTCCATTATACTGACAAAGGTACATCTTGGGACCATTTAATAGTCACTTAACATAGGTACATCCTTGGGCCCTCTATAAAAGTACACGATGAAAACAAAATGCTCGCTAAATAATTTTCCTTTCCAAATTGTTGAATAAGTACGAATTTTTGTCATTATTGTTTAGTATTTTAGTTGACAAATAAGTGTTTTCTAATACGTAGAGGTTTTATGTACCAGTAAATGTAAGTTAGTGTACTTTAGGATAAACGGTTTTGTAATTACATTATCCTTGTTTTATCGGTGTTTTATTAAGGCAGCATGAAGGTAAACCAAGGGCTCTAAATACGGAAAGTTGCAAATACAGTGGACCCCCGCATAGCGACCTTAATCCGTGCAAGAGGGCTGGCTGTTATGCGAAATGTTCGGTATGCGAATGAATTTTCCATAAGAAATATGGAAATAAATATAATTCCGTTGCAAGACACCAAATGTATGGAAAAATTTTTTTTTACCACATGTAAAAATACATTTTCCTAGCACAAGAGAAGGATACATGCACAATAGTACAGTAGTACATGCACAGTATATATTGTGCATGTACTACTCTACTAAATGAAGAATAAATGTCACTTACCTTTATTGAAGTTGCAGCAATGACTGTTGGGAGACACTGGGTCCTGGTGTGCCTTTTCCTCCTGAGTACTGTAGGTCCTGTTTGGTATTTTCTTCCAGAACAGGCCTTATCACACTGTGTATGTCACTACGATTCTTAAATCTCTCAAACCAACCTTTGCTGGCTCTAAATTCACCAATATGAGCACTAGTTCCAGGCATTTTCCCTGTTCACCTGGGTGTTAGTCGACTGGTGTGGGTTGCATCCTGGGAGACAAGATTAAGGACCCCAATGGAAATAAGTTAGACAGTCTTCGATGACACTGACTTTTTTGGGCTATCCTGGGTGGCAAATCCTCTGGGGTTAATTGTTTCTTGGTATTCTCAATAAGCCACACCAACAACGGTGCTACAGCAGCAGCAGCAGCTGACGGTGGTACAGCAGCAACAGACGATGCTACAGCAGCAGCAGACGATGCTACAGCAGCAACTGACGATGTTACAGCAGCAGCAGACGATGCTACAGGCAAGCAGCAGACGGTACTACAGCAGCAGGAGCAGCTGACGGTGGTTACGCAGCAGCAGCTGACAGTGCAGCAGCAGCTGACAGTGCAGCAGCAGCTGACAGTGCACCAGCAGCTGACGGTGGTACAGCAGCAGCTGTACCACCAATAGTAGCGATGGTTGATTGGGGTTTATTATACAACCTGGCCAGCTCGGAGACACGCACTCCACTTTCATACTTATCAATGATCTTTTTCTTCATCTCCATAGTAATTCTCACCCTTATTGCTGTAGGGTTGGCACTAGAAGCTTTCTTGGGGCCCATGGTCACTTATTTTCCAGAAAAAAATCACCAAAAACACTGTAATAATACGAAATGTTCCGATTGTATGCTTGGATGTTACCGCGGAGGCTGGCTGGTAAACAATGCCACCGGCGGAACATGTGAGCGTGGCTCAGGCCGCACATTGGATGCGTCTCGGACGAAGGGCGCTGAGCGGGTTTTTGGGTGGTATGCGAGGCAAAATTTTAGCGATCAAAGCGTCCGGTATGCGGATTGTCCGTTATGCAAGGCGTCCGGTATGCGGGGGTCCACTGTAATACTTAATTATTAAGGATGTGTATCTGCATGTCTGACAAGACAGTGATGGTGTGAATGATGGTCAAAGTGTCTTCTTTTTTGGGTCACCCTGCCTTGTTGCTGTGTTTTTACTGAATCATCTTATATATAAAAAACATCATTTGTTGTTTCTCAGGTGCTGTATAATCAGTACGAGTTTAGAGCTTCTCAATGACTCTGAAGGTAAGTCTGTCAGGCTGGATTATTAAAGGCTGAATGGCTTGCCTTGTGAAACTCTTACGTATTGAGAAGTCATTTGT
>NC_069486.1:22311321-22434514 GCF_026875155.1 Cherax quadricarinatus | reverse complement strand
TTTTTGGTTCAGGGGCTTGGATTCCAGCGGCCCTAGCGTGTTTGTTAGGAGGGGGAATGGGAAACAAAATGGTTTTTAATACTTACTCTGTTGGAGTCTGAGAAAGTAACTTTATAAGGGATTCGGGGAAACCGGCAGCCGGCTTGATCCTGGAAAATGGGAAGTACAGTGCCTGCACTCTAAAAGGGGGGGTGTTTAAATGTTGCAGTTAAAAAATGTATTAAAGCCCCCCTTCTGCAAAATTATGGAGGGGAATGATGGTAAAGTTTTTTTTTTGGGCCACCCTCCTTTTTGGGAAATTGGCCTTGTTTTATAAAAAAAAATAATGGATGTGTAGGTAGAAAACCTTTATTATATAATATTTTTATAATTTTACAATTTGTTAGTGCCTTGAGTTAAGTCTGTACATCATGTGTAAGATGAATTACTGAGACTGCGGTGCCTTCCCCACTCTCTTGTATACCCCAGCCCACACATCCTCCATTCCTCTCATATATGTCGTTTTATAATTTGGGTAGCTTTTCTGCTTCTAATTATTTAATCAAACTTTTTATTCACCCCATAACTTGCGTAAATGTTTCTGTTGATTCCTCACCTTCACCTGCCTTAAAGCCCTCAAAGATACTGTGGCCTTGGCTTGATAATAAAAGGGCTCATCGGCCATTCTTTTTTGTATCTGGTAGTCAAACCACATCACAGTAATTTCTCCAGTTCTGAATGAGGCCTTTCTGTGCCTAGTTTTAGGTTGAAATCCTGTCGATGCTTTCACTGCCTCTTTCCACTCTATCTTTACCTTCAAGATAGTGGAAATGGTAGATTCGCCCCTTAAGTCATCGGCTATCACTTGTACTTTCTTACCAGTTTCATACTCATTTTAAAACCTTCATTTTCCCTAAAGATCAAGCCCTTTTTTTAACCCTTGGTGAAAATTTTTCCCCCTCTTTACTTACACAATTCAAATTTTAATGTTTTGGCAGGGTGCCCCAAAAGGAAAACAAAAGTTTTTCTTTTTTCATTTGTAATATATTCGGGGAAAAACCTCACTAGCCCTTGCTCCCTGACATTTTAGTTGCCTTTTTTGGCATTTAAAACACTGTATATTTGCTTCAGTTCTCCTTGTTAAACTGTTGAGACGAGATACAGGTCTGCCCACAAAGTTTAAAATTCCAGTGCTGTTGAAGTCAATTAATGTTCCTTTCACGTTTATCCACTCACTCGATTGATCTTGCAGTCTTGGTGTTCCCCACACTTCCTTATATGGCATAATAATGCCATGGTGCAGCCATCACTCTAGTTCAGTCAAGGAACCAATTTCCGATTTTGAGTGTTTAACTTTAAAATTTGAGTCATACTAGCTATAGCTGAGGTACAAATAGAGTTTTAGTTAAAGAAGTGTCGGATTCAACATTGAATTTATTTTTATATCGGGGGACATGAGATTTTTTTGATGTGAATCAAGGTGGGTATGATGCAGAGTAGGTTGGGAAACCACTGAACCCCTGTCTTATACAATCTAGTGCAAATTAACCATTGCATTTTTTCCTGTAGATTGACACTGATCCACCCGTGTCTCGAAGGTGGACATTTGAGGAGATGTCTAATAACGTTGCAAGATAGAGGTCGACTGTAAAGAATCATGGGATCATTAAAAGCCATTGTAAAACCATGATGGTCCTTACACCTGATTAAGCTCAAGTTAGATGTGCTATTAATGCTAATTTTACATTGTTCCACTGCACTGAGACCCAGGGTATTATTGGGCCCCTAAGATGTGATTTTTATAATTACCAGAAGGTTCTTGTGTGGTGTATATATTGTGTATTTACAGTATTTGTTATTTTGAACCTGTAGTGATATATGTTTTTTTGTATTTTTAAAGGGTTGGAAGTTTTATTGTGCCAATATACTTTATGATGACAGGTATGAGTGTTATATGTATGATGAGTGTATGGTATGGGTACCTTGTTTTGGAGAAGAACTGCTGAATGATCTTGTAGGTAATAGAATTCTGTAAATATTATGACTTTCTTCCACAACATTGAGAAGGTAGTTTATTTATGGACAGATACACATAAGTACAATTTAGCATACCAAGTAATAGGTGTGTAAATCACCCTGGATAACAGAAAAGTCTAAAATTACTTATTTCAATTAGATCTTGTAATATCTTGTTCACTAGTCATAGTATTGTGTTAGTGAAACACTGCATAAAATGAGGTTTTATTTAAGCGGTTTGGTTTCTTGCAGTGTGTTTTCTCAGTGAACCGCTGAGTGGGGACAGTAGTGTGTTCCAGTGAACCAGTGTGGTTGGTGACAGTAGTGTGTCCAGGTGAAACCAGTGAGTGGGGACAGTAGTGGATTAAGGACCCTGGTTGGGATTTTTTACAGGACTGTCAAGTGGGATGTTGCAGTTCAGGAGTTCATTTTAACTGATGGTGTATGTACATCTGTTTGGTCTAGACAGCTGTTGAATGAATGATTGCCAGTGTGTCTACAAGTGTTAGGGACTATACATTTAGTCAGCTTTGAATGAATAATAATATAATATAATCTTTATTTTTCTACAAATAACATGTACAAGACATACAGGACCATAGCTTACATCACTTGACATACTACTTGTATATGAAATCCCCTTTGTTATGCAGAGCATTTTGGGCATATATTAGTCACTTTTGTCCCAGGATGTGACCCACCACCAGTTGACTAACTACTAGGTTGACTATTTTTGCTGTAGGTGAACATGAACAAAACAGGTGTCTTTGGAAACAGTCCTGATGTTTTACACCTGTACCAGGGATCGACCCCCGGACCTACAGTGTGTGAGTTTGAGTGCATACGGACATTGAGCTACGGGAAACTTAATGAATTACCGTGTGTTTCCAAAGTGATCATGGACTGTACATAAATGTCTTTTCCACATTGTAGGTATGCTACAAGATGCCAGAAAGAGACCTGTGGTTCATAACAAAACCTTGGTTGGAATAGAACGTGTTAAAGATTTAACTCCATAATAAGAAATCACTCTGCATCTGTACTGTCAGCTAAACAGTGCTGGTAGACACTAAATATAAAGAGATTTAAAATAATAGACAAAAATTCACTTGCTAAACTGTAACTTTGATCCTGATTTTTAATGTTTTGTCAACATAAATTGTACATGTGTGTACAGTGCTATATTAGGTGTACATTAGAGTACTATCATTCAACATTCACTCCATCACGTCTTGCCAGAGGCATGCTTACATACCAGTTATAAAACTGCAACCTTAAACACCCCTCTTCAGAGTGCGGCTCTGTCTTCCATCTACAGGAATTAAGTCCGGCTGCAGATTTCCCTGAATTCCCTTCATAAATAGTTACTTAAATTGGGTTTTTATGTGTTATTTTTTAACATTATTCTCATAAAATGTTTTTAATTATGTTAAGTTAATAAACAAAGATAGACAAAGACTTTGTCCTTGGAAGCAAAGAAGAGTGGACTGTATAAGAGTATAGTTTTACAACACACTTATGGTGAGTGTTTGAAGCTGGGTGTTGAATGTTGCGCGAGGAGAAGGCTGGTGGCCTGTGGTTTATATATGTCTGACGGGCAATGTGTGTGTGAATATAATGCAGGAGAATTGTAGTTTGGAAGTTAAGAGGAGGTGCGGATTGCCAAAACTGTTTCCAGAGGGCTGAGGAAGGGCTGTTGAGGTTGGTTTGGACATGGTAGAGAGAATGGAACAAAACAGAATGACTTCAAGAGTGTATAAATCTGTTGTGGAGGGAAGGCGGGGTAGGGGTCGGCCTAGTGAATGGTATGGTGGTGAGAGGGGGTAAAGAGGTTTTTGTGAATGTGCAAGGGGCTTTCCAGCAAGCTGCATGAGGCATATTTGAAAGAGTGAACACCAGTGAAATGGAAGTTAAATGGTTTTAATACTTGACGTGCTGTTGTGAGTGTGAGCCTCTGCTGAGTGGGAGATAGATGAACACAACTTGTCATCCTTGTGTTTCAGAATGTCAGTGTTTGTTGCAGACTTGTGCAGAGCGTACATTTGTTCGGGAAATTATTTCATCAGCGAGGTGATGAACAGGGTTAGTGTTGGACTGATGACTGGTGTAAGGGGCACAGTGAAGCAGTATTGAATGTTCTAGCACCATTATAAGAAAAATATCAAGAATGGTCAGATTTTTAGATATCATAAGGATTTTTAATAATACAAATTTTATTAAATTACAATGGCAAACAGATGATGTTAACAGTGCAGGGATAAGCATCTGTGACATGGCCTGGGACTTTAATTCGCTTCACTCAGACAATTTTTCCCCTACTATCTGTTTGCTAGTTTTGCAATTTGCCATAGCAGACTGAAAAATCTTGAGCTAATGATTTTCCATCCAATGTGGCTTTTTCTGCATAAATTTTTTGGAGGTGGGAGGGCAGTGTCTGCACTCTGGAGGGATGGAGAGTTGCAGTCAGAGTATACTCTGTAATGTCAACACTTCTGGAAAATGATGAACAATTGAGTGAATGTTGGTGAATGTGCTTTTCTTTGATTCATTGGTGACCCAGGAATAATAGAATGTTTTCTGTTTTAAAAGTAAAGGTAAATATTACAGCATTTGTAATGTGAACATTATTACAAACATGATCACTTCATTGTAAGTAAATAACCAATTTTAATTAAAAAGATTATTACTTCCTTTCACAGTCTCCATTCTGTCGGTCTTTCTGATAGATTAATGAAGTATAAACAAAGCTTTGGGTTAATGTATTTTTTAACTTTGGTGCAAGCAAAATGTTGTAACTAGCAGTGTTTGTTTACAGATTCAGCGGTTTTAGTGAGGTTGGGTTCACTGTACACTTAGCCCAGGCACATTAAGGGTTCAAACAAAGTGTGTCAACAATAAGTTTTTTTTTTTTGGGGAGGTTTTTTTTTGCACTGGAATTGCAGGACTGCCAAGAATGTGTACTACAACAGATTCAGAAGTAACACAAACACCATGAGAGAAATTAAGAATCATGGGGAAAGATGATAGTAGAGGTATGCATTGACCAAATGTTGTGTATGTTAAATTTGAAAAAGTACACATGGTACTTTTTCATACCCAGATGAGAATATAAGATACGACTCAGTATCCAGCCTTGGTATGGGGGTGTTGTGATCTCTTATCAGTGACATATTTCTCCCATTCTATATGGGACACTTGTCCTCACCTTATCTATACCAGTGGGCACATTATTTATTGGGGCTCACGCAATCATAGTGGAAACAATTGCAAACAACACCATACCACAGGTGTGGGCTTGTACCCGCAGTCTGAGAGTCATTAAACTCCTAGACAGAGCGTATCACTGGGCCAGCTAGGCACCTTTCATCAACTTCAATTTTCCACTTTATGCATGTTTCAATGTTTTGGCAGAGGCAAGTTACTGAACTCAGGTGAGGGAGTAGGTCTCCACTCTGCTGGGGCTTTGGTATATGGGCTCCATTGACCTGACTTGAATATTTTGTTCCTGTGTCTATATGCAAAAGGAAAGTCATTGTTATCCTTTCATGTCATTGCCCATCTTTGGGTATTATTTCTTTTGTACATCAGGAAGCAGAGCTGATAAAGTGAAAGCTGTGAGTGGCCCTTGTAACCCTAACAACAATGGAAAAAAACATAAGACTCATGGGAAAGGACAATCACAGATGATGCACAATTTAAAGCTTTAAGATTTAATACAGTCATCAGCGGGGTTTTGAAGGTGTTTTTGATTACTAGTCTCAAATTTTTCTCTCCACAATCCATTCACATTTATCTTTGCATTGTAATGATGGACGGTAATACTAGCAACTCAGGAAAATTGTGTAGATATATAGAATATCAATGCCAAACAATCACTGAATCTCCATCAATTGACATCGGGTCACAACATGGGTTTGGTATTGCCCCTGATGGAGACACATTGTAGTGAAATATAGTTGACCTCAATTTAACCTTAAACGGTCCAAAGTAAATATACATTCTTACGAGTTTTAGTTGCCCCCCAAACGTATATATACGTTTTATTTTCTGCCTTCAATTTGGCACAATGGCCTGAGATGCTTGTCAGCATAGAAGGGTCCTAACACTCAGTGTGCGTGGTATGAAAAAAATCTGGGATCATTTTAGTACCTTGTGGGAGCACCAGTTAAATTGAGCGCCAGCTAGAGCAAACAGCGCAGTAAACACCAAGGATTCACTGATTCGTAATGTCATTATTATCACTCCTCTTTTAAAGAGGAAAGTGGTCGTTAACCCAAGTTTAGGTCTGTCTATCTCTGTATCTCTATCTCAATCTCTGGCTTCCTCTATCTATCTGTGCTGTTCTATCTATGTCTCTGTCTACTCTCTGTGTCTATCTCTGTCTGTCTCTATCTGTCTTTGTCTGTCTCTGTTTCTCTTTCAATTGTTCTATCTCTGTCTCACAGGTACAATAAATACAAGTGGACATAGTTGTAATTACCTAGGAGAAAACCAAAAAATCCAGGACAAAAGTGCTATACTCTGTTGATGATGTGAGAAAACGAGATGATGACGCAGTTTTGTGGTCTCTCTGCGACAGAGAGCTAGACCAGATAGACTAGGAGCTAGACAGACAGGGACATGTTTGTGTACCAGGCCAAAACAAAGTGTCGGGCAGTGCTCATCAACTATCACTCTAATCTTTTTCTTATCAGACTGAACCCTCCCCACCTCTTCTCAGTTGTTATCTCATCATGTCACTGTCAGGGGTGGACTTCGTTTTTCATGCTTCAAGGCAACTTATCATCATCATCATCATCATCATCATCATCTCATCATCATCATCATCATCATCATCATCATCATCATCATCATCATCCCTCATCATCCTTAATCAACATCATCATCTCATCATCCTCATCATCTCATCATCCTCATCAACCTCATCATCTTCATCATCATCTCATCATCCTCATCTTTCATCCTAATCATCCTCATCATCATCCCTCATCATCTCTCATCCTCCTCAATCATCCTCCTCATCCATTCCTCCTCCTCCTCCTCCTCCTCTCCTTCCTCTATCATCCTCATCATCCTCATCATCCTCATCATTTCCTCATCATCATCCTCCTCATCCTCCTCATCCTCATCATCATCTCCTCCTCTCCTCTCATCCTCATCATCATCCTCCTCCTCCTACTCCTCCTCCTCCCCCTCACTCCTCCTTCCTCCTCCTCCTCCTTCCTCCTCCTCTCCTCCTCCTCTCCTCCTCCTCCTCTCCTCACTCATTCTCACCTCCGCCTCCTCCTTCTCCTCCTCCTCCTCCTCCTCCCCTCCTCCTCATCCTCCTCCTCCTCCTCCTCCTACTCCTCCTCCTCCTTCTCCCATCCTCCTCCTTCCTCCCTCCTACTCCTCCTCCTCATCCTCCTCCTCCTCCTCCTCCTCCTCCTCTCCTCCTCCTCACTCTCCTCACTCCTCCCTCCCTCCTCCTGCTCCTACCTCCCGCCTCCCTCCTCCTCCTCCTTCCTCCTCCTCATCATCCTCCTCCTCCTCCTCCTTCCTCTACTCCTCCTCCTCCTCCTCCTCACTCCACATTGTTATTATATACTTCCACATATACAAAACATTGCTGGGACATATAAATACTTTGTATATATTCCAAGGGACAATATTAAAGACCAAGGACAAGTGTAAATCGTCCACCTGTCAGTGTGTGGTGACAATTTGAGTACAATTTCAGTACCTATACTAGTGTCTGAAACAAGATTGGTTATAAAGACAAGAACTATTACAAATTGTAATTATCAGAAACATAAAATTACATAAAATAATATGAACAAATAGAAAAAAAAGGTATATCAGCATCACTTCTGCAAGTGGCAGGAACTCGATGTTGCTGTCACCTGAGCATCCAGTGCCATTCTCAGCCTCATATCCTTGGTATCGACTGACCCTAAATTATTTTTATTTTTTTTTAATCTAAAATACTTGAACAAAAAATGTGCTCTTTTTTCTAAAAAAAAAGTTTTTTTTTTTTTTTTTAAATATTGGGGGCGTGTGCAGTGAACTATATATACACTTTGGACCGTTTAAGGTTAATAGCCTTAGAGGGGGACAACTAAAGGTTCAGAATCATGAACTGCAAATCATAAAAATTTTAATGTTTTTCTTTATAAACATACTGGTCATTTTGGCATCCCATTGTAAGACGGGAGTCAGTGATGACAAAATTTGTTTTCTTTTTTTTCGGGTTACCCGAATTTGGTGGAAAACAGCTGATGTTTTTAAAAAAAATTTACTGGCATCTCCCACTGGGCGGGTGACTCAAAAAAAAAATTAAGTTTTTCTTTTTTTTACATTTAGAATTTTATAAAAGAGAAAAGTTACTAGCCCCTTGCTTCCTTTTTTTGGCCATATCTAAGAAAATATTTATCCAGTCAATTTAAAAGGAGGGGTTTTTGGGATATTGGCTTTTTGGGAGGACATCTAAACTGTCAATTGGGCCCTCGCAAAGACAGTGATATATGTGAATGATGGGAAAGTTTTTTTCTTTTTTGGGGTCACCTTGCCCGGGGGAAGACGACCGACGTTTAAAAAAAAATTTTTAAAAAAATTGGGGTATCATCGATCTTTTTAAATAGCTTTCTTTTTGAAATTGCACTTAGAGTAATTTTTGATATGTATTTTTAAAACTGTAGCCGAGTCCCTATTTCTTTTTTCCAACAGTTTTGCCAAAAATTCAAATGTTGCATAGAGAAATATCATAGACAGTGATTTTTAAAATTTTGTTTAAAATAAATGTATGTATATTTTTTTATGTAATTTACCCAGATGAGGTCAAAATGAAAACTCAGGTAATGAATGTAGTTCCCACCAAAATTTATTAATAAGCAAGGCATATTATAAAAGTTTTTTTTTTCAAAAAAAATTTTTTTTTGTTTCTGTAAAAAAATTTTAATTTGTAGACCCATTTTTTAAAGTTGGTAAAATGTAAAACAGGTAAGGATTCGTGGGTGGAAACCTATTCAACAACGATGAAGTCAACACACAAGGGCACGTCCCAATGTCAACACTTATCACGTAACTTTTGGCCTAGTGTTCTATCTCACATCAATAATCGTTTGCTCGCACATGACATGTATTGTTTTTGTTAGCAGGTTTATGAGTTTTGATGACCAAGGTAGTTTTTGTGATTTGTCAAACAATTACTAGTATGTACAATGTAATATTTTTTAATATTTTTTTTTTTAGAACTTTGATCCATTAAAATACACGGCCCCTCAGTATAATCGCTTTGGAATATGTCCAACGGGGTATAACCCCTTTTTGGACACAAAAATTTTTGCTTGGTATGTGACCTTTTTTTTGGAATACGACTGGTGCTAGAACTTATAGGGTCAAAAAAGTATGACATCGTGTGCCCCCTTTTTTTTCAAACCCGGGATGCCCCTTTTAATTCCTAATGCGACACAGCTCTAAATACATTACTTAGGTTTGCATACGTAACAACCCCCCTTAACTGCGAATTTTTACATGATTTTGTTTTTGCGTAAAATTTTTAGTAAATTCTTTAACCAGGGTTCTAAGAAATTTTAATGAAAAAACCCTGAATGAAGGAAATGGACGCGGGGACTTTGTTCTCTGGGCGGGCCCCATGATTGATGTGTGTGGGATTGGGGGAGTTGGGGGGGGGAGCACAGGGAAGAGTGCCCACTGAGGATTTACGGGAAACTTGAAAAGGAGGAGCACAAGCAAGATGGAGCACCTCTTCAGGCTCAGAAGAGGAATAAAAGGAAGTCCTATTTTCATTAATAAAGGGAAATCTTTGCCAAATAGTTTGGACGAAAAAACTTTGCAAGCATACCACCCAACAAATCCCAAACAAGCTATAAGCAGTGTCGGGAAATATCACACCCCTCAAGGGAGGTTCCTTTGAGCTGGTGAGGGCTTTTGATCTAGGGAATGGATCTGTGCTCCATTTCCCCTGAATTGACCAAAACCCCTTCCATCCCCCCACGCGCTGAAAATCCTATGGGTTTAGCGCCCCTTCTTATAATAATTAATAAAATAATGGAATGACCAGCTATGTCACTTTTCCAAAACATCCTGGGGAAAAGGGCGAACAAAGTTTTTTGGTGAGTTCAACCGGGTCGAATGGGGAAAAGAGAAGGGGATTTCCCCTTTCCCAAACAATAAAAATTCCTCCTCCCTTTCGCCTATCCTGGACACCGACTCTTTTCAGCAAAATAAAGTGAGGTTAATTTCTTTTATTTCATCAATTCTTTTGATTTCATATTTTAGTTTAAGCAGTGTTTAAATTTTTTTTTACAACCCCATCATTGTATAATTGCCAATAAAAATAGGTTTTTTTTTCAGGGGAAATGATTAAATCATTTTCCTTAAAAAAGGGGAACCAGGGCTTATGAATCCCCCCACCATGCAAATTTTCAGGATACGAACTGTCTTTTTCAGTAAATTTTTTTGTTTCGGATAAAAACAAAATTTAAAGGGTGTGTCTTCCTCCTCAAGGGGGTTTCCCTTAAATAAATAAATAAATAAATATTTTATTTCTTTGAAAAGGGTTGCAATGTGTGTTTAATAAAATAAATTGGAGCAAAGAAACCCTATCATGCGAGGCATTTCAGGCAGACTTAACCAAAATACTTATAGACTACTTAAGTCAGACAGGTGAAAAGTAGTGGTTACCAATTTTTTCGAGGGTGGTGCCACTCTGCACCCTTTTTTCAGTATTTTTTAGAGTAGTAGTGAGTAGTAGTAGGGGACATGGGGGGGGCTCTTGATCTTGGAATTGGATCTGTGTTCCATTCCCAAAATTAACCTGAATAATATAAAAAAATCGTTTTTAAAATAATAAGTACTATAATAATAATACAATAATAGACGGCTTCAAAAGGCCGTCACTAGGGGGCAGGAAACCACAATGCGGGAGCAGTTCGCCGCCTCCACTTGTCACATAATAAATTTTACGTTATTCAGAGTATATATCGGGTTTTTCTATGTTATTTATATTGTTTATTATGTCTATTAAGCAATTGTGATAGTAAAAAAAGCTGTAATTTGATATTGCTCTTTTTTTTAAATGATTTTTCCCCCTTTTGAGAGCAGGAATCCACGGGAAAGATTAATGACTTTCATTTAATTTAAATGAAGAAAACTGACCAGCAACGAAAAATCAGGATACGAACAAGTCACGGAATGGATTAAGTTCATAAGCCGGGGGTTTTACCCCATTTAAAGTCTCATAAATGTAAAAAATCTTTGCAGTTTTTTATTAGTTTTATACCCCCATTTTTTCGTGACTTTTTTATTTTTTTTTTTTTTTTGTATTGGGGCTTTATGAGTAACAATGTTAAAGTTATATAATACGGTACTCTCATATAACAACCTCCCTTTAAAGATCATCAACTTAGACCAGCTCCCAACCAGTCAGTATTGAAAGCTGAAAACCGGAATTTTAGCTGGAAACGGCAAAGCTCTGAGTATAAACATCTCATTTCTTTGCCCCTTAGTTGGTCGTACTCACAACTATATTAGTCAAGTCGAAGTCACTTATCCATCAGTAAGTCAAGTCACTATAGTCAGTCGCCCCCATCCCTGGCAAACACCCCTCCCCCCCCACTTTTCATAGATCAAAACTTACCCCTGTTCAAAACATCCACATTTACTACGTCAATTAAATTACAGGACCTTAAATTCTAATATTAACCTTGACCAAAAACCCTTTCTTGATATTGTGACAGGCCCACAGCATAACACCAGACAAAAACATCTCATGACATTCCCTGTTCCGAAAAACCCTTCAAAATTCAGTGTATGCAAAGGCTTAAAATCTGAAAACACTACCTGAAAACTCTAGAACTGCAGACACATTCACACCTCAAAACTCCCATTGAAAAAAAAGTGTCTCTTTTCTTAAACTTGTCGGTTTTCTAACCATTCATCAAAACTGCATGTATTAAAAAACACATAAGACACTACTGTCACTGACAGTAGTGTCATGGGTTACTGACAGTGGGGGGAAAAGGGAATTTTAAAGCGGGGGTGGCCATGCGGGGGTTCTGCGCCCCCCCTATTTTCTTTAACTCTTTGATTATATAATGTCAAGTATAAAGAAAGATTAAAGGAAAAAAAAAAAAAGACATATTTAATGTTAGCGATAATACTGAGTGAAAATAGTGGTGTGCAGTTCCACAGCACCCTCGTAGAGCCCCACTGGGGGGACATCTTTTCAGTAAAATTTTTAAAAAACCTCGACTTTTTTTCACTATGCACCAACACACACCATCTTTATTTTCCCTTCCCCCGGTTTAATTTTTTTTGACTTTATTATTCAGGGGCCCCTTTTTTCATAGCGTTATTTTCCTGACCCTCGCTGATAAGTGAATTTTGTTGGCGATGGAAAATTTTTTTTTTCAATACGAAAGGGTCCGAAATGCCCGATAACATGTTTACACTAAATATATTAAGTGCCAGTAAGTTTTGGCATAAAAAAATACATACAAAATAACATAAATAAAAACATATAAACTTAAAAATGCCCCCTAACTCTTCCCTGACACAACTTTGGAAAAGCAGCAGAAAAAGCCCCAAAACAATAACAAATTAAAACTGTTGAAAAATTGAGAGCGTAAAGGGGGAGCAAAAAACACAGGCTTTCCTATTTTATTTTCCCCTGGTGTAATATGGGGGGGTTTAATTTTTGCATTTTTAAAAACTGTAGTGTAAAGCACCCTTCTGCAAGCAGTGATGGAGTGAATGATGGTGAAAGTTTTTTCTTTTCGGGCCACCCGCCTTGGGGGGAATCCCCGGGTGTGATAAAAAATAAATAATATTTTTAATCCTGAAAATTTTTCCTTTCCTCCCTAAGCCGGGTCTGTGACCGACCCAGGGGGGCCTGGGAGGCCGGGTCGGGGACCGAGCCCAGGGGGACCCTAGGAGGCCTGGTCTGTGACCGAGCCCCGGGGGGACCCAGGGGGCCCTGGTCTTGACCGAGCCCAGGGGGGAGCCTAGGAGGCCTGGTCTGTGACCGACCCAGGGGGAGCCTAGGGGGCCCTGGTCTGTGACCGAGCCCAGGGGGAGCCAGGAGGCTGGTCTGTGCTGACCCCGGGGGGACCTAGGGGCCCTGGTCTGTGACCACCCCGGGGGAGCCTGGGGGAGGTCGTGCCCGAGCCAGGGGAGCCAGGAGGCTGGTCTGTGACCGAGCCCAGGGGGAGCCTGGAGGCATGGTCTGTGACCGACCCGGGGGGAGCCTGGGAGGATGGTCTGTGCTGAGCCCAGGGGGAGCCAGGGGGGCCTGGTCTGTGACCGAGCCCAGGGGAGCCTAGGAGGCATGGTCCGGACCGACCCCGGGGGGAGCCTGGGAGGCATGGTCTGTGACCGGCCCGGGGGGGGCCTAGGGGGCATGGTCTGTGACCGCCCCCGGGGGGAGCCAGGAGGCATTCTGTGCCCGAGCCAGGGGACCTAGGAGGCCTGGCCCCTGTGCTGAGCCCAGGGGGGCCTAGGAGGCCTGGTCTGTGCCAACCCGGGGGGGAGCCTAGGCCTGGTCTGTGACCAAGCCCGGGAAGCCTAGGAGGCCTGGTCTTGACCAAGCCCAGGGGGAGCCCAAGGGGCCTGGTCTGGACCAAGCCAGGGGGAGCCAGGAGGCTTTTCTGTGACGACCCCAGGGGGAGCCTAGAAGGCCTGGTCTGGCCCAAAAGCCCGGGGGACCCCTAGGGGTGGTCTGTGCCCAACCCCAGGTGGACCCCTAGGAGGCCTGGTCGTGACTGAGCCCAGGGGGACCCTGAGGCCTGGTCTTGCCCGAGCCCAGGGGAGCCTAAAGGGCCCGGGTCTGTGCCCAAACCCAGGGGAGCCTGGAGGCCTGGTCGTGACCGAGCCCGGGGGACCTAGGGGGCCTGGTCTGTGACCAAGCCCGGGTCCTGGGAGGCCTGGTCTGGGGCTAGCCCAGGGGGCCTGGGAGGCCTGGTCTTGACCAACCCCGGGGGGAAACCTAGAGGCCTGATGTCTGGTCTTGACCAAGCCCGGGGGACCCTAGGGGCCGGGTGCTGGTCTGGCCCGAGCCCGGGGGGAGCCTAGGAGGCCTGGTCTGTGACCGAGCCCAGGGGAGAAATCCCCAAAACCACCATAAAATTTCCAACTTTTTTTTTTCAATTTTTAGTGAATATTAAGAGACTTCCCCGGGCATTTTTGACATTGAAATCATCACAGGACACATTTTAGATGTAGTTTTGATGGAGATTACCCTTATTTTACAAAAAGACACAAGTCCCTTAAATGTGACATTTTATTGTAGAAAATTTTTTGCTCCCGGAGTTTTTGTAAAACCCCTTAAAAACAATACATGACAAGAGAGTTTTTAGGTAAATTGTGGGTGCAAAGATAATATAATCATTTAGGCGGTGGTAGTAGTTGAGTACTATTACTACCCTGAAATACGCATTACCTACAATGATTGTATTATGCTTTGCACCACACAACCTTTAAAAATCCGTGTCCTTGTTTTTAATGTTTAACAAAGTTTTCCCGCAGAGTGAATTGTTGCTACAATAAAATTTTCTTGTTGCACTTGTTCCTTTTTAAACAAAACAACCTTAGACCCCTCCACTACATTATGTGGGTTTTCATTGACTTCATAGGTTACCTGATGCTGTCTCTTTCCCCACTGTCATGTCATCACCTTTCTTGCCGATGTGTTGTTCTCAAACCGTTTGTTAGGATCAAAATCCCAGAACACAAAAATTTTCTGTATTCACATTTGCTCATGTCTCTTTTCGACCACTTTCCCGCGTCTACGAAGTTTATGCTTGTTGGGGGACTTGATCATGGAATTGGACTTTTTCCCCCCTTTTAAACCTCTCAAGGAATTTTTCCCTTTATGCTGGTGGGGGCTCTTGATCAGGGAAATTTGGGTCTTGCCCAGTTTTCCCGAATTGAGCCCGAAAACCTTCATCCTCCCCCCTACACGCTGAAATTCATGAGTTTAGCGCTCCCCCTTAATTGTAATAATCTCTCTTGGATTGAATTCCTGCCCCTCATTTACTCTTTAATTTAGCTCTTAGTTATGATTATAACTAGCACTGTATAGCCCTTGTGGCTTAGCGCTTCTTTTATTTAATATAATTTCCTCCATTTCCCAGGGACATAGACCCCTGTGGTTTGTGCTTCACCCTTGGTAAAAAAGAAAAGTAAAGTTAATGAAAATGGCCCAGGCGCCCTCTACTGTAGGGGAAAAAAAAAATTTTTTGCATAATGATGGCACAAAAATTTATAAAAATGACACTGATGCCCTTATTTTGGAATAGCTGTAACCCTTGTGGCTTGCGCTTTTTTTTGATTTTAAAAGTTGGAAATTTAAAATTAACCTTAAACGTCCAAACAATCCATGTTCAACCGTAGTGCTCCAAAAAAGGGTCTACATTTTTTTTTTTCATATTTTCCAGTATAAAAAAAAGTAGATCAAAGTTTTTTTTTTTACATATTTTTCAAATTAGAAAAAATCTACTTTTTTTTAAATGAAAAGTTGAAAAAAAGTAGATCTACATTTGGAAAAGTTTAAAAGGGTTTAAATTTTTCATTTTTTGCATAATAGATGGTACTATAAGTTAATGATGGCTTAGCGCTTCTTTTTTTTTATTATATAAGTTTTAAAGAAATGGAAGGAGTAAATATTTTTAGTTCATTTTTTGCACCTTTAAAGGCACTAAGATTAAAAAGAAACTTGGATCCATCTGTTGTTGGAATTATTAACTAAACTTTGTTCATTTTTTTTCATAATGATGGCACTAAGTAAGAAAAAGGAGGGTAAATTAGGGGAAACTGAACTAAATATTTTTTTGTTCACTTTTTTGCTCAATAGTGGCAAAAAAAAAATTTAAAATGGGGGGATTAATTGGGGGGACAAACGAAATATTTTTTTTTATAATTCTTCATGTGGCATCCAAGTGCCCTTTTCATTTGTAATTTTTAGTGCCCTCTTTATCAAAAAATAACTAAAAAATTTTGTCATAAATTTCACATAGATGGCGTCAAAGGGCCCTTCCGTTTTAATTTTCAGCGCCCTTGTTGAGCAAAAAATGAACTAAAAATATTTAGTTTTTTCTTTCCTAGTTTTTATCCCATTTTCTAATTTTTTTTCGCCATCTTTTGAGCAAAAAGTGAACTAAAAAAAATTTAGTTTAGTCTCCCCTGTTTATCATCCCCTTTTTTAATTTTTTTTTCGCCATCTATTGACAAAAAATAACTAAAAAAAATTTAGTTAGTCTCTATTTATCTTCCCTTTCAATAATTACAGCACCCTCTATTAATCAAAAAAAGAATAGATTTTTGTAAAAAAATTCCAACAAAAGATGGGATCCAAATGCTATTTTTTTTATTAATTTTTATGCATCAGTGCCCCCCAAAAAAATTTAAATAATTTGTTTAATCTCTCTTCAAATAGATGGGAAACCCAGTGCCATTTTTATTAACTTTTAGTGCCATTAGCAAAACTAAGTGCTAAAAACCCCCCTGAGTCACACAGGGGGTGTCTCCCTCACTAATGGACCCCAAAACAGGGGGTTGACTTAATGACTCCAAGCACTATTTTCCCTTTTACAAGATGGACCCAAGTGCAATGTTATAGGTGCCATTGTATACTTTATAATCACAGGGAAGCGCTAAACCCGTATTAAATAAAAAGGGGGGAAGCGCTAAACCGGAGGGTTATACGCACCTGGGGGGGGGGGAGGGGGAAGGCATCAGGCTTAATTCGGGGGGCTGGGCACAGACCAATTTTCCCCAAAAAGACCCTCCCAAATCAAGGAAAACCCTTCCCTTTAGGGGTAGACTAACAGGGGCCCTTTTGGGGGTGTGGAAGGTATTCGGGTTAATTCAGGGAATAGAGGGCTCTTAGCGCTTCTTTTTGATAATAATAGAGGTCAAATCAATTTCCCAGATCGAGCCCCTCACCAGCACTGGTTTTTAGACAGACATAACTAACTTTATTAAGACAATAATCTTGTATCAAATTTGTTATGGGCAACTGGTATACTGGAGTGTGTTCTGGGGGTCAATGCCCCCCCGACCCCTCTGTGCCAGGGGTATGGTGGATCGGGCCTGATCAACCAGGGTGTACGTGGCCACACACAATCCAATGTACGAAAACCCCAACCGTGGTCAGGTACTGACTTTGGGGCCTGTCCGTGCCTGTTTAAGAAGCCAGGGGTCATTTGGGAACCCCCTTATGTTTTGGATGTGTTGAAAAGTCTTGGGCCCCTGACATTACTGTGTTCTCTTATATATAGTGACCCCTGTTTTCATTGGGGGATGTTGCACTGTTGCTGATTATTGCCTCCCTAGGGAGTGATTTTATGTGCAAGTTTGGTACTTCCTCTAGGATTTTCCAGGTGTATATAATCATGTACTCTCCTCCTACTTTTTATGGAGTACGGTTTTGGAACTTCAAATTTCCCACGTTTTAGGCTCATGCCCACAGTTTATATATATAGGCTGGGGGAACAGTAAATATTGAGAAGTATGCAGTAGGCCCACGGCCCTGCTAGGGTAAATCTTAAAGGGACCCTTAACTTTTGGTTTGTGATGGGATAGATAATGGTGGTAATGGTATTATGGAGGTATGTTTCAATTTTTATTACGTATTTGTATTGTGCAGGAAGAGTTTTTTTCAAGGAAGTGAGGCTCAGGCAGAGTATGTAGGAAAGATGAAGTTAGGAAAGGGTGGAGAGGGGAAACGGGTTTTTCGTGCTAGGGGCTTGGGTGTCCGCAAGATGCATTACGTGTTGGAGCAAATGGTTTTTAGGATTTACATCTGTTTGGTGAAACAAGGAAAAATTTTTTTAAAGGGGTTCAGGGAAACCAAAAACGGGCTTATTTTTGGGGAGGGGAAAAAATGCACTCTGAAGGGTTTTTTTAACTGTATGTAGCAAAGCCTCTGGGAAGCAGTGATGGGTGAATGTTATGAAAGATTTTTCGGGTGCCCCACCTAGTGAGGACAGCCCCTGGTTAAAAAAAAATTATGGGGGAGCACTAAACCCGTGGGATTGACAGCACCCGAAGGGGAAACTAGGTAGAAGTACAGATCAAATTTTTATAACAAAAAAAAATGACGATCAAAGCCCCTCACCAGCATCAAGATCTTCAAAATCCATTTAAAATTTTTTTCTGTTTTCAAATAGTCTTGGTTCTTTGGCTTTCTTATGTACATAATTCTTTTATACTATATATTTCTGTATTTTTTCAACCCCCATTAACACTTTTGATTTTAATAATTTTCCATTTTTATTTCAATTTTGAGTTAAAATTTCATTGCATGGGTTGTGGTAAATTTTTGTGTTGGACAAAAATTGGGGTTTAAAATGCATTTTTATGCTCAAAAATCATTTACTTTTGTTTCTTGCAGTTTTCTTTCCCGATAAATATTTTTTAACCTTAGTGTTTTTGTCTCAGGCAAGACAGTGATGGAATAAAGTGTTTCTTTTATTTTTAGGCAACATGGCCTCGGTGGGAAGCGGCCGATGTTTAAATAAAAACTAATATCTCTTCAATCCCCCCAATGGAACTTTTTGAAAAATCTTGTATTTTAGTGTTTTTTCTCAACATCACAAACAATAAGATGCATGCACAATGCTTATTGGGGTCGGGTACAAAAAAATTTTTGGGTCTTAAAAGGGGATGTTACATGTAGGGATAATTATATATTGCTTAAAATAAGAAAATAGAAAAAAACAACATGAGGGAAAAAAGAAAAGCAAGTAAGCACCTTATCAACTTGTTTCACCCACACAGTGGGCTTTTTCCAGTCACAAACACATTTTAATTTAAAAAAAACCCCAGTGTCACACACATCTTGATAAAGCCCGTGTCCAAAACCATCTTGATAAAGCCACAGGTCACAAAACATTTGTAAAGCCAAAAATCACAAACACACTGGATAAACCGTGTTAAAAAAACATCTTTATAAGCCCATATCACAAACACATCTTGATAAAGCCACAGTGTCACGACACACTTGATAAAGCCACTGTGTCACAAACACACTTGATAAAGCCCCAGTGTCACAAAAAACATCTTGATAAAGCCACGTGTACAAACAATCTTGAAAAAGCCACATGTCACAAGCACATTTTGATAAAGCCACTGTGTCACAAACCCATCTTGAAAAACCCACTTTGTGTGTGTTAAACATAGTCAATAAAGGATCACATTATACTTTATTTTTGTCTAGTTTTCCTATTGCTTACTTTGTCCTTTGGATGTATGGAAGTTTGTCATGGGATTCTCTCTGCAGTTTGTGATGATGATTATTGCAGTTTTATAATAAAAGTTTTGGGTGTTGCAATCTCCCTGACATCAACACCACTGTTATATACACACCTCATAATTAATAACATTGTTAAAATTATTATATTTAGGTGGAAGTGCTAAACCCATAGGGGTCATGTAGTGCCTGGGTAATAGGAGGCAATAGGGTTTGATCTAAGGAAGTAATGGATAATTCCAATTCTTGAATCAGGATCCCCTCGCCAACACTGTTACCCCTTACCCTTTCAGGGTCCAGAGGTCAAATTTCAGTGTGCACCAGGATCCAAAAATTTTCAAAAAATAATTTTGTTATTTTTTCTTATGAAATGGTAGAGAATCTTTTACTGAAGGTAATAAAACAAAAAGTACAAAATTTGATGGGAAATTTACTAAATTATGCTCTCACAAATTTTGATGTGTCAGCGATATTTACGCATCGGCGATTTTGCCAACTTTGACTCCCATTCTAGGCCAATTACAGTATTTCAGTCACCCAAATTCTTAGCTATTTCACTAGTATTACTTCTATTCTATTGATTGAGCACAAGAAATCGCCAAGTCAACTGTTTCAACAACAAAATAGTGACTGGAAATTGGTAATTTGGCCAATTTAATGTAAGTTCAAAATATTCCAATTTCAAAACAGGGTCCAGAATAAACAATGCAGGCATTCCTGGCACTAAGCTAACATTTCCTCTGTTCATTAGTTATGTTTTCAGGCTTTACAAATGAATTCAATTTTGATTTTTTATTCACATAATGAATTTTTATTCAAACCAAAAAATAGAAGATTTATTGTTATGCAATACTGTAATAATTGTATAAATAATATCACCACATCTGTGAATGTATATTAGGCCCACCAGCTGTCATATATTATACTTGTGAGGTCATTTGTTTACTCTTGAACATCAGCAAAAATTTTACATTTCTGCTACTTTGAGCTCAGTTTCAAGCCATTTCCCATACTAAAACCAATCAAAATCATCTCTATTTCTGTAGTATATTTTCCATTCTATCAAATGAGACCAGGAAATTGCAAATACAACAACTATAAAACACATACAAAAAAACACTGTAAAGTCGCTGTTTTAATTGAAAAATTAAGGTCTCGGTTTTTTTTTCTCTCATTATGCACTGTGTGCTGCAGGATTTGTTTTATGTGGTGCACACATACCACATGGATGTATTCTCTTATATCTAAGCCCAAATTTACTGCTCACAGCTTATCAGAGTGAGCTGAGCTCATGGCGTCTATCTACGGTTTGGACCCTGAACGTAAAGCTGTAGATCTATGGCACGGCCCCTGAAAGGGTTAAGGGTAACAATGTTAAAAAGCACTATTACCTATGCTTTACTTAAACATTATATCCAGTAAATGCAATATTGTCACCACTGAAAATCTACCACTCAATAAAATGTACATCACTGATCTGATATAAATTCAATGTAAATTATCCATAATTACCAAAAACTATATGCTATGACTGGAATTAAGTACTGTAGTATGCAAGTTCTGGGATTAGTTTGCTCAAAATGCCATGCACAAGTGGTTTTCTTTTAGACATTCAATTGTGTCAAATTGCCTTTTTTACAACTGTACCAAAACTAACCAAATATAGTGCAAATTTCTATGTCTACGTATGTATGTCCCATAAGAAATAAAGATTTTATTTTATTATTGCTTTTATATCTTTCCCTAAATCCAAGACCTATCACCTACTTGACAATTAAACACAAACTAGAAAAGCTATACCATACTTGACTTTAGAGAAGGGTTGGTCAATCTCCCTGCAGTGATTTCCTGCCAATGTAAGCCTCCAAAAATAATGCAACAAAAAGTGGCTGTATGAATGATCTCCCAGTCTAAAACCAGGCAACACACACCTCCACTCTTCAAAAGTCTCAACTTACTTAATATACATAAAATTCACTAATACTACTGTGATGACTACATATACAGGACAATTAATTCTAATACGTATTAATTTTTTTACTACAGTATTATTAACACATCGGCCATCTGCCACCAAGGCAGGGTAGCCCGAAAAAGAAAAACTCTCATCATTCATTCCATCACTGTCTTGCCAGAGACTCACTTACAGTACAGTTATAAAACTGCAACACACCCCTTCCTTTGAGTGCAGGCACTGTACTTCCCATCTCCAGGACTCAAGTCCGGCCTGCCGGTTTCCCTGAATCTCTTCATAAATGTTACCTTGCTCACACTCCAACAGCATGTCAAGTCCTAAAAACTATATGTCTCCATTCACTCTTTTCTATCACACTTGCGCATGCTTGCTGGAAGTCCAAGCCCCTCACACACAAAACCTCCCAAAACCTTCCCAAAACCTCCTTGTTCATCTGCTATCCTACTCTCTGTCTTACTCTTAATTCCTTCACTAACAACTCGACCATATAGGGGAATAAGTCTGTTGAGTATACCAGGTATACTCAACAGACTTATTCCCCTATAATTTTTGCACTTTCTTGTGTCCCCTTTGCCTTTATACAAAGGAACTACGTATTGTCTCTGCCAATCCCTAAGTACTTCACCCTCTTCCATACATTTATTAAATAAAATACCTGGAGTTTACCTGGAGAGAGTTCCGGGGGTCAACGCCCCCGCGGCCCGGTCTGTGACCAGACCTCCTGGTGGATCAGAGCCTGATCAACCAGGCTGTTGCTGCTGGCTGCACACAAACCACATTGCCTATATTCTCACTAGTCCATCTATCCTCCAACAGTTGTTTATATCTTACCCTAGCTGCCTCCTCCTTTAGTTCATAAACCTTCACCTCTCTCTTACTTGCTGCTTCTACTAAAATCCCGTCTACCTTTTACTCTCACTGTAGCTACAACTAAAAAGTGATTTGATGTACCAATGATTTACCAATACATAGCCCAACAAACTACTGTCATTATGCCCTACATCATATTTTGTATACTTATTTACCCTCTTTTTCTTAAAATATGTATTACCCATAACTAAACCCCCTTTCTATACAAAGTTCAATCAAAGGGCCCCCATTATTATTTACACCCGGTAATCCCCAACTTACCTACCACACCCTCTCTAAATGTTTCTCCTACTTTAGCATTTAGGTCCCCCGACTACAGTTACTCTCTCTCACTTGGTTCAAAGGTTCCTACACACTTGCTTAACATCTCCCAAAATCTCTCTCTCTCCTCTTAATATAATCATTATTACTTAAACTCCCTCATATGAAAGATGTAGTGTCGAGGCAAGTAACCCAGCATCCCTAGTGTTAAATGCCAAAATTAAAGAAGCCCATCACCTTTATATTCCTCCCATAAAGGGCATTATCTCAAATCTAGGATCCATGCTTGCCTGCATGACAGGATACTTAAGCAGAAATACACGACTGGCTAGAATATGAGACATGTACCTGTTAACGCTTCCACTGTTCAGACCCCTAAAATTAATATTGCTCTCAGTATCCACTTAAAAAAAAAATTCTTCTGAAATGGTAATATTTTTCTGAAGATGATGACACCAAGAGTACAAAATTTGATGGAAAATTTACAGAATTATGCAGACGCAAAGTTAGGGGTCTCGGTGCAAATTTACACCGGCATTTCCGCCCATTTGGAGTCTTATTTTAAGCCAAACCTATTGCGCCATTTATCTAAATTCTTAACTATTTTACTAGCAAGCCTTCTGTTCTATTAAGCACAAGCAACTGCTCATTTAACTATTAGAACTACCTTATAAAGTGCACAGTCGGTAATTTGGCCAATTTTACACAAAATTAAAAAAATATAGATTCCGAAATAAACAATACAGACATTCCAAGTGTTAAAACAACTTTTTCTTTGTTCATTAATCACATCCCCAGGTCTCTTATATTAAACCTGCCTTCCATTTTAAGTTCTAAATCACAAAAAAAAAAACAAAAAAAAATAAGATGTACTCTATTTCTCGGATAATAAAATACAGCCTCTCCTCACTTAATGATGGAGTTCCATTCCTAGGACCATGTCGGTAAACGAATTTTTCACTAAGTGAGGAGCACACTATAATGTAGTGGGTTTGTGTCAACCATCTTTGATATTAACATCACCTTTGCACCATTTTAACATTTCTGGTATATTTTTAAGGGTTTGTGAAGTAGTAAACTGTTACAGCCTCTCCTCACTTAACGACAGAGTTCCATTCCTAAGGCCATGTCAGTAAGTGAATTCGTCGCTAAGCGAGGAGCATACTAAATGGTAGTGGGTTTGTGTCAACCATCTTTGATATTGTTTTAATGTCACCTTTGCACCATTTATAACATTTCTGGTATATATTTAAATGTTTATACAGTAGTGTACTGTATACTGTAATAAATAAAATTGAGAAAATCAGTTCTAATAAATATTATTTAGGTATGCATACTGGTCAGAGAGCCTGTCATAAGTCCGAATCATTGCTAGACGAGTACGTCGCTAAGTAAGGAGAGGTTGTCTTGTAATAAACAGGATAGAGGAAATCAGCTCTAATATACATTATTTAGGTATGCATACTGGTCAGAGAGCCTGTCGTAAGTCCAAGGCGTCGTTAACCCTTAAACTGTCCAAACGTAGATCTACGTTTTTTTCAACATTTGAAAGCATGTAAAAAAAGTAGATCTTCTTTTCTTTTTTTACATTTGAAAATGTGTAAAAAAAACCTTTGATCTACGTTTTTTTTTTTTTTGTTATATTTGAAAATATGTAAAAAAACATAGATCTACTTTTGGAGCACTACGCATATGAACATAGATCTGCTTGGACAGTTTAAGGATTAAACAAGCACATCATAAAGTGAGGAGAGGCTGTATAACCAGGAATGATTTTTTGTGGTTTACAGCATTCCAATAACTGAATCAGACCTATTAAAAATCCATGAAACAGACTGATCGGTGTAGGGGACCTTATCAGTCCTCTGGAAAAAATAAGTAAAAATCGAATATTTCTGCTACTCTGAAACCAATTTAAAGCTACTTCATCCTGAAACCAACCAAAATCATCTCTGTTTCAGTAGTATCTTCCTTTCTATCAAATGATACCAAAAATGCAGCCCATAAAACCATAGAAACCATCCTATGAAATATCTCAAACTTGCTATTTTAAACCAAACACAACGTCTGAGTTTTGCTTTTCCCATCATGCAGTGAATGGGGCAGGACTTTTTATACGGTGCACACTCACTGCACAGACCCATTCTCTCATATCTAGGCCAAAATTTACCACTCAAAGCATATCTGAGGAAGCTATGCTCAAAATGTAGATCTACACGAGTGACCCTGACATCAATAATGTAGATCTACGTGATGGCCACTCTAAGGGTTAAGCAAATAATATCTTGAGTATTACTCATTTCCTGCATTCAAAATAGGACCATTCATGCAGATTTAGCTGTACATGCTAATCATAATAAGTTTATTAATTACAAAACAATGCAACACAATTTAAGGGAAGCAACTATGTTTACATATGCTGGGGGTGGTGGAGGCTGTTCTGTGTAACCTGGGGGACTAATGTTGCGCACCACAACTCCATCCTGGTTCATTAAAATCCGCCTTATTCTAGCCCGCCGTAATCCTCGTCTGTATGAAGCAGCAAACATGGCAACCCTGTGAGTGAATTTATTAATGATATATGTACAGAAGTGTATAAAGAAACCCATAAATTATGAAAAATTTTAATGAGGCACTCTTTTCAAATATTATTATTATTATAATCAAAAAGAAGCGCTAAGCCACAAGGGCTATACAGCTCTTTTCAAATAATGTACTCCATATTCATCATGGATAAAACTATTTTTTAAGTAGCTTTTATAACCTAACAGGTTCCTCCCTGTTGCACTGTTATTGATAAAGAGCAAATGCAAAAAAAAAAAAAAAAAGTGACTGTTTTTAAGTACTGTACAATGATGTATTATTGTGTGTCCATCTATGGAACAAATTACCAGTGCCATAGCTTATTACATTTGAGTCATTATTTACACTTACACTTACACTTACGTCCTCTAGAGGACGGAAAACCAGAGATCTGGTAGACAAACCAGGGAGGAAAGACTGGGAGTTAGAGCTCCAAAAAAGGGAGGAAGAGTGGGGAAGGAAGATAGTAGAGCTTGGTAAGAAAATGGAGGAGCGGATAGCTGAGGAGTGCAGGAAGTGGGAAGTACAGGTCTTAGCAGCAGAAGCTAGGATACAGTGCTTAGAAGAGAAACTGCAAAGCCTGAAACAGATTAGAGAGACAAATGACAATTCAGATGTGACATCAGGCGCAGACAAGGGGACGGTAAGCAACAACGGAGACATGCCGTACGCGAAGGCCTTATCAGACCCACGTGGGGCCAGGGAAAAGACGAGGAGTACACTAAGATCAAATGACAGGTCCGAAGACAATGAAGGTATGCTATATGCAGAGATTCTAACAGCCAACTGCAGTAGCAAGGGACAGCTGGTCATGAAAGACAGTTCACTGAGAATAGAAGTTCCAGATATGACAGGGACTGAAGGCAAGAACATGTCAATGGAAGGAAATAAAATGCCTCAGAGGAAGCAGATGGAGACTCAGTGGGAGGAGGAAAGGGCGAGGTCAGTTTTTGTGTACGGGTTCCAAGAAGCCAAGGGGGACAACTTTGAAGAAATAAAACAGGAGGAGAAAAAAATGATTGAAGGCATCATGAAAACAATAGGTGAGGGCGATATGACCCAGGTGACAAATTTTCAGAGAATTGGGTGGTTTGCGAGTGGAAGGATACGGCCTGTCAAAGTAATTTTCAAGGAAGAATCAGTTCGAACCAGGATTCTGCAAGAGAAAGCAAGACTGAGGGACAAACAGGGGTACCAGAGAGTATACCTCGACCGCGACAGAACACAAGACGAAAGGACTACACTGAAAGAGAGGGTACAGAGACGCAAGGAGGAACGAGAGGCAATGACGAAGATGAGCAGGACCCAGACACAGGAGGAAGGGCAAACACACCCACAGAATCTCCACCAAAAGACTCCAACCACGACATTCCCAACGCAACTGAGCAACCTATACTACAACCCACTCACTGTTCCCTCTGCCACCAACCCCCATATCACAAACCTCACCCCAACAGCTGTCCCTCATGGGCATTCTGACCCCACCCCCATCATCACAAACCCCACCTACACCACAGCCCCATATAGGCCCCCACCAAGGCTCTCGCTCCCCCAACCCCAATATTTTTGCATGACCACAATGATAGAAAAGAAACTGAAAGTTTGGTACACAAACGCGGATGGAATAACGAATAAACATGAGGAGTGGAACGAAAGAATCAGTGAAAAATCCCCAGACATCATAGCAGTCACAGAAACAAAACTCGCTGAGACAATAACAGACACAATCTTCCCAATGGGATATCAGATCCTGAGGAAAGATAGAAGGAGTAGAGGGGGAGGAGGGGTTGCACTGCTCATAAAACACCGATGGGGATTTGAGGAAATGGAAGGCATGGACATGATTGGAGAAAGAGACTACATTGTAGGTACAATTCAGTCCGGAGAACATAAAGTAGTCATTGGAGTGATGTATAACCCACCACAGAACTGCAGGAGGCCAAGAGAGGAGTACGAAGAAAACAACAGGGTGATGGTGGACACACTGGCTGAGGTGGCAAGAAGAGCTCAATCGAGCAGAGCAAAGTTACTGGTAATGGGCGATTTCAACCACAGGGAGATCGACTGGGAAAACCTGGAGCCACATGGGGGTCCCGAAACATGGAGAGCCAAGATGATGGATGTGGTACTTGAAAACCTCATGCATCAACATGTCAGGGACACAACCAGAGAGGGGAGGATGAGCCAGCAAGACTGGATCTTGTGTTCACCCTGAGCAGTTCAGACATTGAGGACATCACTTACGAGAGGCCCCTTGGAGCTAGCGATCATGTGGTGCTGAGTTTTGATTATATAGTAGAGTTACAAGTGGAGAAGGTAACAGGAACTGAAGGGGTCAGGCCAAACTATAAAAGGGGGGACTACACAGGTATGAGAAACTTCCTGCAGGAGGTTCAGTGGGACAGAGAAATGGTAGGAAAATCAGTAAACGAGATGATGGAATATGTGGCAACAAAGTGCAAGGAGGCAGAGGAAAGTTTTGTTCCCAAGGGAAACAGAAATAATAGGAAGACCAAAACGAGTCCTTGGTTTACCCGAAGGTGTAGGGAGGCAAAAACTAAGTGCAACAGAGAATGGAAAAGGTACAGGAGGCATAGAACCCAGGAAAACAAGGAGATTAGTAGAAGAGCCAGAAACGAGTATGCACAGATAAGGAGGGAGGCCCAGCGACAGTATGAAAACGACATAGCATCGAAAGTCAAATCTGACCTGAAACTGCTGTATAGCCACATTAGGAGGAAGACAACAGTCAAGGACCAGGTGATAAGGCTGAGGAAAGAAGGTGGAGAACTCACAAGAAACGATCAAGAGGTATGTGAGGAGCTCAACACGAGATTTAAGGAAGTATTTACAGTAGAGTCAGGAAGGACTCTGGGGGGACAGACCAGAAGGGGACACCAGCAAGGAATACACCAACAAGTGTTGGACGACATACATACAGATGAGGAGGAGGTGAAGAAACTGCTAAGGGACATCGATACCTCAAAGGCAATGGGACCGGACAACATCTCCCTGTGGGTCCTTAGAGAGGGAGCAGATATGTTGTGCGTGCCACTTACCACAATCTTCAACACGTCCCTGGAAACTGGGCAACTACCTGAGGTATGGAAGACGGCAAATGTAGTTCCCATTTTTAAAAAAGGAGACAGAAAAGAGGCACTAAACTATAGACCTGTGTCATTGACGTGTATAGTATGCAAAATTATGGAGAAGATTATCAGGAGGAGAGTGGTGGAGCACCTGGAACGGAACAAGAGTATAAATGCCAACCAGCACGGATTCATGGAAGGCAAATCCTGTGTCACAAACCTTCTGGAGTTTTATGATAAAATAACAGAAGTAAGACATGAGAGAGAGGGGTGGGTTGATTGCATCTTCTTGGACTGCAAGAAGGCCTTTGACACAGTTCCTCACAAGAGATTAGTGCAGAAGCTAGAGCATCAGGTGCATATAACAGGAAGTGCACTGCAATGGATCAGAGAATACCTGACAGGGAGACAACAACGAGTCATGGTACGTAATGATGTATCACAGTGGGCACCTGTGACGAGCGGGGTCCCACAGGGGTCGGTCCTAGGACCAGTGCTATTTTTGGTATATGTGAACGACATGATGGAAGGGTTAGACTCAGAAGTGTCCCTGTTTGCAGATGATGTGAAGTTAATGAGGAGAATTAAATCTGATGAGGACCAGGCAGGACTTCAAAGAGACCTGGACAGACTGGACACCTGGTCCAGCAAATGGCTTCTCGAATTTAATCCTGCCAAATGCAAAGTCATGAAGATAGGGGAAGGGCACAGAAGACCACAGACCGAGTATAGGCTAGGTGGCCAAAGACTGCAAACCTCACTCAAGGAGAAAGATCTTGGGGTGAGTATAACACCGAGCATGTCTCCGGAAGCACACATCAACCAGATAACTGTGATGAATGGTTTGAAAAACCGACAAGTTGAAGATTGAGACACTTATGCAGCATATGGGAATCTTTATTCAGGAAACGTTTCGCCACACAGTGGCTTCATCAGTCCAATACAAAGAGGAAGGCGTAAGGAGAGGAGGAGAATGAGGTAATCAGTCCCTCAACCTGAAGTCGATGTGTTCAGTCCATCAATCTTGTAGAATGTACAGCATAGGGCCGTAGACGTGGCTATTATACTGTAGTGAGGTGACGTGAAGCAGATGGAGGCGGGGTCATAGTGGTACCATCCACTAGTCGAAGTAGGTCTTCGTCCAAAGGTTGAACAAGTGTTGAAGAATTCTTTGTAACAAGATCCCATGATGCTGCAGTGTCTGACAGTTGTGATGAATGGTTTGAAAAACCGACAAGTTGAAGATTGAGACACTTATGCAGCATATGGGAATCTTTATTCAGGAAATGTTTCGCCACACAGTGGCTTCATCAGTCCAATACAAAGAGGAAGGCGTAAGGAGAGGAGGAGAATGAGGTAATCAGTCCCTCAACCTGGAGTCGATGTGTTCAGTCCATCAATCTTGTAGAATGTACAGCATAGGGCCGTAGACGTAGCTATTATACTGTAGTGAGGTGACGTGAAGCAGATGGAGGCGGGGTCATAGTGGTACCATCCACTAGTCGAAGTAGGTCTTCGTCCAAAGGTTGAACAAGTGTTGAAGAATTCTTTGTAACAAGATCCCATGATGCTGCAGTGTCTGACAGTTGTGATGAATGGTTTGAAAAACCGACAAGTTGAAGATTGAGACACTTATGCAGCATATGGGAATCTTTATTCAGGAAACGTTTCGCCACACAGTAGCTTCATCAGTCCAATACAAAGAGGAAGGCGTAAGGAGAGGAGGAGAATGAGGTAATCAGTCCCTCAACCTGGAGTCGATGTGTTCAGTCCATCAATCTTGTAGAATGTACAGCATAGGGCTGTAGACGTGGCTATTATACTGTAGTGAGGTGACGTGAAGCAGATGGAGGCGGGGTCATAGTGGTACCATCCACTAGTCGAAGTAGGTCTTCGTCCAAAGGTTGAACAAGTGTTGAAGAATTCTTTGTAACAAGATCCCATGATGCTGCAGTGTCTGACAGTTGTGATGAATGGTTTGAAAAACCGACAAGTTGAAGATTGAGACACTTATGCAGCATATGGGAATCTTTATTCAGGAAACGTTTCGCCACACAGTGGCTTCATCAGTCCAATACAAAGAGGAAGGCGTAAGGAGAGGAGGAGAATGAGGTAATCAGTCCCTCAACCTGGAGTCGATGTGTTCAGTCCATCAATCTTGTAGAATGTACAGCATAGGGCCGTAGACGTGGCTATTATACTGTAGTGAGGTGACGTGAAGCAGAATAAAGATTCCCATATGCTGCATAAGTGTCTCAATCTTCAACTTGTTGGTTTTTCAAACCATTCATCACAATGTCAGACACTGCAGCATCATGGGATCTTGTTACAAAGAATTCTTCAACACTTGTTCAACTTTGGACGAAGACCTACTTCGACTAGTGGATGGTACCATTTATGACCCCGCCCCTATGCTTCAGTCACCTCACTACAGATAATAGCCACGTCTACAGCCCTATGCTGTACATTCTACAAGATTGATGGATGAACACATCGACTCAGGTTGAGGGACTGTATTACCTCATTCTCTCCTCTCCTTACGCCTTCTCTTTTGTATTGGACTGATGATAGCCACTGTGTGGCGAAACGTTTCCTGAATAAAGATTCCCATATGCTGCATAAGTGTCTCAATCTTCAACTTGTCGGTTTTTCAAACCATTCATCACAACTGTCAGACACTGCAGCATCATGGGATCTTGTTACAAAGAATTCTTCAACACTTGTTCAACCTTTGGACGAAGACCTACTTCGACTAGTGGATGGTACCACTATGACCCCGCCTCCATCTGCTTCACGTCACCTCACTACAGTATAATAGCCACGTCTACGGCCCTATGCTGTACATTCTACAAGATTGATGGACTGAACACATCGACTCCAGGTTGAGGGACTGATTACCTCATTCTCCTCCTCTCCTTACGCCTTCCTCTTTGTATTGGACTGATGAAGCCACTGTGTGGCGAAACGTTTCCTGAATAAAGATTCCCATATGCTGCATAAGTGTCTCAATCTTCAACTTGTCGGTTTTTCAAACCATTCATCACAACTGTCAGACACTGCAGCATCATGGGATCTTGTTACAAAGAATTCTTCAACACTTGTTCAACCTTTGGACGAAGACCTACTTCGACTAGTGGATGGTACCACTATGACCCCGCCTCCTTCTGCTTCACGTCACCTCACTACAGTATAATAGCCAGTCTACGGCCCTATGCTGTACATTCTACAAGATTGATGGACTGAACACATCGACTCCAGGTTGAGGGACTGATTACCTCATTCTCCTCCTCTCCTTACGCCTTCCTCTTTGTATTGGACTGATGAAGCCACTGTGTGGCGAAACGTTTCCTGAATAAAGATTCCCATATGCTGCATAAGTGTCTCAATCTTCAACTTGTCGGTTTTTCAAACCATTCATCACAACTGTCAGACACTGCAGCATCATGGGATCTTGTTACAAAGAATTCTTCAACACTTGTTCAACCTTTGGACGAAGACCTACTTCGACTAGTGGATGGTACCACTATGACCCCGCCTCCTTCTGCTTCACGTCACCTCACTACAGAATATAGCCACGTCTACGGCCCTATGCTGTACATTCTACAAGATTGATGGACTGAACACATCGACTCCAGGTTGAGGGACTGATTACCTCATTCTCCTCCTCTCCTTACGCCTTCCTCTTTGTATTGGACTGATGAAGCCACTGTGTGGCGAAACGTTTCCTGAATAAAGATTCCCATATGCTGCATAAGTGTCTCAATCTTCAACTTGTCGGTTTTTCAAACCATTCATCACAACTGTCAGACACTGCAGCATCATGGGATCTTGTTACAAAGAATTCTTCAACACTTGTTCAACCTTTGGACGAAGACCTACTTCGACTAGTGGATGGTACTACTATGACCCCGCCTCCCTCTGCTTCACGTCACCTCACTACAGTATAATAGCCACGTCTACGGCCCTATGCTGTACATTCTACAAGATTGATGGACTGAACACATCGACTCCAGGTTGAGGGACTGATTACCTCATTCTCCTCCTCTCCTTACGCCTTCCTCTTTGTATTGGACTGATGAAGCCACTGTGTGGCGAAACGTTTCCTGAATAAAGATTCCCATATGCTGCATAAGTGTCTCAATCTTCAACCAGATAACTGCTGCAGCATATGGGCGCCTGGCAAACCTGAGAACAGCATTCCGATACCTTAGTAAGGAATCGTTCAAGACACTGTACACCGTGTATGTCAGGCCCATACTGGAGTATGCAGCACCTGTTTGGAACCCGCACTTGATAAAGCACGTCAAGAAACTAGAGAAAGTACAAAGGTTTGCGACAAGGTTAGTTCCAGAGCTAAGGGGAATGTCCTATGAAGAAAGATTAAGGGAAATCGGCCTGACGACAATGGAGGACAGGAGGGTCAGGGGAGACATGATAACGACATATAAAATACTGTGTGGAATAGACAAGGTGGACAAAGACAGGATGTTCCAGGGAGGGGACACAGAAACAAGAGGCCACAATTGGAAGTTGAAGACACAAATGAGTCAGAGAGATATTAGGAAGTATTTCTTCAGTCACAGAGTTGTAAGGCAGTGGAATAGCCTAGAAAATGACGTAGTGAAGGCAGGAACCATACACAGTTTTAAGATGAGGTTTGATAAAGCTCATGGAGCGGGGAGAGAGAGGGCCCAGTAGCAACCAGTGAAGAGGCGGGGCCAGGAGCTAAGACTCGACCCCTGCAACCACAAATAGGTGAGTACAAATAGGTGAGTACACACACACACACACACACACACACACACACACACACACACACACACACACACACACACACACACACACACACACACTTACACACACACACACACAAACACACACACACACACACACACACACACACACACACACACACACACACATAGTAGAATGATGGTGGTAGTGATAGTAGAATGATGGTGGTAGTGATAGTAGAATGATGGTGATAGTTATTATCTTCGTGCTAAATCTGAGAGTCTCCTCTGACACCTGCTGCCACTCTTCACACTGGAGTACATGAGTACCCGAGTACCTCTCCCAGCCCCATCCTAGCTGTACTTGCCTATATGTGTGTGCTTGGGTCGAGTCACAGCACCTGGCCCCCACCACTAAATCTTCGAGGGAGACACGAGACCTTCATCACTTCGATCTCAGACCAAAACGTTTTCTTAAATACGATCACCTTAGGCCACTTGATGGCATTTCTTACCTTCGCGTACACCTGGCCTCGTGAACCTTGTCGTACCTGCTCTGGAAACTACTCTTGTTTTCGTGTGTGTGTGTGTGTGTGTGTGTGTGTGTGTGTGTGTGTGTACGTGTAATTGCCTTTTTGAGTTTACAGGGGTTGAGCTCCATCCCTTGAGCACGGTTTTCAACTTTAGAATCTCTGTACAGTCTAGATACAGTTGTTATCCAGCTCGTTCCATTTCTCTTCTGTTTTTCTCATCTACTACATTCCTTCTGTTTTTGATCTGTTTTTCTGTCCCATTCTCCATTTTTTTACATTTCATTAACAAACTTATTCTCTTGTACCCATCCATCTCTTTATTTTCCATCACCTATTCATTGTCTTTGCCTCATCTCGATCCTTCAGCATTATTTCTCTTCCTATTTCGTTGTTTCCTCTTCCTTTCTTAATTCCCATCCTATTTCAGCAAACTCTTTCAGTCTTTATCCCAGCCTATTTCCTCATCTTCTCTTTCATCATTCTCTTCATTTCTCTCATCTCTCCCATTTCCTAACCCTTATTCCCTGGCTTCCTCCCATTTCCTAATCCTTATTCCCTGTCTTCCTCCCATTTCCTAGCCCTTATTCCCTGGTTTCCTCCCATTTCCTAATCCTTATTCCCTGTCGTTCTCCAATTTCCTAGCCCTTATTCCCTGGTCTCCCATTTTCTAACCCTTATTCCTTGTCCTTCACCAATTTTCTCTTCCTCACCCTTCCCCTGCCTTCGCCTCTCCCACCCTTCACCTCTCTCATCCTTCTCCCTCAGTCCCGCCCACCGAGGGCGTGTTGTGTGGGCTTCAGAAAATGTCAAAGACAGTAAGAAGGTTCTTTGATAGTTCTCAAGAATGGCGGCCAGCGGGGAGTAAATATTGTGTCAATACACATGCAAACTCCACACGTACACATGTACACACACATGTACACACACACGTACACACACACACACACACACACATATACAACAGCCTAGTGTCTAACCGACATGTGCCTAGGACAAAATGGTAACTAACACACACACACACACACACACACACAAAAGCCACTTTATTAGGTACACCTGTCCACCTGCTCATTAATGTGTCTAATTAGCCAATCACATGTCAGCACCTCAATGCTTCTTAGTATTATATAATATTGATATTAAAATCTCTGGGCCCACTAGATCCACACTAACCAAAATAAAGTACTACAGTGGTACCTCGGGATACATTATACAGTGGTACCTCGGGATACGAACAGCTCAAAACTCGAACAATTATGCAAGTGTATTTATGTAAGCGCTTTTGTAAGTGTATTTTTGGGGGTCTAATTTACATTATTCCTTATGAGAACAAATTCGTTCAGTATCGGCACTTGAACAGCCTTCTGGAATTAATTTTGTATCCCAAGGTACCACTGTACTGTACTATATTGTACATGTCTATACCATTACTATGACTTGTAAATGATAAATGTATAGGTAATCCTGGCTTTATACATCATTGTTCCATGCCTAAGACAACTGTATCACACTGCTGTGCCATCATCTAAGCATAAGAAAAGAATTTTTCCTCTGAAAGTCATGCGTGCCATAAGAGGCTACTAAAATGCCAGTAGCATTATTATAATAAAAAAGAAGCACTAAACCATAAGGGCTATACAGTGCTGCAGGGCAGGAAGGAAGCGAGGGTATCAGGTGGCAAAAGGGAGATGGATGAGTAATAGGTTACGGAGAACAGCGGGGCAGTGGATGGTGAAAGGGTAGAGGGCAGCAAGAGATTGAGGTAGAAAGGGCTGAGGGGAGTGTGAAAGGTGTCATTATCAGAGTTTGTGGAGTAAATCAGTCGTTGTCAAGAAGTCAATGAGAGAGTCAGGATTAAAGGAGGGTCCATCAGCAAGAAGGGAAGGTAAAGAGAGTAGTAGAGCGGAGACGACGTTGGAGGTAAATTCTGCGTGCTCGTTGATAGAGAGGGCAGTCTAACAGAATGTGGCTAATCGATACTGGAACTTGACACTGCTCACAGAAAAGAACAGGGTGCCTCTCCATGAGATACCCATGAGTAAGACGAGTGTGGCCAACGCAAAGGCGGGAGAAAGTAGTCTCCCAACCTCGACGCTGATGACAAGAAGATGGCCAGTAACCTATGCCGTTATAGAAGAGTTGTACCGAGCAGATAACCAACGTTGGCCATGGTGTGAAGGTTAAGCTATACAGCAAAATGTCCGAATGGAACACCTCATATGAAATTGTAGATGAAATGGTAGTCATTAGCTACCGACAGCAGGTCGCTGTTATCCCGTACATCACAGACAGGACCCAACTAAAAAATAATATCTTTATGCTTGGTAAGGTCGCATAGCCAAAGTTGGATATGGAAAACTAGGGTGAGGGTACAAATTCCGTATAGCCTGTAGATGCACAATGGGAGTCTGAGACAACCACAAATGATGATACAGTCATAGATGCAATACGAATAAGCTGCGCAAGAGGGTCAATCAGCACTGTAAAAATGCTGCCGTAAGATCGAAATGCCCTGCATGACGCTGCCGAACACTGGTGCAAATCCATGCGTCAGAAGACTACAGCCATCTGTGTACACGGTAATTGGCATGAGAATGAGAGTGAATGGTCAAAAAAAGATTAGCGGGTAAGCCACCGAGGCATTGGCTCGAGCAAGGGATGAGGAACAACCCAAACAGCTGGGTTCCGAGGGGGTATGGAAAAGTAGATGCCATGAACATAAGGTGGTAAATGAGAGGAAGCCACAAGAGTGAATGTAAGCAAGAAGAATGACGACAAACAGGGGCGGTGACAAATAATGTCGTACTAATATCGTGACCAGTCTATAAATGAAGGATTGCAGATTGTAAAGCACTACAGCAGATGGAAGCATTCGCTTCTGCATAAGGCTCTCAGGTGAAAGAGCGTAAAGCACAAGCATAAACGTACCATTGGTGATGAGATGAGGGTGGAGTGCAAGAGAGTAGCAGGAGAGCCACTGCATAGATCTGGTCACCATAAGTTGAGTTTCGATAAATGAGGGCTGATGTAGGTGAAGACATCGACATCAGACCCATGAAAGATGAGCAAGGTTTTAGAGGTTCGCCGGCGTGACAAGTGCCTCAGGAGAGTAACGTGAGTTTCCAGGATAACCTTACTGGTCAAATGAAGGGATAGAAAACGCTGACTATCCACTCAGGGAATACAGAGCCAATGAGGTACAAAGAAACGGGCTGACAGAGCAGTCTAGTGAAAGTAATTTGGTGAGTTTTGTACTGGAAATTTAAGCCATTGCATGGTGTGCAATTGATACGGTCAACCGCATGGTAGGTACTTCTTTCTTTTTGTTATTTAAGAAAAAAAAAGGTAATAAAAGAAAAAGAGGAACAGGGAGAATAGTCCTAGGGAATAAAGACGAAAATCACCCTCCGGCGCCATAGAAGGACCTCACACACAAGGTAGTGGCAGATGGTGCATGGACTGCCATACCCACCTTTCATGCCAGAAACAGCATCAGGTAGCAACCTCAATTCGAGTCTACCTCGGTGGAACAAAGAGAGAGCGGCGATATCCGCCACAAAGCATACCCCTTTGTGACACCACCCGGAATTCGAAAGCGCTCAAGATACACCCATCCCCAAAAGACAACCTAAAGTTCCACCCCCCAGAAGACAGAGAGAATTGGATATCCCCAGGCGTCCAGATTCCACGGCAAACTACACCCCACAAGAACCTTAACGGAATGAATACCTGGACCTTCCCCTACGGACTACAGGAACCATAGAGGCCTGAAAGAATCCAAAGCCTAAAGAGAAGTGAATAATGGAGGTATTGGGGGAGGAGGAGGAAATTAAAGCAGGGATGGTGGATAGGGAAGGGGGGAATGGGGAGGTAATTAGGTTCGGTCTTTGAGGAAGAAACAACAGATTAATCCTCAGACCAAAGAGCCCTCAACAGCAGGACCCCCCTTGAAGAGGAATGCCAGTAGCAGGGGCATGAACCCTTCTCCTGTATACTCACTAAAATACAAAAAAGACCTGTTTTCTTTTTAGGTCCCCTGCCTCAGGAATGGCTGACACATTGCAAAATCTCTGACAATTGTGAATCTTTACTCACTCGCCTGAGGTACCCAGCAAGCGAGCACAATCTCCGTATTATCCAGTGCTTAACTAAATAGGAATGGCATAAGAGGTTAACAAATAAAATGAGAACTATGGCTAAGTTACTTAATAACAAAAGCGAGATACAACATATCCTGATGGCAAATTACCAACTGACCTCATGAGATATACCAGGGAAAGGGTAGATGTTATCACCATAACACAACTTGTACTCACTCATAATCACCGCCCAGCACCCAAGATTCGCAATGCGATGGTCCACACACCACAGCTGTCCAGGGCTCACCATTCACCAGACCTGTTACCTAACCTCCCTCTACTAGCGATTCCTGAGCTATATGGTCCTTAAAGCACCCCCATTCCCACAAGGAATAGGAGCAATGGTACAAACCGACACAAGTTCAAGAGGATAGAAGACCTGACTTAGTCGAGAGGCATGTCAGACGAACTATTTGCCAAGCAAGGTGTGTGACAATTTAACTGGATTAGTCTCCCTTGGTGACCTCACAAGCACAAACAATCACAAAGGCACGATTAACATGCTCTGTATAATCACTGAATTATGATAAAGATAAATATACTGTTATTCGTTACCTATATGACTTCCAGAGATATATGCTGTGATGCCCAGTAAAGCTTAAATTGAAGATCTCTCATCATTCACTTTAAACATTATCAGCACACAACTGTGGGCTAAATAATACATCTTGATTATCCAGAAATGTCATCTGAAATTCAAAACTGTGCAGCATCTTTTTAATACAGAGGACTGAAAATAATCCAAAAAAACAATATATTTTTTGCTATCAGTTTCTCCCACCATGTGGCAATAAATAAAAGAGGAAAGACATTCACCATCATTCATTCAATAGCTGTCTTGTCGAACAATGTACACATCACAGTTAATGTGACCCTTTGAACTTACATCTACCCATGATCAGAGTGCAGTATCGTACTCCACTCCAGAACTGTACATCCTCACTCATCCTTCAGATGCAGGTGGTACCCCCATTCCAGACTGTAACATCCTCACACCATCCTTCAGATGTGCAGGTACTGTACTTCCCACCTCCAGAACTGTGACATCCTCAACCCATCCTTCTAGTGTCAGGTACTGTACGTCCCTCCTCCAGGATGAACACCTCACCCATTCTTCAGAGGCAGTACGTACTTTCACCTAACCAGAATGAATAACACCCACCCATCCTTCAACCCATCTTCAGAGTGCAGGTACATACTTTTCCAGCTCCAGAACTGTAACATCCTCACCCATCCTTCAGAGTTAGGTACTGTACTTCCCACCTCCAGAACTGTAACACCTCACTCAACCTTCAAGGCAGGTACTGTACTCCCACCATCAGGATTGTATACATCCTCACCATCTTCAGAGTGCAGGTACTGTACTCCACCTCAGACTGTACATCCTCACCCATCCTTCAGAGTGCAGGTACTGTCATTCCACCTCGAACTGTAACATCCTCAGCCTCCTCAGAATGCATGTACTGTATTTCCCAACTCCAGAACTGTAACATCCTCACCCATCCTTTCAAGTGCAGGTATGTACTTCCCACCTCCAGAACTGTACTGCTACCCATCCTACAGAGTGCAGTACTGACTTCCCACTCCAGAACTGTAACATCCTCACCCATCCTCAAAGTGTGCAGTACTGTATTTCCACCTCCAGAACTGTAACATCCTCAACCATCCTTCAGAGTGCAGGTACTGTATTTCCCACTCCAGAACTGTAACATCCCACCCATCCTTCAGAGGCAGATGTAATTCCCACCTCCAGAACTGAACACCTCACCATCCTTCAGAGTGCAGGTACTGTACTTCGCACCTCCAGAAGAACTGTGACATCCTCACCATGCTTCAAGTGCAGGTACTGTCTTCCCACCTCCAGGACTGTAACATCCTCACCCATTCTTCAGAGTGCAGGTACTGTACTTTCCACCTCCAGAACTGTAACATCCTCACCCATCCTTCAACCCATTCTTCAGAGTGCAGGTACTGTACTTTCCACCTCCAGAACTGTAACATCCTCACCCATCCTTCAGAGTGTAGGTACTGTACTCCCACTCCAGAACTGTAACATCCTCACCCATCCTTCAGAGTGCAGGTACTGTACTTCCCACCTCCAGGACTGTAACATCCTCACCCATCCTTCAGAGTGCAGGTACTGTACTTCCCACCTCCAGGACTGTAACATCCTCACCCATCCTTCAGAGTGCAGGTACTGTACTTTCCACCTCCAGAACTGTAACATCCTCACCCATCCTTCAGAGTGCAGGTACTGTATTTCCCACCTCCAGAACTGTAACATCCTCACCCATCCTTCAGAGTGCAGGTACTGTACTTCCCACCTCCAGAACTGTAACATCCTCACCCATCCTTCAGAGTGCAGGTACTGTACTTCCCACCTCCAGGACTGTAACATCCTCACCCATCCTTCAGAGTGCAGGTACTGTACTTCCCACCTCCAGAACTGTAACATCCTCACCCATCCTTCAGAGTGCAGGTACTGTACTTTCCACCTCCAGAACTGTAACATCCTCACCCATCCTTCAGAGTGCAGGTACTGTATTTCCCACCTCCAGAACTGTAACATCCTCACCCATCCTTCAGAGTGCAGGTACTGTACTTTCCACCTCCAGAACTCAAAGTCCCACTAACCAGGTTCTCTGAATCCCCTGATTAATCCTATTTTGCTAACACTAACAACACCAGAACATCAAAAAAAAAAATGATGTAACTATCGTGTTTTTGACTCTTGTTCAACCCCAGCCAAGGATGCTGCATAATCGAAGATCTATTCTTCATTTGATCTTGTATACAAACCATCTAGCAGACAATAACCTTTGCCTGTTTGACGTGAGGACACGGGAGCTGTGGCTACAATACTCCAGAGATGAACATCCTAGCCAGGAAAATTGTTAGTTATGGAAAATGCTGAATCTGTAGAGATCATTTGAGTATAACCAATCCAGGTGGTGTATAACCAAGCCAGGTGGTGTATAACCAAGCCAGGTGGTGTATAACCAAGCCAGGTGGTGTACAACCAAGCCAGGTGGTGTACAACCAAGCCAGGTGGTGTATAGCCCAGCCAGGTATTTTATAGCCCAGCCAGGTGTTGTATAGCTCAGCCAGGTGTTGCACAACCAAGCCAGATATTGCATAAGCAAACCAGGTATTGCATAACCAAGTCAGGTGTTGCATAACCAAGCCAGGTGTTGTATAACCCTACAGCATTTACAAATATACGTAAACCACAAACAATAAATACATCATTCTCCTTTTTAACTTTGAATATGTGTAGTGGGAGTTCATAGGAGATATGATGATTGGAGTAAAACACACTTGTTGGATGGTAACACTTATATTAGCAGAGTATGAAGGGGGAGAGCCCAACCTGATGTGTCTTGCCTGGCATAGACCTATGCGGGAACTGAGGCCGATGCAGCACAGCCCACGCACTCATGCGGGATCACGTGATGTCATACAAAGTAGTCACTAGGCCTAGCAAAGGGGTTGTGTATGTAAAACATATGGATGGTACTAACTATGATACTCAGATAAGCTATACAACACATATAGGGGATCAGCAACTATGCTGACATATGTACAAAAAAAATTCCTGTGATAAAATGTAAAGTGTGGTCAAACACATGTACTAGAGCAATATTCCTGCAATAAATGGCTATTCTTTTATCACAATACCATACACTACAGGTGCGCCTCAACCTACAATGGTTTGACTCGGGATATTTCAACTTTACGATGGTGTGGCAACAATTACTGTGGAGGTGAAACTTGAGATAATTACTCAATATGAAGGCAACAAGTCCATAACTTGTATTCATTTACTGACTTTTCAATACTGGTATTTAGTTAATTATTTATTATTCAGTGACAGTTGTTATTTATTGACTTATTTATCATATCATTCATATTTGACAAAATATTTTCGATGGTTTTGTGGGAACATAACCCCATCTGTAGTCCAAAATGTAACGAAAAAAGTATTTTACAAATTCACATTACAGTGGACCCCCGCTTAACGATCACCTCCCAATGCGACCAATTATGTAAGTGTATTTATGTAAGTGCGTTTGAACGTGTATGTTTGGGGGTCTGAAATGGACTAATCTACTTCACAATATTCCTTATGGGAACAAATTCGGTCAGTACTGGCACCTGAACATACTTCTGGAATGAAAAAATATCGTTAACCGGGGGTCCACTGTATTCCATTCTTATGAGATGACAAAGTTATTAATCTTTAAACACACAAAAAAATGATGCTACTACACTTTTTACAATAATTAACAAAGTGATCTTCTCAATACATAAGAGTTTCACAAGGCAAGCCATTCAGCCTTTAATAATCCAGCCTGACAGACTTACCTTCAGAGTCATTGGGAAGCTCTAAACTCATACTGATTATACAGCACCTGAGAAACAACAAATGATGTTTTTTATATATAAGATGATTCAGTAAAAACACAGCAACAAGGCAGGGTGACCCAAAAAAGAAGACACTTTGACCATCATTCACACCATCACTGTCTTGTCAGAGACACACAGATACACATCCTTAATAATTAAGTACTATTTGCAACTTTCCGTATTTAGAGCCCTTGGTTTACCTTCATGCTGCCTTAATAAAACACCGATAAAACAAGGATAATGTAATTACAAAACCATTTATCCTAAAGTACACTAACTTACATTTACTGGTACATAAAACCTCTACGTATTAGAAAACACTTATTTGTCAACTAAAATACTAAACAATAATGACAAAAATTCGTAACTGATCAACAATTTGGAAAGGAAATATTTAGCGAGCATTTGTTTCATCGTCTACTTTTATAGTGGCCCAGGATGTACCTTTGTTAAGTGACTTTATAATGGTCCAAGATGTACCTTTGTCAGTATAATGGTACATGATGTACCTTGTCAAGCAACTTTATAAAGGTACAGGATGTGCATTTGGGAGGTCACTGATGTAAATAAGAAAGAGTAGAGGACCTAGGACAAATATACATGAACCACAAACAATAAATACAACTACAGGCTGAGTACTGGAAGTCATGCCATTTATGAATACATACAAATGTCTTCCACTAAGATAAGATTTTATGTAAGTGAGAGAGTGTCCTCTGACCCCATAATGCTCTAGTTTTAGGTGCATGGTATTGTGGTCTACTGTATCAAATGCTTTCTGTAGGTCTATGAAGAGCCTCAGAGGATATTCATTTTTTTCAGTCGCTGTATATAGTAATTCGAGCATCTGAATAATTGATCATTTGTGCTTTTATTCAGGTCTAAACCCAAACTGGCAAAGGTTCAGTATGTTATGGGTATGTATGTTATGAGTAGATTTGTTTATGGATTATTTTTTCGAAGATTTCAGAGAGCGAAGAGAGTTAGATGTTATTCTGTAATTATTTAGTTCTGTATATATAGTTAAATAGTACTTTGAGGTGACCAGTGCTGTCTTGAGTATGGATGGCAAGGGTCACCCCGATCCTCAAAAGAGACAATCCTGCAGAACTAAATAACTACAAACCAATATTGAACTTGCCTTTGCTCTCTAAAATCTTCAAAAAAATAGTACATAAACAAATCTATTCCTACCTCCTATCCCATAACATACTGAACCCCTGCCACTTTGGGTTTAGGCTGAATAAAAGCAAGAGTTAGATACTGGTCTGTTTTACCTCATGTTAATAATAGAGTAAATGAACTTAATTACGAACTAAAAAAAGTAAGATTGAGTTTATCATAAATTGATTGTATCATAAATTGTACTACCACATACATTAATAACAGAGTGAAATATAGAATATTTGTATTCTACCACTGTAGAAGAACTAATTACGAACTTAGAAATGTAAGATTGTATCATGAATTGTACTACCTCAGATGCTCGAATTACTGTATACTGTACAGCAATTGAAAAAATGAATATCCTCTGGGGCTCTTCACAGACCTATGGAAAGCATTTGATACAGTAGATCACTAAAACTAAAACTACTATATAACTGTCAGGGGCTACTACAAGTGCTATATAATTGTCAGTGACTACTACAAGTACAGTGGACGCTCAGTTAACGGCGGCATCAACTAATGGCAAAATCAGTTAGTGGCACTTTTTGCATCAAAATACTGGCTCGGCTAATGCCCAAGAACTCAGTTAAGGGCATTCATCCCAAACGTGCCCGCGCGGCCTGAGCCGCGGCCACCCGTCCACTCCATGTAGTGTGCCATTGCTTACAAGTCAGTGAGGATGATTCCACGCGTACATGTGATATATTTTGTATTATTCCATTGTTGTTAGTGCTTGTAACTGCTAAATACGCCACCATGGGCCCAAAGAAAGCTTCTAGTGCCAGCCCTGTGGTAAAGAAGGAAAGAAGCACACTAGAATTCAAGAAAAAGCTCATAGCAAAGTACCAAAGTGGAGAAGGAAGAGAGGGGAGAATGTGCCTTCCGCAGTGATTCTACGATATGTACGATACTAAAGCAGCACGTATCGATAAAGGCTATAGTGCCAGCCAGCGATAAAGTGTAGAATTAACAGTGTAGCAACTAAGTTAAGCGAGTAAGCGACAGAAAAACGATACGAAAGTAACTCTCCAATGTTGTTGGATGTGTATAGGACCGCTGAACATATGCCGCCCTGCTACATGTCTTCCACCACCCTAAACATCTGCCAGCATCTCCTCCATCAAACTAACTAATTAAACTAACATCTCCTCCAAGGTAAGTATAAAGGTAAATCTTTCTTTCTCCTTTCAACACACCGGCCGTATCCCACCGAGGCGGGGTGGCCCAAAAGGAAAAACAAAAGTTTCTCCTTTCAAATTTAGTAATATATACAGGAGAAGGGGTTACTAGCCCCTTGCTCCCAGCATTTTAGTCGCCTCTTACAACACGCATGGCTTACGGAGGAAGAATTCTGTTCCACTTCCCCATGGAGATAAGAGGAAATAAACAAGAACAAGAACTAGAAAGAAAATAGAAGAAAACCCAGAGGGGTTTACATGTATGTGTAGTGTGACCTAAGTGTAAGTAGAAGTAATAAGATGTACCTGAAATCTTGCATGTTCATGAGACAGAAAAAAGGACACCAGCAATCCTACCATCATGTAAAACAATTACAGGCTTTCGTTTTACACTCACTTGGCAGGACGGTAGTACCTCCCTGGGCGGTTGCTGTCTACCAACCTACTACCTAGGATAAAGGTAAATATAAGTGTAAATATAAAAGAACCCCAATGGAAATAACTAAGTCACTGACTTTTTTGGGTTATCCTAGGTACTTTAAACACATGGTGCTATGTATGATAATCTATGTACGTAACTATTTGTGTATGCCTGAATAAACTTATTTATAAATTACAATGTAAATATTTCTTATTTATAAATTAAAATGTAAATATTTCTTATTTATAAATTACGTACATTAAGTGTGATAGTGGTGGTGGGTTCTGCTGCCGCCTCACCTCCACTACCACTATGTACGGATTCTCTCAGTGGCCATTATAAACCCAACAACACTTCCACCACTTACTCCTCACATACATTATGACATATTTTATTCATGTTAGAAAATATATCATGTTTCTATGTTATTAATAGTGTTTATTATGTCATATTAGATGAATTGTGATAGATAAATAAACCGCAGAGATGATATTAGCGTCATAAATAAGCATAATAAACTCGCCTTCCTCTCACCTCCTACCTGTCTTCCATACACCAGTGTGATGTTAAATGCTCATTTATCCATTTTATTAGTGTTTTATATTTATTTGTCATTGTTTTTTGTATTTATATTTAATCTTTAAAAACAATATTTTTTTATTAATACTTTTGGCTGTCTGAAACAATCAAGAAAACTGTTCTTATGAACAAGAAAATGACCTTATGATAAGAAATTAATTTGGTGAGCAGGAAAATAACCTTGTATGCAGGACAATGACCTTGTGAGCAGGACAATGATAATGTTTACCTGAAGTTTACCTGGAGAGAGCTCTGGGGTTCAACACCCCCGTGGCCCAGCCCGTGACCAGGCCTCAGGGTGGATCATGGCCTGATCAACCACGCTGTTACTGCTGACCGCATGCGCTCCAACATACGAACTACAGCCCGGCTGGTCAGGTACTGACTTTAGGTGCCTGTTCAGTGCCTGCTTTAAGACAGCCAGGGGTCTATTGGTAATCTCCCTTATGTATGCTGGGAGGCAGTTGAACAGACTTGGGCCCCTAACACTTATTGCGTTGTCTCTTAACATACTAGTGGCACCCCTGCTTTTCATTGGGGGGATGTTGCATCATCTGCCTAGTCTTTTGCTTTTGTAGGGAGTGATTTTCGTGTGCAAGTTTGGTACTAATCCCTCTAGGATTTTCCAAGTGTATATAATTATGTATCTCTCTCGCCTGTGTTCGAGGGAGTACAGGTTTAGGAACATGAAGCATTCCCAGTAATTGAGGTGTTTTATCTCCATTATCTCCGTTATGCTCTGTACATTTTCTAGGTCAGCAATTTCACCTGCCTTGAAAGGTGCTATTAGTGTGCAGCAATATTCCAGCCTAGATAGAACTAGTGACCTGAAGAGTGTCATGTGAGCAGGACAATAACCTTGTAAGCAGGACAATGACTATGTGAGCAAGACAAGGACCTTGTGAGCAAAAAATACTGACCTTGTGAGCAAAGACAGAGATGCATCTCTCAGTATGTTCTTCATATTCGACAGCATCCTACTGTCCACTGTCTTTACGAGCCAAGTGATAGCGACGGCTCGCCTCACAAGAGTAAATCTTGTTGGTCACTGCTCACAGAAAGAAAATAGCCAAGTCACCCAGGAGAAATAAACATGGCATGGTTTGTAACCGGTTAGTGATGGAGGTTTGAGCCTTCACCCAGTAATCCAACTGGTGTGGGTCACATCCTGGGGACAAAATTACTGTATTTCACAACTTATGATTTGTTTTATTTCAATGGTTCAGCATCGGATATAACTGGGAGAGCTACAGCCCACCCCACACCCCAAAATAACAAAAAAAAGGCACAATACTGTGACTGGAACAATACACAAATAACCCGCTCCAGTCATTGACCATCAGTTTATAGGATGCAGGGTGGCTACTGGAGACATTTTATGGAAAAAAAAAAATGGGTCTAATAAGCCGCAAAATGCAGTAACCCAAGTTGCAGGAAATGCTCTGCATAACAAGGGATTTTCTATATACTTAGTAGTATGTCACTGATGTCAGTTATGGTCTGTATACCTTGTACAGTTAGTCCTTGACTTACAAACACACTGAGAATCTTGTGTATCACATCATTACAGGAGGCCCTCCATATTCACGAGGGTTGGGGATCAAGAACCTCGCGAATCTTGAAAATTCGCAGACGCTTGGTGCATAAATATGATGTAGGGAAATATAACAATACTGTAGTGTTCGCTAATGTTTTGATGCGCAAATATATTGCAGTGAAATACAATAATAGCATTTACTTAGCCTTACAATATTGCTTCCTTAACCTATTGAACCACGAACAATCATAAAACACATGAAAACTTCATAAAATATTGTATATACATGTTATGATTGGGCGGCTGGGCATTTGCGAATATTTGAAGCTCGTGAAAGTGTATATCATTATTATATACAATACAGAAAGTCCCCAATGTGTTCTAAGTTGAAGACTTCCTCTATAATGAATATTATAGACAATACACGAGATTCTCAAGGTGTTTGTAAGTCAAGGATTTACTGTACATGTACTTGCAGAAATAAAGATTATTATTATTATTATTATTAATCATGCTAAACAATTCTTACAAACAAAACACTCGCCCATTCTTTATTTTCAAGCACCAACATGAACAAAAGTTTAGAATTACACCAACAGTAAAAACATCACTGTTAAAGGCACAGGAAAGTGCTCCTTGACTTACGATGGGATTATGTTCTAACGAACCCATCGTAAGTTGAAAATATCATAGGGGAATATAAATATGATATGCTAAATAAATAACAAATTAATAACTACTGTCATTGAATCAATAAATAAACAAATAATTACTGTAACTAACTAAATACAGCCTCTCCTCACTTAGTGACGTACTCCTTTACTGATGCCTTGGGCTTACAATGGGCTCTCTGACCAGTATTCATACCTAAATAATGTATATTAGAGCTGATTTCCTCTGTTCTGTTTATTACAACATACAGTATGCTGCTGTATGTGTAAAAATATACCAGAAATGTTATAAATGGTGCAAAGATGACATTAAAAAATTATCAAAGCTGGTTGACACAAACCCACTACCATTATAATATGCTCCTCACTTAGCAACGAATTCATTTAACCCTTAAATAACAAAAAAGGCACAATACCGTGACTGGAACGATACACAAATAACCCGTATATATACGTTTTTTCAACATTTGAAAGTATGTAAAAAATGTAGATCATCTTTTTTTTTTCATTTGACAATGTGTAAAAAACTTTTATCTACATTTTTTTTATGTTCTAAAATATGTAAAAAAAACGTAGATCTACGTTTGGAGCACTATTCAAATTCAATTCAATTCAAAGTTTATTCTCTATAAAGATTACAATGTTGAATTTACAAAATTTGGTTGTTGTGTGGTTTACATGTAGTTAAATAATGATTACAGAGTGTACCACTAGAACACCTAGCATGGCTAGGCATTTCGGGCAGACTTAGTTTAATTCTTTATTTTAAAATATTACAAATTATGAGGTAAGTTGGTATTATGGCTAAGTGACTAAATACAGTGGACCCCCGCATAACGATCACCTCCGAATGCGACCAATTATGTAAGTGTATTTATGTAAGTGCGTTTGTACGTGTATGTTTGGGGGTCTGAAGTGGACTAATCTACTTCACAATATTCCTTATGGGAACAAATTCGGTCACTACTGGCACCTGAACATACTTCTGGAGTGAAAAAATATCGTTAACCGGGGGTCCACTGTACTAGTTTGTGAGTTTAGCAATGTGAATGCTTTTGTTTTGGCACAGTACATAGTTTCAGTATTGGAGTATCATAGGATTCATTATTTTAAGATTGAGATTAATATTTCTGTTTTATGGTCAAATGGGTGAGTGAGTGTAAGTGTGAACCACCAGGTGGTATTCGTGTAGTTAGTTGATGGGGTTTATCAGGGAGATAAGATGTTTTCTAATGGTAGTTTTGAAGGTGATGAATGTGTCTGCAGTTCTAGAGTTCTCAGGTAGGGTGTTCCAGATTTTAGGGCCTTTGACAAAACATTGAATTTTGTAAAGGTTTAGTCGGACATGGGGAATGTCATAGAGATGTTTGTGTCTGGTGTTATGCCTGTGGGTTCTGTCACAACTATCAAGAAAGCGTTTTAGGTCAAGGTTGATATTGGAGTTTAAGTCCTGTAGATGTAGATTGCACAGTAGTAAGTGTTTGGGTGTACTGAACAGGGAATAAGTTTAGATCTATGAAGAGTGGGGGGGTGTGTTGCCAGGGATGGGATTTAGTGATTATTCTTACTGCAGCTTTTTGTTGGGTTATTATTGGCTTTAGGTGTGTTGCTGCAGTTGATCCCCAAGCACAAATAGCATAGGTGAGGTATGGATAAATAAGTGAGTGGTATAGTGTGAGAAGGGCACTTTGCGGCACGTAGTATCGTATCTTGGAGAGGATCCCAACTGTTTTGGATACTTTTTTGGTTATGTGTTGGATATGGGTGCTGAAATTCAGGTTGTTGTCAAGGTATAGGCCTAGGAATTTGCCCTCATTATGTCTGGTAATTAGAGTGTTGTCGATCTTAATCCGCGGTTTAATGACATTTTTTTTATGAACCGATTACGTTCATTTTTGGTGTACTATTAGAAGGTTATATCGAGTATCCTGTGCTGAAGTTTCAATCATATCAGCCAAAAAGGAAATGAAATATGCAAAATTTACGAAAAATTACATTTGGCAGGGGAGTCCTACTCAGTGGTACTTGGAAAAGTGGTTTTGACACTTGCTGCTGATAGAACACCTCTAATTCCATCAAACGTCGTTTTGAATTCTAAAATAAACCTTATCTTCATGCTAAAAAAAAATAAAGTTTCATAACTTTTTTGATATATTGGAAGATGTCGGCCTTGTTGTCCACATAAATCTAAAAATATTTTGGATAGTTCAGAAACATGAACGCTACCTTGTAAAGCAATCATTCTCCTATGTTTGTTGTGAAAATCAAGTCAATTCAATCATAAATAAAGATGGATTGTCCCTAAATAGGTAAATAACTTACTTTCGAGATATAGGCCGAAGCGCGCGGCACCCCAGCTGCCCGGGAAATAATTTTTTTCCCCGAAAAATTCGCTTTATTTTACACTTTTTGCGTGACCTACGAGTGTTTATTACAGTTAACCATTGTAAATCCGTTTTCTCTCATCACTGATGAGAGAGGTCGGACCCTCTCTTCACCTTCAGGGGAAATATCGATAGAAATTTTTTCCTCGGGGCGTCATATTATGCTATATATTTTTTTTTAAGGTGTACTTTTTATGTTTATATGCTATTATTATATTGCATTATATCATAATAGATCAATTGTGATAGATAAATAAGCCTTATAATTGATATTAGCGTAGGTATGGAATATTTTGTTGGCTGGAGGTGTCGGCCATTTTGTGCACTATTCCCAGGGGTTCCCGATTGGTGCCTTGACCATATTAGCTCCGCCCGCTCAGGAATGATCTCAGATGGTGAATTTGTATTATATTAGACATAAAGTTATAAGAAAACGATAAAAATAACACGGGGAAAAACGTAACAAAAACATAAACAAAGCCGAGTCAGCGCTTCTTACGCAATATGTTGCGTCAGCGCTGTCACCATGCCTGTTATAAATGGCTGTAATTCCTTTTAGAAACATTGTACAAGGATAATAATTATACCAGCGTGTAGCCAGAAAGTTCAGCTATTTTTTGGTAACAATAACTCAGTTTTCATATATTTTTTATTTTTTTTTTTTGCTCCGCGCGCGGGAACTCTGAATCCCCCCTTAATGTTAATTTGTGCATCTCCTGCTCTGCTACCAAACATAATATAGTAGGTTTTGTCAGTGTTAAGCGTAAGTTTATTGGCTGTCATCCAAGTCGATATTTTGATCAGCTCCTCGTTAACAATGGTGTTGAGGGTGGCAAGATTAGGGTGAGAGATGACATAAGTCGTGACGTCAGCAAAGAGAATGGGTTTCAGGTGTTGGGATATGTTTGGAAGATCATTGATGTATATGAGGAAGAGCAGGGGACCAAGGACACTTCCCTGCGGAACTCCAGTATCAAGTGGCCGTGTTGTTGATGCTGTGTCTTTAATGGTAACATACTGATACCTATTAGTAAGGTAAGATTTGAAATAAGCAAGCGCATGGCCTCTTATACCGTAATGGTCAAGTTTGTGGAGTAGGATGTCGTGGTCTACTGTGTCAAAAGCTTTTCTTAGGTCAATAAAAATTCCTAGTGGATATTCCTTATTTTCCAATGCTGTGTAAAGCAGATCTAGCATTTTTATGATTGCATCATTAGTGCTTTTATTTTTCCTAAATCCAAATTGGCAGGGGTTGAGTATGTTTTGTGCTGTTATAAATGAATATAGTCTCCTGTGCACGAGTTTCTCAAAGATTTTGGATAGCAATGGTAAGTTTGATATTGGCCTATAGTTGTTTAAGTCTGTAGGGTCACCACCTTTATGTATTGGTGTAACCCTTGCCATCTTGAGTAGTTCCGGGAAGGTGCTAGTTTCTAGTGACTTGTTAAAAAGTAATGAAATAGCATGCGAAAGGATATGGGCTGCTCGCTTGTACAGTAATGGTGGGACATTAGACAGATTCCCTGAGTTTTTTTAAGTGACTTTATAATCTTGGTGACTTCCGAGGGCTCAGTTGGTGCAAGATAGAAGGAATTTGGGAAATTCCCATCTAGGTAATCCCCGGCATGGGCATTAGTATGTGGGATTTTATTGGCGAGATTAGATCCTATGGTTGAGAAGAAGTCGTTTATCTTGTTAGCTGTGTCAGTGGGATGTAGTGGTGTTTCATTAGGTTTAGTTAGGACAATATTATTGTTTTTTTTCAGTTTGTGGGTCCCTAGAATCTGAGAGAGTGTTTTCCAGGTCTTTTTTATATCTCCTCTAGTGTCTGTGAATCTACTGGAGTAGTATAGTTGTTTGGCTTTCTTTATTACTTTGGTGAGAACTGATGAATAGTGTTTAAGAATATCTTTGTGTATTAAGCCCTGTCTATATTGCTTTTCATATTGGTGTTTCTTGTCAATGGATTTCAGAATGGTGCTGGTTAGCCATGGGCAACCAAGCCGTTTGTTTGTGATCTGTTTCGTTTTTATAGGACAATGTTTGTTGTATAGTCTAAGTAATTTGTTAAGAAAAATGTCTGTCCAGTCATCAATACCATTGGCCTTGGAGAATTCTGTAGGCCAGTCAACAATCTCTAGGTCAGTTGTGAACTTCCTTATTGAGGCCTCGTCATGGAGTCTAAATGAGACTTTGTTGTATTCAAGTGGTGGTTTATTAATGTTTGTCAGGAGGAAGGTAGGGTAGTGGTCTGTAGTGCTATCTGTGATTATCCCTGATTTAAGGGGGGCTAGTATATTGGTCCATATGTGGTCTATTATGGTTGCACTTGTCTCAGTGAGCCTGGTTGGTTTAGTTATTGTTGGTATGAGAAGTGTGTTGTTCATATTGTTGATGAAATCAGTTACAGGCTGATCATCTAGTAAGCCAAGGTTGATGTTGAAGTCTCCAGCTAAGAGAAGGTGGTGCTTATTCATTTGTCTGTTTGTTATTAGTGACTTTAATTTCTCACTGAAATTTGGGATGTTTGTGTGAGGTATCCGGTAAATGGCACTGATTGTTATAGGTGTCTTAAGGTTTTTTACAGTAAAATTAGCAAAAATGTATTCCCCATATTCATCACTAAAGCAAGTGGTGCTAATACAAGATAATTGGTTAGAGTAATAGATTGCAATACCACCCCCAACTTGGTTTGGTCTGCAGTTGTGAATTGCTGTGTATCCTGGTAGAGGGTAGATATCTATTGTGTCCTGCTTAAGCCAGGTCTCTATGGATTTGAACGTCATCTGTTTGGACCGTTTAAGGGTTAATGACGAGGTCTCATGAATGGAACTCCATCGTTAAGTGAGGAAAGGGCCCTGTACCATATTAAAAATTAATGATGATACAATTACCTTCATTTTGGAAATTATCTTAAGTTTCATCCAAAGTAATTGTTACTACCATCGTAAAGTCGAACTTCTAACCCGAACCCATTGTAAAGTCAAATATTGTAAATTGAACCCAAAATGCTCTGCATGACTATGGGCTTCCTGCTTGCACACCTAAATGTCACCCATCACTGTACAAGCACTGTATCATGTCACCCATCATTGTACAAGCACTGTATCATGTCACCCATCACTGTACAAGCACTGTATCATGCCACCCATCACTGTACAAGCACTGTATCATGTCACCCATCACTGTACAATCACTATCATGTAACCCATCATTGTACAAGCACTATCATGTCAACCATAACTGTACAAGCACTGTATCATGTCAATCATCATTGTACAAGCACTGTATCATGTCAACCATCACTGTGTACACATTGTATCATGTCAACCATCACTGTACACACATTGTATCATGTCAACCATCACTATACAAACATTGTATCATGTCAACCATCACTGTACAAACATTGTATCTTTGTCATCCATCACTGTACATTGTATCATGTCACCCATCACTGTACAAACATTGTATTATGTCACCCATCACTGTACAAACATTGTATCATGTCAACCATCACTGTACATTGTATCATGTCACCCATCACTGTACAAACATTGTATCATGTCAACCATCTCTGTACAAACATTGTATCATGTCTGTTACGACTTAATCTTCACCATAACAATAGGGGCACAAATAACTCCATTTTTTTGTTAGTTTTATTTTATTACTAATCATTTAGCTTCATTGGTATTTGGTTAGTGAATTAAAATAACCACAAGCAATTATAAATGAAATACTATACAGCAAGAAACCCAATCTTACGTTCAAATTCTCATTAACAGAGTATGATACAATAATTTCAATTAATAATCAACTAATTTAACCCTTTTAAATCTTTTAGAAAGGGCTGGGGTAACGAAATAGTTATCTTTCATAAGTGACATGAATTACCAGACCCAGGAAACTAATGGCAAAGGCAAGACAATAGACTTTGGGTTTTTAAGTTTTAGTTTAAGTAAAGGGGCTTTGGGTTGAAGGGCCAGTACCAAATCAGAGCTAGGAGCTGACTCCCTCACTCAACTACTTCATAGTATGACTTCAGCTCGGCCAGAAGGCGACGCGTGGCGTCAATTCTAGAACCCCCAATTGGTCACTACGTAGTGGTTCACATTCGTTAAAACCTAACCCAATAATAATATAATATAATATTTTAATTATAATAATCATGAGGAAAGATATAATATAATACAATATAATACAATGAGAGTACTGTTGATGATTCATACCGTACCCGATAATAATATATAGTCGAACCTGCTTTATCTAGCTAGTAATAAAGTGGTTCGCGATATATTATTACAGAACTTATTTTAACCAGGCCTTTTATTTTTGTATATAATGGAGTGAAGTAGGGGCGCGTAACAATGTCACCCATCACTGTACATTGTATCATGTCACCCATCACTGTACAAACATTGTATCATATCAACCATCTCTGTACAAACATTGTATTAAGCTGAAATAAACATTTAACTTTGTCTGTGTCTGGTTAGTGGTGTAGGTTTGAACCTTCATCCCGTAATCATGGTACAGTCTGTGACCAATTAGTGGTGGAGGTGTGACCAGTTAGTGGTGGAGGTGTGACCAGTTAGGTCATTCATAATTACTCATCCCATGTACAGCAGTTTGAATGCCTATCAGGTTCATTTGTTCAGGAGTTTCAAATTCTTCAACGCCTTCACAGAGACATACTCATGGGGCAGCTCCTGAACTATCTCCTGGGCCCCCTGCGGCACATTCCCGGTGCCCGTGAAGATGAACATCAGAGAACCAATGGATTTCGGCATCATGCCCAGCGAAATTTCATAGCCGGTGTCACAAATTGACTGTCTTGCCATCTCTGTGTTGCGGTAATTATGGGCAGGTCCAATGTGCTGTAGGAATCAACTGATTCAATATTTACTGATTATACTAATTATTTGTATTATTATAGCAGTTACTGATAATAAGACTGACAGAACTTATTGTCAGTACAGTACTGCCAGTAGAGTATTGCCCATCGTGGAGGGGTATTTGTAATGGCATACCATGAAGGGTGTGTGATGCCCAAGTGCTAGGAACATACCATGAAGGGTGTGTGATGCCCAAGTGCTAGGAACATACCATGAAGGGTGTGTGATGCCCAAGTGCTAGGAACATACCATGAAGGGTGTGTGATACCCAAGTAGTAGCATACCATGAAGGGTGTGTGATGCCCAAGTATTAGGAGACAAAGACCAAGTCCATTAAGAATGTTGATCATGCCAGCAACTCCAGTATACTTGCCGAACGCCACCACACGCTGGCCTTGCCTGTCACACATACGCTCATAGTCCAGCAACCGGATGTTCTGAAAACACAAAATACTGTGAATTTCTCAGCTCACACACTGAGGTCCGGGAGGTTGATTCGCGGCACGGGTGAAAACAGTAGGTTGTGTTTCCTTAAGACACCTGCTGTCACTGTTCACCTAGCAGTAAGTAGGTACCTGGGTGTTAGTCACCTTACACCTGCTGTCACTGTTCACCTAGCAGTAAGTGACCAGTGTGGGTGGCATCCTGCGGGACAAGATTGAAGGACCACAATGGAAATATGTAAGACAGACAGTCCTCGATGACCCACTGACTTTCTTGGGTTATCCTGGGTGGCTAACTCTCCCTACCCTGGGTTATCCTGGGTGGCTAACTCTCCCTACCCTCGGTTATCCTGGGTGGCTAACCCTCCCTACCCTGGGTTATCCTGGGAAGCTAACTCTCCTTACCCTGGATTATCCTGGCTGGCTAACACTCCTTATCCTGGGTGGCTAACACTCCCTACCCAGGGTTATCCTGGGTGGCTAACACTCCCTACCCAGTGTTATCCTGGGTGGCTAACTCTCCCTACCCTGGGTTATCCTGGGTGGCTAACACTCCCTACCCTGGGTTATCCTGGGTGGCTAACTCTCCCTATTCTGGGTTATCCTGGGTGGCTAACACTCCCTACCCTGGGTTATCCTGGGTAGCTAACTCTCCTTACCCTGGATTATCCTGGGTGGCTAACACTCCCTACCCTGGGTTATCCTGGGTGGCTAACTATCCCTACCCCAGGTTACCCTGGTTGCTAACCCCCCCCCCCACCCGGGGTTTCCGGGGTTCTAACCCTCCCCCACCCCAGGTTACCGGGTGCTAACCCCCCTTTTCGGGGTTTTGGGTGGAACCCCCCCCCACCCCGGGTTATCCTGGGTGGCAAACCCCCCCCACCCATTATCCGGGGTTTGCAACCCTCCCCCCCCCAGGTTATCCTGGGCAAACCCCCCCCCCCATTTACCCAAACCCCCACCCCAGGTTACCGGGGTTTGAAAACCCCCCCCACCCATTATCCGGGGTTGAAAACCCTCCCCCATCCCGGGTTTCCCGGGGTTGCAAACCCTCCCCCCCATTTTTCCTGGGGTGGCTAAAAAAATCCCTTCTGGGTTACCTGGGGGGCCCTAACCCTTCCCCCCCAGGTTTTCCGGGGGTGGCTAACCCTCCCACCCCGGGGTTATCCGGGGTTTCTAACCCCTCCCCACCCCGGGTTACCGGGGTTGCAAACCCCCCCCACCCAGGTTTCCCTGGGTGGTAACCCTCCCCCACCCCGGGGTATCCTGGTGGCAAACCCTCCCCACCCCCAGTTTCCGGGGTGCAAACCCTCCCACCCCGGTTATCCGGTTCTAACCCTCCCCACCCTAGTTTTTGGGGTGGCTAACCCCCCCACCCCAGTTATCCGGGTGGTAACCCCCCCACCCCAGGTTTTCCTGGTGGCTAACCCTCCCCACCCCAGGGTTTATCCTGGGGGGCTAACCTCCCCCCCCCGGGGTTATCCTGGGTTGCTAAAACCCTCCCCCCCCCCAGGTTATCCTGGGGCAACCCCCCCCCCAGGTTAGGGGTTTGCTAACCCCCCCCACCCCCGGGTTTACCCGGGGTTTCAAAACCCCCCCCACCAGGTTTTTCCGGGGTTGCAACCCTCCCCACCCCGGGTTACCGGGTGGCAAACACTCCCTTTCGGGTTATCCTGGGGGGCTAACCCCCCCCCACCCCGGGTTTCCCGGGGTTTGGCTAACCCCCCCCGGGTAAAAAATGTAACAAATATTTCTGATCTTACCTTTCTAAAATAGCATAAGAGGGCATTTTTGGTTTTCCTGAGCTTAATAGTTGAGAGAAAAAAACAGTCGTTCTTTTTGGGGTATAAGCTATCAAGGGGCCCCCTGCTTCACCCCTATGACACCGGTGTTTTCGATAGCCCTTTTTGTATTTTTGGGCTCCCACTTTCTGATAGGCCGAAATGATAAGACTACATAGTCCCCCATATCCAGAGTGATATTTTCCAAGACCTACCATGGATGCCCAAAACCCCAGATATACCCAACCAAGCACTTAAATGGTACCCCAGTTCTGAACACTCCCAACTCAAACCCAAATTTTTAATATTATTGCCATGCCCTTTTTAAGGTATTTTTGGGGGCTGAAAGACTAATTATTATATTCCTTATGGGACCCAAATTCATTCGTAATGGGGATTGAAAGCCCTTCTGGAACGAAGAAAGTTCGAAACTCAGGGTACAACTAAGTTGTTTCTCACTTACATACATACCTATGATGAAGTTTAATTGATAAATTACACACAGTAAGTGGAGAATCATCACTTTTTTACTAATGGGAAGCACTTGATGGCTTGTCTTAGACTCTGAACAACTGCCACCATCAGTACTGTCATGTCTTGCCAACATTATTAAGCAAAATTAAGGATATGTTCAGGCCACGGTAAACCGTGGATAACCGAAACTGTAGAAACTGAATCTCTGCATACGCGGGTTCTACTGGACATAAACATGAATATAAGAATGGAGGAGCACTGCAGCAGGCCTACTGGCCATTGGAAATAAGTCACTTTGACTTTTTTAAGTTATCCCAGGTTCTCTACACATATGCTGCTATGTATACCTGGAGATAGTTCCGGGGGTCAACGCCCTTGTGGCCCGTTCTGTGACCAGGCCTCATGGTGGACCAGGGCCTGATCAACCAGGCTGTTATTACTAACCGCACGCAGTCCAATGTACCAACCACAGCCCGGCTGGTCAGGTACTGACTTTAAGTGCCTGTCCAGTGCCTGCTTGGACAACCAGGGGTCTTGAAGACAGCCAGGGGTCTATTGGTAATTCCCCTTATGTATGCTGGGAGGCAGTTGAACAGTCTTGTATGATAATCTATGTAACTGTATTTGTGTATACCTGAATACAGTGGACCCCCACATAACGATTACCTCCGAATGCGACCAATTATGTAAGTGTATTTATGTAAGTGCGTTTGTACGTGTATGTTTGGGGGTCTGAAATGGACTAATCTACTTCACAATATTTCTTATGGGAACAAATTCGGTCAGTACTGGCACCTGAACATACTTCTGGAGTGAAAAAATATCGTTAACCGGGGGTCCACTGTAATTACTTACAACGTGCAATAACAATTTTGGTTTGCTAAGTACAAAGAAAGTCACCATCATGCTGGGGCATATCGGGCAGACTAATCCTAGCACATAATAACTACTTAAATCTAGACAATTTTCAGCCTATTTTTATGGTCATCTATAATGCAAGCTTCAAACATTGTATGCTAATTTGTGTAGCTGTATCTATGTGTACTTGTAAGTAAATAAACTTACAGTAGTGTGGAGATTAACTAGGACAACTTAGGCACAGTGCCCCGTGTCATGGTGGTAACAGGTGGTTTCACACAGTGAGGGTCTAGGTTTGATTCCCAGCCAAGGTTGAAACATTAAACGTGTTTCTTTACACCGGTTGTCTATGTTCACCCATCAGTTAAATGGGTACCTGTGCTTTAGTGGATTGGTGTGGGTGGCATCCTGGGTGTTAGTGGACTGGTGTGGGTGGCATCCTGGGTGTTAGTGGACTGGTGTGGGTAGCATCCTGGGTGTTAGTGGACTGGTGTGGGTGGCATCCTGGGTGTTAGTGGACTGGTGTGGGTAGCATCCTGGGTGTTAGTGGACTGGTGTGGGTGGCATCCTGGGTGATAGTGGACTGGTGTGGGTAGCATCCTGGGTGTTAGTGGACTGGTGTGGGTGGCATCCTGGGTGTTAGTCAATGACTGGTGTGGGTGGCATCCTGGGTGTTAGTCAATGACTGGTGTGAGTGGCATCCTGGGTGTTAGTCAATGACTGGTGTGGGTGGCATCCTATGTGTTAGTCGACTGGTGTGGGTGGCATCCTGTGTGTTAGTCGATGACTGGTGTGGATGGCATCCTGGGTGTTAGTCGATGACTGGTGTGGGTGGCATCCTGGGGGACTGTCCCTTTATAACTTTGTGTTATCCTGGTGGATAATTTATATATATGATAATTATATTTACATGTATCTGTACTAAATAATTATATTTACATATACCTGCACTAAATAATTATATTTACACATATCTGTACTAAATAATTATATTTACATGTTTTTATTATTATTATCACACTGGCCGATTCCCACCAAGGCAGGGTGGCCCGAAAAAGAAAAACTTTCACCATCATTCACTCCATCACTATCTTGCCAGAAGGGTGCTTTACACTTCAGTTTTTAAACTTCAACATTTACACCCCTCCTTCAGAGTGCAGGCACTGTACTTCCCATCTCCAGGACTCAAGTCCGGCCTGCCGGTTTCCCTGAACCCCTTCATAAATGTTACTTTGCTCACACTCCAACAGCACGTCAAGTATTAAAAACCATTTGTCTCCATTCACTCCTATCAAACACGCTCACGCATGCCTGCTGGAAGTTTCCCAAGCCCCTCGCACAAAAAAACCTCCTTTACCCCCCCCCTCCAACCTTTCCTAGGCCGACCCCTACCCCGCCTTCCTTCCACTACAGACTGATACACTCTTGAAGTCATTCTGTTTCGCTCCATTCTCTCTACATGTCCGAACCACCTCAACAACCCTTTCCTCAGCCCTCTGGACAACAGTTTTGGTAATCCCGCCCTCCTCCTAACTTCCAAACTACGAATTCTCTGCATATATTCACACCACACATTGCCCTCAGACATGCATCTCCACTGCCTCCAGCCTTCTCCTCGCTGCAACATTCATCACCCTTTCTTCACAAACCCCTATAAGAGCGTTGGTTTAAAAAATATACTCTCATACATTCCCCTCTTTGCCTCCAAGGGGCAAAGTTCTTTGTCTCCACAGACTCCTAAGTGCACCACTCACCCTTTTCCCCTCATCTTCTATGATTCACTTCATCTTTCTAGACCCATCCGCTGACACGTCCACTCCCAAATATCTGAATACATTCACCTCCCCCATACTCTCTCCCTCCCAACTGATATCCAATTTTTTCATCACCTAATCTTTTTGTTATCTCATAACCTTACTCTTTCCTGTATTCACCTTTAATTTTCTTCTTTTGCACACCCTACCAAATTCATCCACCAATCTCTGCAACTTCTCTTCAGAATCTCCCAAGAGACAGTGTCATCAGCAAAGAGCAACCTGTGACAACTCCCACTTTGTGGTGATTTTTTACTTTTAACTCCACCCCTCTTGCCAAGACCCTCGCATTCACTTCTCTTACAACCCCATCTAAAAATATATTAAACAACCACGGTGACGTCACACATCCTTGTCTAAGGCCTACTTTTACTGGGAAATAATTTCCCTCTTTCCTACATACCTAACTTGAGCCTCACTATCCTCGTAAAAACTTTCACTGCTTTCAGTAACCTACCTCCTACAACCATACACTTGCAACATCTGCACATTGCCCCCCTATCCACCCTGTCATACGCCTTTTCCAAATCCATAAATCCCACAAAGACCTTTTTTAGCCTTATCTAAATACTGTTCACATATGTTTCACTGTAAACACCTGGTCCACACACCCTCTACCTTTCCTAAACCCTCCTTGTTCATCTGCTATCCTATTCTCCGTCTTACTCTTAATTCTTTCAATAATAACTCTACCATACACTTTACCGGTATACTCAACAGACTTATCCCCCTAAAATTTTGCACTCTCTTTTATCCCCTTTGCCTTTATACAAAGGAACTATGCATGCTCTCTGCCAATCCTAGGTACCTTACCCTCTTCCATTTCATTTATTAAATAATTGCACCAAAACCCCTCCAAAACTTTTATCCCACCTGCTTTTAACATTTCTATTTTATCCCATCAATCCCGGCTGCCTTACCCCCTTTCATTTTACCTACTGCCTCACGAACTTCCCCCACCCCTCACAACTGGCTCTTCCTCACTCCTACAAGATGTTATTCCCCCTTGCCCTATACACGAAATCACAGCTTCCCTATCTTCATCAACATTTAACAATCCTCAAAATATTCCCTCCAAACTTCCCCAAACCTCTAACTCTCCATTTAATAACTCTCCTCTCCTATTTTTAACTGACAAATCCATTTGTTCTCTAGGCTTCCTTAAATTGTTAATCTCACTCCAAAACTTTTCTTATTTTCAACAAAATTTGTTGATAAAATCTCACCCACTCTCTCATTTGCTCTCTTTTTACATTGCTTCACCACTCTCTTAACCTCTCTCTTTTTCTCCATATACTCTTCCCTCCTTGCATCACTTCTACCTGTACATGTACCTGTACTAAATAATTATATTTACATGTACCTGTACTAAATAATTATATTTACATGTACCTGTACTAAATAATTATATTTACATGTACCTGTACTAAATAATTATATTTACATGTACCTGTACTAAATAATTATATTTACATGTACCTGTACTAAATAATTTTTTTTTACATGTACCTGTACTAAATAATTATATTTACATGTACCTGCACTAAATAATTATATTTACATGTACCTGTACTAAAATAATTATACAACAAATCAACCTTGATATATGGAGTAAAATTTAGGGCATAAATGATCACAACATCAAGGTAACAACCTTGATGTTGTACAACCTTGATAATAAACCAGTTATAACAATAAATAAACCAGTGATAATAATAAACCAACTATAACAATAAATAAACCAGTGATAATAATAAACCAACTAGAATTGCAGTAAATCAACCATTCAAATCATTATGAAGCTGTGTGTAGTCTGTGGTCAGTCAAACAAACGGGCCTCCACATGGATAAATTGTCATTTTTGTGGAAATTGGTGTCACGCCCCTTGTGCAGATATCCCAGAACTAGCTACAAGCAGTATTAAAACAGAGAAGTGTTTCTGGGTATGCCCAAATGAGGAAAATCTGTGGACTAAAATCACAAGGGTATTAAAAGAGGACAACATCAAAGCTGCTTTCATAGAAAACCTGGAGCTTTCTACAACAGATGGGAACATAAAAAGTCTGGGCTGAATGGTCTGCCCTGATATGGCCATGTAGTCACAAACTGTAAGGCTGGAGGTGATGTCCTGGGAGACAGTAATAGTAAAAGCTGGAGGTGCTGTCCTGGGGGAGACAGTAATGGTGAAGCTGGAGGTGCTGTCCTGGGAGACGTAATGGTAAAGCTGGAGGTGCTGTCCTGGGAGACAAAAAATGGTGAAGTGGAGTTTACTGTCCTGGGAGACAGTAATGATGAAGCTGGAGATTTTGTCCAGGTAGTCGGGAATTATACGCGGGAAAGGAATAATATAAATGACCACATAGGGGATAGGAGCCATAGTGGGGAAAAACAGTGTAGTCAAAGATAAGATAAAACCAATATTGCAAACTAGAAATACCGCAGGAAATAGCAAACAAGAGGACTCAATAGCAATAGTGAGGAAAAATTTTACCAAAACAACTGGTGGGAGCTCCATTGTTGGTGCTAGGGGATAGAAGTAAGACAGGGAAACATGCACCAAACAGGGAATACAGTCACAGAAACCCAAGGCAAGCGGAAACCAAGCCTGTGCACATACTAAGCCTTGGTATCTGCTGGCATGGGAAATCTGGAAAAACAGATGGGACGTGCAACTATGACCACCCTAGAAAATGCCATGCCCATATGACAACAGGAAAATGCAAACTCCCTTCCTGTAAGCTTTTTCACCCTGAAATGTGTACCTCTTCAGTACAGGAAAGACTGTGCTTAAACTTAAATTGCCAGGCATCCCAATCTAAAGGGGACAAAAAGATACAAAACATCCAGGCCATGGGGAAACCTGGGTAGCCACAGCCACTAAAGAGGGAGGGGTTTTTTTTAGTGCCAGGAAGGAAAAAAAACTGGCAGGAATGGCAGAAATCGTACACCCAAATCCAGTCATTCCTGGAGTGGAACCACAGTCGATGGCCCCCACTCCAAACCAACAGATACAGATATAATGCCGGAAAAAAAATCCCCCCCCAGTACCAACAATACCACCAGTCCGATAACATTCTTTTTTGGGGAAATATACAGGGTCTAAAGCCAGCAACAAACAACAAAATACCTTTCATCCGTGGACTGCTTGCAGAGGCAAAGGGGAATGTTCGCGGCTTTCACTGAGACCCACATAAAGGGTCACTTGGACAATGAAATATGGATCCCAGGTTACAACCTATACGATGTGACAGAGTGAAAAGGGAAAAGGGGGGGGTTGGCCTGTACATTGCAGAGGGCACTTGTTTGCACAGAACTGCTTAATGCCTCAAATGACGTAGTGGAAGTTTTAGCAGTAAAGGTCGAGAACGAAAACCTAGTCATTTTGGTAGTCTACAAGCCTCCGGATGCAAATCCCCGCAATTCCAGGAAAAGCTGTTAAAATTGACCAAATGTCTGGAAATCTTCCAGCCTCCCACCAAACATCTTGCTCCTGGGGGATTTCAATTTAAAGGGACCTAAAATGGAGGAATATTAGCAAATAATATTGTTTTCAGTAATAACACCAGGAGGCAGCTTGATGAAAATCACACTCACCCGAGCTTTTAAATCTCTGCACAAAATTCAATTTAAACCAGCAAATAATAGAGCCTACTAGACTGGAGAATACACTAGACCTCATATTCACTAACAATGATGATCTGATAAGAAATGTCACCATATCAAAAAACAATATACTCAGATCACAACATAATTGAGGTTCAGACATGTATGCGAGGAGCCCCAGACCAACAAAAAAGAGACTAGTCACGAGGGAGCATTCACCAAATTCAACTTCAATAACAAAAACATAAAGTGGGACCAAGTAAACCAAGTTTCCCAACCGATATAAGTGGGAAGTATACTAAAACAACAAGAAACCCCAAAATTATGCCTAGAACAGATTAACTCGGTGGCACTCGATGTATGCACAAGGTTATTCCCCTAAAAAAAAAGGGAAGGAGTAGATGTAAAATAGAAAGAGACAGGCGCTCCCCTTTTCAGGCGACGGAAAAGAATAACAGAGCGCTAAAAGAGGTCAATATATCTGAAATGCGCAGGGGACACTGGTCAGAGAAATAGCAAGCATCGAAAATTAAGCTAAAAAAATCCTTTAGGAGTCAGGAATCGGGGAAGAACTAAAAGTAAAAAATGAAATCAAAAAAAAAAACCCAAATTTAATTTCTTTTTCCTATCCCAAAATTCAAAATCGAGCAACGCCCAGTATTGGGCCCCATTTTAAAAAACCAAGATGGGCCCTTTACCCCACAGATGAAGAAAGGGAATGATTTAGCCCCAAAGCCCCAATATGACTCATTTTTTTGAAAGGGCCGTTTAACCCCCAACTGAGATTTTCAAAAGATAAAAAAATTAAAATTTTTTAATGGGGGAGAGCCACAAAATTTGTTTAACAAAAAACCCATCCGATTTAAACCTGACCCCCAAATGATTTCAAAACGGGCAAATAAATGACATGCCCATGAAACTCTGCCCCAGGGCCGGGACTCGGGAACCCCGTTTTCATCAAGAAACTGCAAAACCCCCCTACACGACCCTTTTTTCCATCCTATGGAGGGGGGGAGAAAGGACACGGGGGGTGGGCCCCTCGGGTTACTAAAAAAAACAGACATAGCCCCACCCCCCAAAAAGGGGCAGTAAAGCAACGCAAAAAAACTACAGCCCAATACACTAACATCCCATTCAAAAATTTTTTTGGAAAAAGGGTTCCCTAAGAACAAGATCACCCCCCCATCTAGAAACACATCAGTTACCCAACCCAGGGCAACATGGGTTTAGAAAAAGGTCGCCCCTGTCTTTCAACTACTGGACCCACTACGACAAGGTCCTAAATGCACTAAAAGGGACAAAAAGAATGCAGATGAAATATATAAAAGACTTTGCAAAACCCTTTCAAAAAGGGGTTGAAATGGCGTAATAGCGCACAAAAATGCCGCTAAAGGAATAACGGGAAAAAGTCGGTCGAGGGAAATCTAAAATTTTCCCTTTCACTAACAAAACCCAAAAAAGAGTAGTCGTCAACAAGTAAAGTCCGAGGCAGCTACCGGGGGGAAAAAGCTCTTTTCCCCAAAAGGCACAGTACTAGCTCCCATCTTGTTCCTCATCCTCAAAATCCGACTAGACAAGGAGGGTCGCCAAGCACCCCGTGTTTTCCCTTTTTGCAGATAAACCCCCGAAATCGGGCATGACATTTGTCTTCCTTTGGGCAGACACTGCAAGGCTCCAGGGGGAAATCAACCAAACTTTCATTTGGGTTTCCCAAGAAAACAATATGAATTTCCCAACAAATGAAAATTTCAAAAAATAGATAGGGTAAACATGGGGGAAATTTAAATCTTAAATAAGAGACAAAAAAAATTCGGCCACGAAATAGAGCGAAACACCAATTTCAAAGCCCCTGGGGTGATTATGTAGGGGAAATCTCACCTTCAAGGACCAAAATTGTATCAATCGATCTGCTAAAAAAATTTGACAGGAGGGAATAATGGGGAAACCTTAAAAAACAAAGGGGGGCCAAGCCCAGGGAATGACACTTTTCCAGGTCACTTTTCTATCAAGGCGGGAAATTTTTAAAATTGCGGGTACCAAACAGCACCTTTCAAGGCGGGGTGAAATTGCCGACCTAAAAAATTTGTACAAGAACTTTCACGGCGCGCAAACGGAGATAAAAAAAACCCTAAAATTACGGGGAAACGCGGGGGTTTCTAAACCTGTATTCCCGGGGAACGCAGGGGGAGAGATACTTGATTATATACACCGGGGGAAAACCCTAGAGGGATAGTACCAAACCCTTGCACCGAAAAATGACTCACAAACGAAAGCAAAAGACTTTTGGGAGACGATGCACCATCCCCCCAAGAAAAGCAGGGGGGTCACAAGCACGTTAAGAGGGCCATACAATAAGTGGGGCAGGGGCCCCCAGACCCCTTTTAAACTGCCTCCCAGCCACATTTAAGGGGGGGTTAAACCAACCCGAACCCCCGGAAAACTTCAAACTGGGACTGGAAAAAGCACCTAAAGTCATTCCCGATCAGCCGGGGTTTTGGTCGTACGTTTGGGTTTTCGTGGGAGCCCGCAGCAACAGCCTGGTTTATTTAGGGGGTGGTCCCCCAGGAAAGGCCCGGGTCACAGACCGGGGGGGTGGGGGGGGGATTGACCCCCCAAACTTCTTTCCCGGGAAACCCCGGTAATAACAATAAATAAAACCAGTTATACCTGGAGTTTACCCGAGAGAGTTCGTTTGGGGGATAAATGATCACAACATCCAAAGGGAACAAACCCTTTATGTTGTACAACCTTTATAATAAAACCCGTTATAACAATAAAAAAACCATTTTAACAATAAACCCAAATATAACAATAAATAAACCAGTGATAATTTAAAAACCCAAATAAAAAACAATTTAAAAACACCAGTTATCCCCCGGGGTTTAAACCCGGAGGAGTTTCCGGGGGGCAACGCCCCCGCGGCCCGGTCTGGACCAGGCCTCCTGGTGGATCGAGCCTGATCAAAAAAAGGCTGTTTTCTGCCCGGGTGCACGCAAACCAACCCTTTCGAAACCACAGCCCGGCCCGATCAGGAAAAATGAAAATTTAGGGGCTTGTCCAGTGGGCCCGCTTTAAGGGCCCGCCCGGGGGCTGTTGGGTAATCCCCCTTTTGTGTGCTGGGGGGGCAGGTTTTTTAAAAGTTCGGGCCCCTGAAATTATTGTATGGGGCCCCTTTTAAAGTGCTAGTGACACCCCGATAAAAAATAAATAAAACCCGGGGATAATAATAAACCAACTAAAAAACAATAAATTTAAAAAAGTTTTTAACAATAAATAAACAAGTTTTAAAAAAATAAACCAGCTATAATAAACCGTTATAATATATAAACCAGTTTATAATAAAAACCAATTTTAATAAATAAACTAGTTATAATAAACCGTTATAGCCCAATTTAAAAAAGCTTAGTACACCAGTTATAACAATAAAACCCCTTGCCCGGTGGCTAAAGCTCCCCGGGTTCGCACCACGGAGGGGGGGGGGTTTTGATTCCCCGGGGGGGTTTTTGAAACATTTTTTGACACGTTTCCTTACACCGTTTTCCCCGTTCACCCAGCAGCAAATAGGTTACCTGGGTTTTTGTTGACTTTGGGTGGGGGCGCATCCTGGGGGACAAGATTTTTAAAGGGCCCCAAAAGGGGAAAAAAGGGTTAGACAGTCCTCGATGACGCACTGACTTTCTTGGGTTATCCTGAGTGGCTAACCCTCCGGGGTTAAAAATCCAAACGAAATCTTATCTTATAATAAACCAGTTATAACAATAAAACAGTCACCATTAATAAACCCGCCACTCACAAGTATTCCTACACTATTAACAAGTCTTATGTACGTTACTTACTGTAAGTTATTCACTGTACCTTGTACGTTATTCACTGTACTTTGTACGTTATTCACTGTACTTTGTACTTTGTTTATGTTTTATGTTACTTTGTACGTGATTCCTGACACAAAGTTTCCCCACCATTGATGTTATTTCCTTGAGTGCGCACGCGCACGCGCGCACCTCTACAAGGGTGCCAACTTCTTCAATTATTCTAGTGATTTATGGCCAGACGGTAAACCTGTACGGGCCGTGCACCTCCAGGAGGGGTGATGGGCGTTAATGAGGTGTGATATGTGGGTATAAAAGGTAGCTGCAAGTTCCCTGGATCAAGAGCACTTAAATCACAATTAATACATGGCAACTCTTGCCCTCTTTCCCTTGACAACTTAAATAAGTGTATTAAGTAAGTAAGTTTATTCAGGTATACACAAATACAGTTACATAGAATTATCATACATAGCAGCATATGTGTAGACAACCTAGGATAACCCAAAAAAGTCAGAGTGACTTATTTCCAGTAAATAAGTAAATAAGTTAAATAAGTATATTAATAAATAAATAAGTTAAATACGTATATTAATAAGTAAATAATTTAAATAAGTATATTAATAAGTTTAAGTAAATAAGTTAAATAAGTGTATTAATAAGTTTAAGTAAATAAATTAAATAAGTGTATTAATAAGCTTATTTAAATAAATAAGTTTATATAAGTAAATAAGTTAAATAAGTATATTAATAAATAAATAAGTTAAATACGTATATTAATAAGTAAATAATTTAAATAAGTATATTAATAAGTTTAAGTAAATAAGTTAAATAAGTGTATTAATAAGTTTAAGTAAATAAATTAAATAAGTGTATTAATAAGCTTATTTAAATAAATAAGTTTATATAGGCACAAGTAGAGTAATCATATATAATGTAAATTACCCACCAAGATAACACAAAAAAGTCAAAATAACTTATTTCTGTTGTAGTCCTTATTTTATCTTATTACAGTCTAGCAGTATCTTAATTAATGTTCTTTATTTCTAGCAGTACATGATGCAACTTATACAGACCATAACTGATACCCATGACATACTGTAGAGTTCCTGCTTATGTACAGCTTTGCAGGCAAATTAGGTCACTTTTCTCCACCAGGATGTCACCCACACCAGTTACCTAATACCCAGGTACCTACTTACTGCTAGGTGAACACTGACAGAAGATGTAACTAACACCCAGGTACCTACTTACTGCTATGTGAACACTGACAGGTGTAACTAACACCCAGGTACCTACTTACTGCTAGGGGAACACTGACAGGTGTAACTAACACTCGGGTACCTACTTACTGCTAGGTGAACACTGACAGAAGGTGTAACTAACACCCAGGTACCTACTTACTGCTAGGTGAACACTGACAGCAGGTGTAACTAACACCCAGGTACCTACTTACTGCTAGGTGAACACTGACAGCAGGTGTAACTAACACCCAGGTACCTACTTACTGCTAGATGAACACTGACAGCAGGTGTAACTAACACCCAGGTACCTACTTACTGCTAGGTGAACACTGACAGAAGGTGTAACTAACACCCAGGTACCTACTTACTGCTAGGTGAACACTGACAGCAGGTGTAACTAACACCCAGGTACCTACTTACTGCTAGGTGAACACTGACAGAAGGTATAACTAACACTCAGGTAGCTACTTACTGCTAGGTGAACACTGACAGCAGGTGTAACTAACACTCAGGTACCTACTTACTGCTAGGTGAACACTGACAGAAGGTGTAACTAACACTCAGGTACCTACTTACTGCTAGGTGAACACTGACAGCAGGTGTAACTAACACTCAGGTACCTACTTACTGCTAGGTGAACACTGACAGAAGGTGTAACTAACACTCAGGTACCTACTTACTGCTAGGTGAACGCTGACAGTAGGTGTAGCTAACACCCAGGTACATACTTACTACAAGTACTTCTGGCAGTCTGGGAGACAGATGATGACCAAACTAAATGTTAATTATGTGATCAGGCCTATGTTTACTATATTACCCAACAAAAGGCTGCAGTTAGAATGATAACAAATTCTCACTACAGGCAGCACACTCCACCAATATTCAATACACTAAACCTACTCACCATACAAAACATCCATACTTATTACTGCACCTATTACATACATAGAACACTTAACTCTGATATTAACCCTCCCCTCAAACATCTTGCCAACCTCAACAGAACACATGACCATAACACAAGGCACAGATCACTCTTTGATGTTCCTCGTGTCCATCTCACACTATGCAAAAACTCAATGCACATAAAAGGCCCTAAAATCTGGAATTCATTACCTGTAAATATAAAAGAAACACTACCTGTTTATAAATTCAAGTCTCTTCTCAAATATCACTTACTCACCCAAAACCAAATAAATACTGAATAACTGAACCTTATAAATTGTATATCTTAAATGTTTCTCACAATTATATCACATAAATGTTAAACCTAAAACCCAATCTAACTTTATTATTTTTTAAATACACTACCTAACAGAATACTCCATACGACTGAATGTACAACAATGCATGCAACCATATGACCTGTCTTTGTAATACTCATTTGTGCTTTATAGTTATCTGTTTACAATAATGTATTATCACTGATTTCATCATTGCTTAGTTAATTTTAAGCCAGCCCGAAATGCTATGCATAGTATAAATGGCTTTGGCATGCTGCTCTTATCTGTATTTTTTTGTACCTCTGTATGTATGCTCAAATTGTAAATAAATAAATAAAATAAAAAATAAATATATAGTCTTTAATATATAGTTTATAGTGTATAGTCTATAATATATAGTCTATAATATTTTTTTTTTCAACAAGTCGGCCGTCTCCCACCGAGGCAGGGTGACCCAAAAAAGAAAGAAAATCCCCAAAAAGAAAATACTTTCATCATCATTCAACACTTTCACCACACTCACACATTATCACTGCTTTTGCAGAGGAACTCAGAATACAACAGCTTAGAAGTATATACCTATAAAGATACACAACATATCCCTCCAAACTGCCAATATCCCAAACCCCTCCTTTAAAGTGCAGGCATTGTACTTCCCATTTCCAGGACTCAAGTCCGACTATATGAACATAACCGGTTTCCCTGAATCCCTTCACTAAATATTACCCTGCTCACACTCCAACAGATCGTCAGGTCCCAAGTATCATTCGTCTCCATTCACTCCTATCTAACACGCTCATGCACGCTTGCTGGAAGTCCAAGCCCCTCGCCCACAAAACCTCCTTTACCCCTCTTCCAACCCTTTCGAGGACGACCCCTACCCCTCCTTCCTTCCCCTATAGATTTTATATGCTTTCCATGTCATTCTACTTTGATCCATTCTCTCTAAATGACCAAACCACCTCAATATATAGTCTATAGTATATAGTATATAGTCTATATTATATAGTATATAGTCTATAGTATATAGTCTATAGTCTATAATATGTGTCTATAGTATATAGTCTATGTATATAGTTCTTAGACGATGCACCATCCCCCCAATGAAAAGCAGGGGTGTCACTAGCACGTTAAGAGACCATACAATAAGTGTCAGGGGCCCGAGACTGTTCAACTGCCTCCCAGCACACATAAGGGGGATTACCAACAGACCCCTGGCAGTCTTCAAGCTGGCACTGGACAAGCACCTAAAGTCAGTTCCTGATCAGCCGGGCTGTGGCTCGTACGTTGGTTTGCGTGCAGCCAGCAGCAACAGCCTGGTTGATCAGGCGCTGATCCACCAGGAGGCCTGGTCACAGACCGGGCCGCGGGGGCGTTGACCCCCGAAACTCTCTCCAGGTAAACTCCAGGTATAGTACATAGTATATAGTCTATAGTATATAGTCTATAATATAGTCTATAATATATAGTCTAAATATATATAGTATATAGTCTATCTATAGTCTATCTAGGCTGGAATATTGCTGCACACTAACAGCACCTTTCAAGGCAAGTGAAATCACTGACCTAGAAAATGTAAGAGAACCTTCACAGCGCGCATAACGGAGATAAAACACCTCAATTACTGGGAGCGCTTGAAGTTCCTAAACCTGTATTCCCTGGAACGCAGGAGGGAGAGATACATGATTATATACACCTGGAAAATCCTAGAGGGACTAGTACCGAACTTGCACACGAAAATCACTCACTACGAAAGCAAAAGACTTGGCAGACGATGTAACATCCCCCCAATGAAAAGCAGGGGGGTCACTAGCACGTTAAGAGACCATACAATAAGTGTCAGGGGCCCGAGACCGTTCAACTGCCTCCCAGCAGTCTTCAAGCTGGCACTGGACAAGCACCTAAAGTCGGTTCCTGACCAGCTGGGCTGTGGCTCGTACGTTGGTTTGCGTGCAGCCAGCAGTAACAGCCTGGTTGATCAGGCTCTGATCCACCAGGAGGCCTGGTCACAGACCGGGCCGCGGGGGCGTTGACCCCCGGAACTCTCTCCAGGTAAACTCCAGGTAACTCCAGTGTTGTGGTAATGTTACCACTGGTGTTGTGGTAATGTTACCACTGGTGTTGTGGTAATGTTACCACTGGTGTGGTAATGTTATCACTGGTGTTGTAATGTTACCACTGGTGTTGTGGTAATGTTACCACTGGTGTGGTAATGTTACCACTGGTGTTGTAATGTTACCACTGGTGTTGTGGTAATGTTACCACTGGTGTTGTGGTAATGTTGCCACTGGTGCTGTGGTAATGTTACCACTGGTGTTGTGGTAATGTTGCCACTGGTGGTGTGGTAATGTTGCCACTGGTGCTGTGGTAATGTTGCCACTGGTGCTGTGGTAATGTTACCACTGGTGTTGTAATGTTACCACTGGTGCTGTGGTAATGCTACCACTGGTGTTGTGGTAATGTTGCCACTGGTGTTGTGGTAATGTTGCCACTGGTGCTGTGGTAATGTTACCACTGGTGTTGTAATGTTACCACTGGTGTTGTGGTAATGTTACCACTGGTGCTGTGGTAATGTTGCCACTGGTGCTGTGGTAATGTTACCACTGGTGTTGTGGTAATGTTACCACATGGGTTTAGAACAGGTCGCTCCTGTCTGTCTCAACTACTGGATCACTACGACAAGGTCCTAAATGCACTAGAAGACAAAAAGAATGCAGATGTAATATATACAGACTTTGCAAAAGCCTTCGACAAGTGTGACCATGGCGTAATAGCGCACAAAATGCGTGCTAAAGGAATAACAGGAAAAGTCGGTCGATGGATCTATAATTTCCTCACTAACAGAACACAGAGAGTAGTCGTCAACAGAGTAAAGTCCGAGGCAGCTACGGTGAAAAGCTCTGTTCCACAAGGCACAGTACTCGCTCCCCATCTTGTTCCTCATCCTTATATCCGACATAGACAAGGATGTCAGCCACAGCACCGTGTCTTCCTTTGCAGATGACACCCGAATCTGCATGACAGTGTCTTCCATTGCAGATACTGCAAAGCTCCAGGCAGACATCAACCAAATCTTTCAGTGGGCTGCAGGAAAACAATATGAAGTTCAACGATGAGAAATTTCAATTACTCAGATATGGTAAACATGAGGAAATTAAATCTTCATCAGAGTACAATACAAATTCTGGCCACAAAATAGAGCGAAACACCAACGTCAAAGACCTGGGAGTGATATGTCGGAGGATCTCACCTTCAAGGACCATAACATTGTATCAATCGCATCTGCTAGAAAAATGACAGGATGGATAATGAGAACCTTCAAAACTAGGGGCCAAGCCCATGATGACACTCTTCAGGTCACTTGTTCTATCTAGGCTGGAATATTGCTGCACACTAACAGCACCTTTCAAGGCAGGTGAAATGCCGACCTAGAAAATGTACAGAGAACTTTCACGGCGCGCATAACGGAGATAAAACACCTCAATTATTGGGAGCGCTTGAGGTTCCTAAACCTGTATTCCCTGGAACGCAGGAGGGAGAGATACATGATTATATACACCTGGAAAATCCTAGAGGGACTAGTACCGAACTTGCACACGAAAATCACCCACTACGAAAGCAAAAGACTTGGCAGACGATGCACCATCCCCCCAATGAAAAGCAGGGGTGTCACTAGCACGTTAAGAGACCATACAATAAGTGTCAGGGGCCCGAGACTGTTCAACTGCCTCCCAGCACACATAAGGGGGATTACCAACAGACCCCTGGCAGTCTTCAAGCTGGCACTGGACAAGCACCTAAAGTCAGTTCCGGATCAGCCGGGCTGTGGCTCGTATGTTGGTTTGCGTGCAGCCAGCAGCAACAGCCTGGTTGATCAGGCTCTGATCCACCAGGAGGCCTGGTCTCAGACCGGGCCGCGGGGGCGTTGACCCCCGGAACTCTCTCCAGGTAAACTCCAGGTAAACTGGTGTTGTGGTAATGTTGCCACTGGTGTTGTGGTAATGTTGCCACTGGTGCTGTGGTAATGTTACCACTGGTGCTGTGGTAATGTTGCCACTGGTGTTGTGGTAATGTTACCACTGGTGTTGTAATGTTACCACTGGTGTTGTAATGTTACCACTGGTGCTGTGGTAATGTTGCCACTGGTGCTGTGGTAATGTTACCACTGGTGTTGTGGTAATGTTACCACTGGTGTTGTGGTAATGTTACCACTGGTGCTGTGGTAATGTTACCACTGGTGTTGTGGTAATGTTACCACTGGTGCTGTGGTAATGTTGCCACTGGTGTGGTAATGTTACCACTGGTGTTGTGGTAATGTTGCCACTGGTGCTGTGGTAATGTTACCACTGGTGTTGTAATGTTACCACTGGTGCTGTGGTAATGTTGCCACTGGTGCTGTGGTAATGTTACCACTGGTGTTGTGGTAATGTTACCACTGGTGTTGTGGTAATGTTACCACTGGTGTTGTAATGTTACCACTGGTGTTGTGGTAATGTTACCACTGGTGCTGTGGTAATGTTGCCACTGGTGTTGTGGTAATGTTACCACTGGTGTTGTGGTAATGTTGCCACTGGTGTTGTGGTAATGTTGCCACTGGTGCTGTGGTAATGTTACCACTGGTGCTGTGGTAATGTTGCCACTGGTGTTGTGGTAATGTTACCACTGGTGTTGTAATGTTACCACTGGTGTTGTAATGTTACCACTGGTGCTGTGGTAATGTTGCCACTGGTGCTGTGGTAATGTTACCACTGGTGTTGTGGTAATGTTACCACTGGTGTTGTAATGTTGCCACTGGTGTTGTGGTAATGTTACCACTGGTGTTGTGGTAATGTTACCACTGGTGTTGTGGTAATGTTACCACTGGTGTTGTAATGTTACCACTGGTGTTGTGGTAATGTTACCACTGGTGCTGTGGTAATGTTGCCACTGGTGTTGTGGTAATGTTACTGCTATTATTGTGTTAATATTACATGGACAGCAAATGTCTTAAGGAAACACATCCTAATGTTTCCCCCCGTACCGGGGATCGAACCGCGGACCTTAATGTGTGAGCTGAATGTGCTACCAAGTTAGCAACGGGACACCTTGTAAAACCCTAAAAGAGAGAGAATGAGTGAGAGTGACGTCACTATCTCACGTGTGAGAGGCGTCTGCTACTCAAACATATATTTGGTTCTTCATCATTTAGCTAACAATTACGGTGTGACTTCATATATATATTGTGTACCTTGTTCTCACCATTTATCAGAAATAATACCCAGAAAATATTATTAATAGTATATTGTTGTATTGTAAGCAGTTAAAATCACTAGTTGCTTGATATAAGCCCGGCTCTGCTGGCTCTACTTCAATACTTATATATTCATATATATCTTTCTGTTTATTCATTGCCTGTCATATACTACGACTTAAATTGAGTTCATACATATATATAACAATGTTGTTAAATTTTTACCTAATTTTGTGTCTATAGAAGTTATCATAAGGTACAAGGAAAATTTGTTGGGATGAAGTAAATTTGTAAGTACAGGTACACTTACATACAGTTACATAAATTTTCATACATAGCAGCATGTGTAGATTACCTAGGATAACCCAGAAAAGTCATAGTGACTTATTTCCATTGACCCTTGTGGGTTTAGCACTTAGTTATAATTATTATAATAATACACATGTTAAACCAATTATGATAATTGTACTTCTGTATACTTGTACCTACATACACTTACACCAATAACCCCAGGGGAAATAAGTCACTTGTCTGACTTTTTTTGGGGTGGTTATCCTGGGTAAATTTATTTAGGCACAGGTACACATAAGTACAATTATCATACATATAAATTGCTTTGGATAACCCATATGATAATTGTACTTATGTTTGCCTGTGCCTAAATATACTTACTAACATCACTTTTGTTCACTGTAAAGTTTTTTAATATGTAAAATTGCCTTTATTATGTTAGCTTTAATAAGTAGTCAGTGATATCAACAAGGCTGATGTCTCAATTACAACTTAGAAATTAATATACTGGAAAAATAGGCTAAGTAAATTTATTTAGGCACAAATATGTAAGTATAATTATCATACATAGTGTAAATTATCTTCCAGGATAACCCCAAAAAAAAGTTAGACAAAGTGACTTATTTCTACTGGGGCCCTTGTTATACTGTTTGACTTTATTATAATAATGATAATCTTTATTTCAAGTACATGTGCAAGACTAGCTGATATCAATAACATACTAGTAGTATATAGAAAGCCCCTTATTATGCAGAGCATTTCAGGCACATTAGATCATTTTCTATCCAAGGATACAACCCACACCAATCGACTAACTCCCAGGTATCTTAACCCTTAAACAGTCCAAACGTATATATATGTTCACTCGCGTAGCGCCCCAAATTTTTTGAGAGAAAAAATTTTTTTTTTTAAAGGAAAAAAGAGCATATGGTACCCAGGCATCCCCAATTATTTTAATATGGCACACAGTGAGTGCACACACCCATTCTCTCATGTCTAGGTGACTCTGGCTTATCGTGGCAATGTTGAATAAATGACAGAAAACGTATATATACGTTTGGGGCACTACGCGCGTGAACGTATATATACGTTTGGACCGTTTAAGGGTTAAGGAAACACATCCTAACATTTCCACCCATACCGGGGATCAGCGCCTGGACCTTAGTGTGTGAGCCGAGTGTGATAGCAGTCAAGCTACGAGACACCTTATTGGAATATCCTTGGGTTAAATTCTTCATGCAGTAATACATAAGACCATTCTAAACATTTTAACCTGTGTATGACAATGTTACTAATTTGACAGCAGTTAGGTTAAGGCATCATAAACCTTTCACTATGTAAAATTATTCACTTCTGATAAAGAGTAATTTAAATAACTGAGTGTAATACTTCATAACATGGCTGCCCTAAATAAATATCCTGGACATAAGTAAAGTGCTGGAAATATTTTATCAAGAAACCTTGAAGAATAGTGGTAGTGTGCTTGGCTCACATATGAAAATCAAGGATCAAACCCTGAGTAAGGCAGGATGTAAGATAAAATTTGTTGGGATATTTAACACAGGGAAGGATTAGCCACCCAGAATAACCCAAGAGGTCTGTCAGTCTTTTTTCCATTGGGGTCCTTCAGTCTTGTCCCCCAGGATGCGACCCACACCAGTCCATTAACATCCAGGTGTCCACTTGCTTGCTAGGTGAACGGGGACAGCAGGTGTAAGGAAACATGCCCAGTGTTTCCACCCTTGCTGGGGATCGAACTACGAACACTCAGTGTGTGAAGCGAGAGCGTTGCCTGCCAGGCCACAGGACGCTGTCCACAGTACAGTAGGACCTCCGTATCCACAAGAGATATGTTCCAAGCATGTGCCATGGATGCTGAAAACACGGATTCAAATTCCAATATTTATTTCGTTGTAAAGCTTACAAAGTGTGGTTTACGTGTTATAAAATTTTGATTACAAAGAAGGCCACTATCGTGCCTAGGCACTTCAGGCAACCTAATACTAATTCTTACTCTATATTGATATAGGTTATAATTGAGCAGTACATTTGAACATATTAGGTATGTAATTAGACACGTATCCACTTAGGTACATACATAATTAGGTTTAAAATAGTTAGGTAGTACAAATCATGTAATAATATTAATAATAGTGATATTAGTAGCAGACCCTATATAGGTCATTTTTCAATAACATGCATACGTATTATAAAGTTTAATTGATAAATTGCACACGATAAGTGGAGAATTATCACTTTTTCACTGATGGGAAGCAATTCATGGCTTCTCTTAGGCTTTGAAGAACTTCCACCATCTCTGCTTTTGCACTTTGAGGCCATTATTAAGCAAAATTAAGGGTTATTTTCAGGCCATGGTAAACCGTGGATGCCGGACCTGCTGATACAGGGGTCTTGCTGTATATTCTTTTCCAGATAGAAAACTGTGCTCCCAACAGTAATGAAAAAAGATGTAGGTGCAGATGAAGATTTTACTTTGAAAACATTTCACTCTGCAAATCATTTTCAAGTTAATGATATGATAAAGATCATGTACATAGAGCAGAATGTTGCCACAATGAAAGCTCAATCTGTACATTAACAGACAGAAGTACAGTGGACCCCCGGTTTATGATCAGCTCCCAATGCGACCAATTATGTAAGTGTATTTATGTAAGTGCGTTTGTATGTGTATGTTTGGGGGTCTGAAATGGATTAATCTAATTCACAATATTCCTTATGGGAACAAATTCGGTCAGTACTGGCACCTGAACATACTTCTGGAATGAAATAATATCATAAACCAGGGGTCCACTGTATATAATGATAACAGTCTAGCTCAGTAGAATTGTCATATAATTCAGAGTGAGTGGAGGCAAGTGGTTTTTATGACCTGACATGCTATGAAGGGAGATAGTAAGTACAGTGCCTGCACTCTAAAAGTGGTGTTAGGATGTTACCATCTGAACTGTGATGTCAGCACACTTCTGGTAAGACAGCAATAGAATGAATGACGGTGAATGTGTTTCCTTTCATTTTTGGGTCACCTTTCCTTGGTGGGAAAGGCCAGTGCTAAATATAGCTTCATAGAAAATTTTTGATACTAAAATGTTTTGAAAATTATTACAGCTTTGAATTTTGACAGATCAAACATGTCATGGCTATTTGGTATGAATCAGCGACCAGAAGACTTTTCACAATTTGTGCCACCAGCTAGTGCTGTTGGTGGAGGAGGTCCTGATGGATCAGGTGACTCGGGAGATGGCAAGGGAAAAAGCAGTGCAATGGAAGCTTATCGTTTTGATTCTGCTGCTCTAGAGCGAGCTGCTAAAGCTGCCAAGGATCTAGAATCTTCAAGTATGCTTTAATTACTGTACCTTGTTTAAATAATCTGGTTTTAGTCACTTTTCTCAAATACGGCCTCTCTTCACTTAACGACAGAGTTCTGTTCCTAAGACCACGTCAGTAAACGAATTCATTGCTAAGTGAGGAGCATACTACAATGGTAGTGGGTTTGTGTCAACCATCTTTGATATTATTTTAATGTCACCTCTGCACCATTTATAACATTTCTGGCATATTTTTAAATGTTAACTGTAGTATATTGTAATAAGCAAAATAGAGGAAATCAGCTCTAATATACATTATTTAGGTATGCATACTGGTCAGAGAACCCGTCGTCAGTCCATGTCATCGGTAAATGAGTACGTACGTCACTAAGTGAGGAGAGACTGTATATGCAGTAGTTAAAAATATCTATTATTTCATGTCTTACATCTATGCAGGCTATAGTTCTACCCCTTAGTTTGTGATGTTTTTGAAAATATCTTTACAAATTGACTGCTATGTTCACTTAGTGTATAGTCTTCCAGAATGAAAAGTAATGGCAGGGCTGAAATATATCCAAGTATTTTTAACATTGTCTTACATCTCTAATACTGTAAAAGTAATTGGCTAACCTATTGACCAGTTAAAATAACAGACAGATATACACCGATATTTTATAATTGTTTAGGAATTTGGTTGCATATACTTGCTTCCAGTGAAGCTGTGGGCATTATGCCATATATCATATTAAAATAGTAGCAGTTCTTACTTTCAATAATTTTCTTAGTATCATTACTGTAGAGATACAAATTACAAAAATTTTTGATGGTAGCAATCTTTATTCTCCAGTTTATAGAAAAAGTAGCAAATTGAAAATTAGAGATTTGATACTTGTTATTGCTAATTTTTAATGGCACAGTATAGTAGGTCTGATACATGGCTGCTTTAACTTAAAATACATGATGTATTATCGGGTAATTGCTCTGTGAATCATCACCCCCTTTCCCAGCCTGGTCTAGTACTAGGCCTCCTCAGTTGAAAAGGAAATATTTCAGGGATGAGAACTATTAAGAAACATACAAAAAGTAAAGGTACAGTTGTATACTCTTTTCTTTCTTTCAACACACCGGCCGCATCCCACCGAGGCGGGGTGGCCCAAAAGGAAAAACAAAATTTTCTCCTTTTACATTTAGTAATATATACAGGAGAAGAGGTTACTAGCCCCTTGCTCCTGGCATTTTAGTCGCCTCTTACAACACGCATTGCTTACGGAAGAAGAATTCTGTTCCACTTCCCCATGGAGATATAAGGAAATAAACAAGAATAAGAACTAGAAAGAAAATAGAAGAAAACCCAGAAGGGTGTGTATATATGTGCTTGTTCATGTATGTGTAGTGTGACCTAAGTGTAAGTAGAAGTAGCAAGACATACCTGAAATCTTGCATGTTCATGAGACAGAAAAAAGGACACCAGCAATCCTACCATCATGTAAAACAATTACAGGCTTTCGTTTTACACTCACTTGGCAGGACAGTAGTACCTCCCTGGGCGGTTGCTGTCTACCAACCTACTACCTACAAGTTGTATACTCAGTGTTAGTAAAAATGTGTAGGATTTTCCTGTTATCTTATATATGCATTCTGCACAAGAAAATAACCAACTATACTGCCAGAGTATAAATGTTTTAGCAAGTACATATATATTTTGCACCTATGACAGGGTGATAATACTTCCTTGGTTAATTGCATCCTTCTAAGGGAGTGCCTTGATCCTGGGAAAGGACTCTTGGTCCAAGGAATTAGAGTTACCCTCTCTTTACTTGGGTCAAACCAGTGACCATCATCTACAGTTTGATCAGGCCATCAACCAGGAGGCCTGACCCTGGACCAGGCCACGGACATTGATTCCCGAAATCGTTTAGAGGTAATCTACTTCTCTCATTCTTCCAAAGCTGTATGACCCAAGGGGGTTTAGCACTTCCCCATGAATATAATAATCAGTGGTTCGACTAACCTTATAAATATATGCACTTTTCAGAGTATGCTAAAGAAGCTTTGGAGCTGACAAAAATTCAGGAAGAAACAAAGCAAAAGGAACTTTTAGAAGCTGCTAAGGAAATAGAGGTCAGTTTTAAATTTAGTTCAGTTCAAAAGTTTAAAGAATTAAGCTTGAGTGTATGTTTAAACAATTAAACATATGCTAAACTTAAAAAATTAAGTTTAGTGTATGTGAAAAAGTATGAGCTAAAGGTTTGCCACTACTGTTGAAGTGTAATAAAGTTTGGTGTATACAAGAGAGTTCAAGCTAATAGTTTACTTTTACTATTGAATAAACATTTATGGAAAGATAAGGGGTATTATTATTTTAAAAATTTTTACCTCCAACAAACATATCAAATAACTATGATATTTACTTGTAAGTACAGTATACCATAGTTGCTTAAATTTATATTCAAGTTATGCATATTTAAATATTAAATTTTTGTTGTCAAATATTAAACTTTTTACAAATTTAGCCTTGATGCTGGTTAGGACTCTTGATTCAAGAAATTTGAAAAGCAACATGCCTGAATGCATAGCCATAAACAGAAAAACAAATCCCTGTTTGATAATTCCAATGTATCTTCAAACCTTGTTAAGTTTTCATCCATTGTTTGTCCTGTGCTTCTTGTTCCCACTATGCTTTACTGCTCAAGACCTGTGCACAACAGGTTTGAATTTGACTACATTGTGGTCTAAATTTACTGTTTTCACCACTGTTATATATCGTACAAGAGCATCGATGTTTGTGAATATAAGTTCAAGGTTATTTTTTGTCTTATTGGCTTGACTACTTACTGGCTTAAAGTGAATTATTTACAGGGAAGTAATGTAGTAGATGTAAGTATATGGAATAGGTAGTAGGTTATTTAATCCTTCCACTGTCCAGACCCCCAAAATTAATATTGCTCCTAGTGTCCACCTTTTTTTTGGTAAGTTAACTATTTTTTCTTCTGAAATTGTAGAGAATTTTTTCTGAAGGTAATGACACCAAAAGTACACAGCTTGATGGAAAACTTTCAGAATTACAGGTGCAAATTTATTGGACTGGATGCAATTTATGCATCTGTGATTTCTCTAACTTTGAGTCCTATTTTAAGGCAATTCCATTACTCCATTTTGACCAAATTTTTCACTATTTAGTTAATATTCCTTCCATTCTATTGATTGACCACAAGAAACTGTCCATTTAACTACCCTATAAAGTGCATAGAAGTCGGTAATTTGAACAATTTTACACGACTAAAAAATACCAGTTTAAAAATAGAATGAAAATAAACAATGTAAACATTCCTGGTACTAGAACAGCATTTCCTCTGTTCATTAATCATGTTCCCAGACTTCTCATATATTATACTTGATTTTCATTTTGAATTCATAATCACAAAAAAATAGATTTACACTATTACCTAGATAATAAAATGTTACCAGCAATGATTGGTCATGGTTTAATGTGTCTCAGTAATTAAATCAGACCTATTAAAATGCATAAAATAGACTTGTGAGTGTAGAGATGCCCTACCCATCCTCTTGTAGGAGGGGTGGGAATGTTGCAGTTTGGAGGACAAGACAGTGAATGGAGGATGGTGAAAGTGTTTTCATCAGTTTTTTGGGTCATCCTACCTTGGTGGAAGATGGATAGTGTGTTAAGCAAAAAAGTATTTTGGAATATATAATCTGCATAAAAAAGTAGAATTGTCTTGGCATAACCATTTTTTTTTTTTTTTAATGTATCAGCCATATCCCACTGAAGCACACATGGCTTACTGAAGGATTCTGTTCTGCTTCCCCATGTCAGACAGATAATCTGTCTAACAGTTTTGATCAGTACTTCATCATGTTCAGTAAGCTCTCATGAGATAACTACTTCCAGGGCCTTTATATTTATTTTGAAATCCATGGTGTCATTTTTTTTTTTTTTTTTTAATATATATAGAGTGGACCCTCGACTAACGCTATTAATCTGTTCCTGAGAGCTCATCGTTAGTCAAAATTATCGTTAGTCAAGTTAATTTTCCCCATAAGAAATAATGGAAATCAAATTAATCCGTGTAGGACACCCCAAAGTATGAAAAAAAAAATTGTTTTTACCACATGAAATATTAATTTTAATACACACAAACTGAAGAAGACATGCACAGTTACATGACACTTACCTTTATTGAAGATCTGGTGATGATTGTTGGGATGGGAGGAGGGGAGAGTGTTGATGGTCTTAGTGTTTAGAAGGGGAATCCCCTTCCATTAGGACTTGAGGTGGCAAGTCCTTTTCTGGGGTTACTTCCCTTCCCTTTAAATCTCTCAAACCAACCTTTGCTGGCCTTAAATTCACTCACATCACCACTAGTTGCTGGCATTTTTTTCATTAAATCGTCATGCAACTTCCTAGCCTTTTCACATATGATCGCTTGAGAGATGCTATCTCCTGCTATCTGTTTTTCGTTTATCCACACCAATAACAGTCTCTCAACATCAGATCTCAGTTTCGAAAACATAGTTGCACCTTTGGCAAGAACAGCTTCCTTCATTGCTGTTTTCTTGGCCATAATAGTAGCGATGGTTGATTGGGGTTTTGTGTACAACCTGGCCAGCTCGGAGACACGCACTCCACTTTCATACTTAGCAATGATCTCTTTCTTCATATCCATAGTAATTCTCACCCTTTTTGCTGTAGGGTTGGCACTAGAAGATTTCTTGGGGCCCATGGTGACTTATTTTGCAGGTGCATTCACTAAAAAGGCTGTGATAACATGAAATGTTCCGATTGTATGCTTGGAAGCGACCGCGGTGGCTGGCTGGCTTGTAAACACTGGCCAGAAGTGGACGCGTCTGACAGAACAAATAGTGTTGGTCGAGTTTTTTAGCGCTAGTCGAGGCAAAAAATTTGCGTTAAAATGTATCACTAGTCGGATTTATCGTTCATCGATGCCATCGTTGGTCGAGGGTCCACTGTATATTGTACTGAATTATTTCTAAAATAATTTTTTTTTTTCAACAAGTTGGCCGTCTCCCACCGAAGCAGGGTGATCCAAAAAGAAAGAAAACCCCCAGAAAGAAAATACTTTCATCATCATTCAACACTTTCGTCTCACTCATACATAATCACTGTCTTTGCAGAGGCACTGAGATACGACAGTTTAGAAGTCCCTCCAAACTGTCAATAGTTTAATTATTTTAGAAATACGTAATTCAGTGCAGTACAGTTAAACATATACAGTATGAAATCATTTTGTAAAGAAATTAAATTATAAATGTGAATCAAAGGCAGTGTATTTCTTCCAGTTAAGAATAGAGGCAGCTAAGGCTGAAGGAAAGAGAATTGAACAGGAAGAAAGAAGAAAAACACTTCAAGAGCAATCAAAATTAGATCAGCAGAAATCCCAATATCAAGACCAGCTAGCTCGTAAACGGTTAGTTTAAGATACGTATGTGATAATTAGCGTGTAAAATCTATTAAATAATTTCTTCATGGAGTAAAAATGGAAAACAAATGTTAGATAACCAACTTGCTTGATTATGATGATCAATGGACCCTAATTAGTTTAAATATTATGATGATTGTTATAGATGCACTCAAAATGATGACAGTCCTTGGAGCTAGGAAGATGAATTGGTTATATTTTAGTTGAAGCTTCCTTGTGCCTATATAACCACTAAGAACTTAGCGCCTATATAACCGCTAAGAACTTACCGCCTATATAACCGCAAAGAACTCAGTGCCTATATAACTGCTAAGAACTTAGCAGTTATATAAGCACATTTTTTTTTTTACATTTGCTGTTTAGGCAGTTATATCTCTTGCTCTTGGCAGAGCCAGGAGTAATATTATCACAGTAATTTCTTCTTCTTCTTCTTCTTCTTCTTTCAACAAACCAGCCGTATCCCACCAAGGCAATGTGGCCCAAAAGAAAAACGAAAGTCTCTCTTTTTAAATTTAGTAATTTATACAGGAGAAGAGGTTACTAGCCCCTTGCCTCCGGCATTTTAGTTGCCTTTTACAACACGTGTGGAGTAATTTTTAATAATGCTAAATTTTTACTTACAAAAAAATAACTTCACTGCAGACTTATCTTTCCGCAGCAGGGTACTGAATCTTCCAAGGTCAAACTCTTGATTAAAATCTGGCATAATTAATTTTTCTCTGCAAGGAATATTATTGTACCTAAGTGTAAGTTAGCTTATAGGTTACCCACTTACGTAATTACTGGCTATAAAAGTATTCAGACTAGATTAGTTGACAGTGTAGAGATAATGTTGAAAGTAATTTAATGTGTAATATAAATGTGAATAAAGTCAGACTTCCACTGTAATTTAATTACCTATTTATATGAGTTTGCAAGAAAGGGAGGTGAGCTGTGAGCTCCAATTCTGGGTTCTGCCTCTTTCTTAGTTTCTGTGATCTGTCATTAAAGTATGTCTGACAATGCTTCAAACTGCCAAGAACTGTCTAAATATGCAATTAAATCATGTTTTTGCACATCTCTCTATTTATTGTAATATTTTGCATATTTTTAACCCTTTCAGGGTCCAAGGCCCAAATCTGGAGTCATGCACCAGTGTCCAAGAATTTTCAAAAAAAAAATTTGTTATTTTTTCTTATGAAATCGTAGAGAATCTTTTTGTGAAGGTAATAAAACAAAAAGTACGAAATTTGGTGGAAAATTGACGAAATTATGCTCTCGCGAATTTTGATGTCTCAGCGATATTTACGAATCGGCAATTTTGCCGACTTTGACTCCCATTTTAGGCCAATTACATTATTCCAATCAACCAAATTCTTAGCTATTTCACTAGTATTACTTCTATTCTATCGATTGAGCACAAGAAATCACCAAGTCAACTGTTTCAACTACAAAATAAAGTGATCGGAAATTGTTAATTTGGCCAATTTAACACAAAGTTCAAAATATTCCAATTTCAAAAGAGGGTCCAGAATGAACAATGTAGGCATTCCTGGCACTAAACTAACATTTCCTCTGTTCATTAGTTATGTTTTGAGGCTTGACAAATAAATTACATTTTGATTTTTTATTCACATAATGAATTTTTATTCACACCAAAAAATAGAAGATTTACTGTTATGCAATATTGTAATAATTGTATAAATATCATCACCATATTTGTGAATGTATATTAGACCCACCAGCTGACGTGTATTAGATGTGTGAGGTCGTTTGTTTACTCTTGAATATCGGCAAAAATTTAACATTTCTGCTACTTTGAGCTCAGTTTCAAGCCATTTCCAGTGCTAAAACCAATCAAAATCATCTCTATGTTGAAATAATTTTTAATTTTTTTTTAAATCCACTTTTTTAAAAAATTTTTTTTGTCAAGAAAGGGGGTTAATTTTGATTCTTTGTTTTTCCCCAAATTTCCCCTGCGTTTTTTAAAATTGTGAAAAAAAAAATTGAGAACCTTTAAAAATATCAAAAAAATGGTTTTTATTTATTAAAAAATTTTAAAATTTTTAAAAATTTTTTTTTTTAAAGGGGAAAAAGGTTATGGGGGGTTAGGTTAATTTTTAAAAAAAACCTTTTAATGGGTTTTTTTTTGTTTTAAAAAGTAGATGTGGGAAAGGGAAAATGCCAATGAGGGATAAAGGTATCAAAGGGGATCAATTTGGGGGAAAATTAAAAATTTCAAAATTGGGCTTAATAGAGTATTTTAATTGGAAAGAAAAATCATTTAAATCAATTTTAGGTTAGGGGGGTTGGGGAAAAAAAGTTAAAAAAAAGGGGGGTTTTTAAAAAAAAAAGGAGCTTAGGTTTTTTAAAAAAATTTGTTATAGGATTTGAGTTGGGAATAAAAAAATTTGAAATTAAAATCAAAAAAAGAATAATTAAAAAATTTTTTAAAAAATTTTATAAAATTAAAAAATTTTGGGGAAAAAAAAATTTAAAAGTGGGTAAATGGTTGTGTAAAACGATAGGGGAAAAAAAAAGGGGGGGTTTTGGTAGTCAGTTTTGGGGGAAAACTCAAACCCCTTTGGGTTTGGCCCTCTTCCAGGCCGGGGTCACATAAATATAAAAAACTCCCCAAATCTAGTGGGGCGGTACCTCTTTTAAAAAAAATTTTCTTTTTCATGTGTCGGGGAAAAAAAATTTTGGGGGAACACATAAATGAAAAAAAAAAATTAAAAAAAAAAACCCCCTTTCCTTTTTTTTGGTTTTAAAACCCTTTTTGCCTGATTTCTTGGGGGATTTAGTTTACTGGGGTTGGGGCCCATTTGAAGTAAAAAACTTTAAAGTTAATGATTTTACGGGTTTTTTAAAAAAATTATAAAAAATTGACCTTAAAAACAAAATTTAATTTTTTAAAATTTTAAAAAAACAACTTGCAGGAAAAAACCGAAACGGTTGGCAAATTTTTTTCCCACAAGTGGCCGATTATTTTTTCCAAATTTTAAAACAACAGTCGCTAACGGAAAATTTTATTTTTTTAAGGGAAATTTAAATTAAAAAAGGGGGGAAAAATGAAAAGGGGCGGGGACTGCTAATGGGGGAAATTTTTTTTACCCGGAAGGCTTTTTTTTTCGGGAATATTAATTAACATTTTTAATTTGTGGTTGGAAAATTGAAAACTGACCAGTTTTTGGGAAATCTAAAAAGGGGGTTTTTGTACTACAAAAAAAAGGAGTTTTCCGGGAAAATAGAAAAAATTTTTAAATTTTTGGTAATTTAAAGGGGGCAAAAATGGGCAAAACCCCGGTCAAAAATTGTCAGGGCTAAATTACGGGAAAAACCCTTTAATTTCCACAAAATTTAAATTTTGGTGTATTAAAAGGGGAAAAAATTTTATTTTTAAAAGTTTTTTTTTTTTTAAATTTTGGGGGGTTTAAAAAGTTTTAGATTTTTGGGGAAAAAAGGGTTAAAAGAAAAAGAAAGGGGGGGTTTTTTTAAGGCCAAGGTATACCTTTTAATTAAAAGGTAGGAGGAATGGGGGGAGGGGGGGAAAAAAGGAAAAAGGGGGGAAAAACAGGGGAATAGGGTAGAAAAATTTTAAAAGGGGGGGGGGGGGGGGGGGGGGGTTTTGGGGGGGGGGGTTTATTTTTTTAAAAGCAAAAAGGGGGAAAATTTTAGGAATTTTTAAAAGTTTTCAAAAAAAAAAATTTGAAAATTTAAGTGTTTTAAAAAAGTACGGAATTTACAGCAGTTCCAAATATTTTAAATTTAAAATTAAATTTGAAGGTGCAGGGAAAACAAAATTAACCTTTCCAGAAAAATTTAAAAAAATTTGCGGGAAAAAAAGTAAAAACTAAAAGGAGAATAAAACATCCCAAAATATAATAAAAATAATTTTTAATGCAATTTTTTTGGGAACATTCCCCTTTTTGGGGGTGGCCCCCCCGGGAAAAAATGAGTTTTTTGCCCTTCCTTTTTCCCTGTTTTTAAAGAAAATTTTTTTCCTCTTTTTAAAAAAATTTTTAAAAATTTAAAAAGCAAAAAAAACTGAAAAAATGTTTTTTAAAAAAAAACTTGAAAAATCTTTTTTGGGGGAAATTAAGGTTTTTGGGACACTTTTTTCCAAAGGATTTTTTTTGGCCCCTTTTCAAAAATAACGAACTTTAATAAAAAAAAAAAATTTTTTTTTTATTTTGGGAAAATCCAAAAATTTCCCCCTTTTTCCCCCAAAAAAAACCAAAATTTTTGAATTTTAAAAAATTTCCCAAAAAATTGAGAAAAATTTTTAAAATTTGGGAATTTTTCCTTTAAATTTAAGAAATTAAATCAGAAAAAATTTTTAAAATAAGAAAATTCAATAAGGAGAAGGGGGGGCCCCGTCTAAAAAAAAAGTTTTTTTTTTTTTTTGGGTTTTTTGGGGTTTTTTTAAAACATTTTTTTTGGTTATTTTAAAAAAACCCTTTTCCCCTTTACCGGAAAAAAATTGAACGGAAGGGGGGGGGAAAACCCAAAAAAATTTTTCAAAAAAATTTTTTCCCCAATTTTTATGGTTTTTTTTGCAAAAAAGGGGGGGGAAAATTCATTTTAAAAAAAAGGGTTTTATTTTTTTCATATTGCATTTGTTTGAAAATTTTTTTAAGTGTTTTTTTAATGGTTAAAGATAAAACCCCTGGGGGCCCCCTTGGTTTAAAGGGGTTAAATTTTTTCCAAAAAGGGATAATTTCCCCCCAGTTTTAATCCGAAGTTTTTTTTTTTAAAAAATTTAAAGGGAAAAAAAAGGGGGAAAAAAAACAAGGGAAAAAAAAAAAAAGGGGGTTTAAAGGACCCCAAAAAAATTTTTTCCCCCGGGGGGGGGGGATTTTTGAGGGGTTTTTTTAAAAAACAAGGGAAATTTTGGAAAAATTAAAGCTATTTTTAAAAAAATACAAAAATTTTTTTAAAATTTTCCCCCGGGGACCGGGAAAAATTGCCACATCCTTCCCCCCCTAAAACTCTTTGCCAAACCTCAAAAAAAAAAATGCCTGGTAATTTTTTTTTTCCCCCCTCCCCTTTCCCCCCAACAAAACCAAAAACCCCTTTTTTTAAAAAGGCCCTAAATTTCCTTTTAAAATTCAAACCTTCTAAAATCCCCTATCACCCAAAAAATTTTTAAAATGAATAACCTCCTTTAAAAATTTTGAAATTTAAAGCCACTTTTAATACAAAAGGAAAAACCCCAAAAACCCCTTAAACTTTTTTATTTTTTAAATAAACCCTAAAAATCTTTAAAAATAAGGTCCAAGCACACAAACCTTTTTGAATACTACTTTTTTATAAAAATTGTTTCAAATTTTATATGTTACACATTAATTTAATTAAATTTTAACCACCCAAAATTATCATAGATAAGTCTTTGCATGCCCCTTATCTTTTCTTGTTCTTTGTGTTAAATTTTTTAAAAAAATTTTTTTAAAAAAAATTTTTTAGGGGGGGAATTTTAGTTTTGGGGAAAAGGAACCTTTATTAAGGGGGAGGACGAGTTTTTTTTTTAAAGGGAAAAAATTTAAAAAATTTTTTAAAAAAATGTAGGGGGATTATTAAAAAATTGGGAAAAGGGGGGAATGTAGGTTTGGAGGAGAGGGGATTTTTAAGGGGGTAAATTAAGGAAGGGTATTTTTTTTTTTTTTTTTTTTTAAATAAAACCCCCCACCCCCGGGGGGGTGAAAAAAGAAAGAAAACCCCAAAAAAAAAATAATTTTTTTTTTTTAACATTTCCCCCCTCCAAAACAGGTTTTTAAGGACCCCCAAAAAAATTTAAATTAACAAAAAAAAATCCCCCAAATACCCCTTTTTCCCAAAAACCCCTTTAAAAATAAAAAAACCCCCCCCTTTTAAAATTGTTTTTTTCCCACCAAACTAAGTGGAATGACCCTCCGGTTCCCCCAAAAATTTCCTTTCCCCCTTTAAATTTTAAACCCGCTCACACTCCAACAGTCGTAGGTCCCAAATACCTTTTTTCCATTCACCCCTATAAAACCCTCTGCACACCCGTGGAAGTCCAAGCCCTCGCCCACAAAAACCCCTTTACCCCCCCCTTCCAACTTTTTCGAGGATGACCCCACCCCACCTTCCCTTTTCCTACAGATTTAAATGCTCTCCATGTCATTCTACTTTGATCCATTCTCTCTAAATGACCAAACCCCCTCAACAACCCCTCTTCGCCCCTTGGGCTAATACTTTTTTTAACTCCCACCCTTTTCCTAATTTCCCTCCGAATTTTCTGATAATATTTAAAACACATTGCTCTTAGACAGGCATCTCCACGCTCTAACCACCTCCTCACTGCGCATTCACACCCAAGCTTCACACCATATAAGAGTGTTTGGATAATACTTTCATACTTTTCCCTTTTTGCCTCCATAGAAACGTTTTTGATCCACATATACCTCACCGCACCATCACCTTTTTCCCTCATCATTCTTGATTAACCCCATCCTTTATAAAATCCCGCCAACATCAACTCCCCAAATATCTGAAACTTCCTTTTCCATATCCCTCCTCCCCAATTTGATATCCAAAATTTTTTTTTATCTAAATCATTGTACCCTCATCACCCCTTTTCTTTTTATGTTACTTTAAAATTTTTACCTTTACACACACTCCCCGGGTCGTTTGGGGTGTGAGGGGTAATATTTTGAAGGGATTCAGGGGAAAACCCGTTATTTTTATATGCTGGACTTGAGTCCTGGAAATGGGAAGTACAACCTGCACTTTAAAAGGGGGGGTTTGGGATATTGGGAGTTTGGAGGGGTTAATTGTGTATCTTTATACGTAATTTTCTTTTAAACTGGTTTTTTTCTGAGCACCTCTGCAAAAAAAGTGATTTTGTGGAGCGAGGTGAAAGTGTTGAAAGTGATGAGGTATTTTTTTTTTGGGGGCACCCCGCCCCGGGGGGGACAGCCCACTTGTTTAAAATAAATTAAAAAAAATAAATAAAAAAAAATATATATATATTTTATTAAAATTTATTTTAAAAATATTAAATTTACACAAAACATAATAATAACAAACTTTCTTACATTGGGCAATACAAAACATGTCCTTTATTTTACATTTTGATTTTTTGTTTATCTTTTAATAGTTCTTGGTTTATTTTAATTTTCCCCTTTAAAATTCCTTTGGGGAAATGGAATAAGAATTTTCCCCCTTTTAACCCCCTTTTTTGTCAAAAAAATTTCCGGTGGGGAAAACCCCTTTTTGAAAAAAAAAAAATAAAAAAAAAATTTAAATGGGGTTAAATTTATTTTAGATATAAAAAATATTTATTTATAATGAAAAATAAAAGTCCCTTTAATAAACAAAGCTGAATAAGTTTTGGAAAAATAAAAAGGGATTGGTAAAAATTAAAATGAGTTAGATAAAAAAAGGGATGCAAAATTTTTGAAAAATAACTAGGAGGAAAAGAGGGATTTTAAATGATTAATTCGGGTTATGGGAGTAAAAAAAGATTTGGAATGAAAAAGTTTTTTTAAAAGCTGATGCACCTGGAAAAAAATGAAGGGGGGAGGTTTTTGGGAATTTGAGGAAGGTGGGGGAGTTTTAATCAAGGTGAAGGGGTAATGGTTTTGGGGGATTTCAAAGCAAAAGGGGGTAAAAATGTTATAAGGGTTTGTAGGTAAATTTGGGGTGAGGGTAAATTTAAAGGGGAGCCTTTAAGAGTTTTTAGAAAGAAATTTGGGGAATTTTGTAATCTATTTTGAAAAAAGGGTAAAAATTAAAAGGGGGTTTTTGGGATAAAGAAAGTGGGTTTTTTTAAAAAATTATGAGGGGTGATAAATTTGGGGGGGCCCCCGGTTTAAAAGTTTTTAAAGGGCAATGATATTTGGAAAATTTGGTAATAAATTAATAAGAGGGATTAAAAAAAGGAAGGGGGAAAAAAAAAGAGGGGGTAAAAAGGTGTGTAAACTGGGGGGGGGAAGTTGGGGGAGATATAGCAATATTTGGCAAAAGGTGGGGAAAAATGAAGGGGGGGGTTTGAAGAGGTTGGGAAAGTTTTTAAAAATGGATTAGAAATTGGGGGAGAAGTTTTGGATAGGAGTGGGGGGGGGAAAGAGGGTGATTTTGAAAATGAAATAAAGGGGGGGAAAAAGAGAAAAAAAGGAGAAAGAGGGTTTTTAAAAGAAAAAGGTTATAAAAGAGAAGTATATGGAAAAAAAAAGAAAGGAAAGAGAGTGGTGAGGAGAGGCAAAAGGAGACAATGATAGAGTGGGAGAGGCACTGTCAAAAAAATTTTAATGAAAAAAAAAAAAAAAAATTTTGGAGTGAGTTAAACAAGTTAAAAAAGCTTAGGGAAAATATGGATTTGTCAGTTAAAAAAAAAGAGTAGGGGAGTTTGTAGAGGGGAGATGGAGGTATTGGGTAGATGGGGAGAATATTTTTGGGAATTTTAAATGTAAAAGGGGAAAAAGAGGCAGTAATTTCATCATGGTCAGGGAGGTATCCTCTTTTAGGATGAAGAAGAGCAGAAGTAAAGGTGGGGAGGTAGTGGATTAGTAAAAAGAAAGGGGGGGTTTTTAAAACAGCTGGAACTGATGGGATCATGAAGAAATGTTAAAAAACAGGGGGGGGATATAGTGTTTGGGGTGGTTTGGTACTTTTGTTTAATAAATGTATGAAAGAGGGGAAGGGACCTAGGGGTTGGCAGAAGTGTATGTCCTTTATATAAAAGGGAAAAGGGGGCAAAAGGACTGTAAAAATTAAGAGGAATAATTCTGAGTTACCAGGAAAAGTGTCGTAGGGTTATAATTGAAAGAATTTGAGGTAAGACAGAATGTGGATTGCGGATGGCAAAGGGGGTTTTAGAGTGTGTGGGGTGTGTAGATCAGGTGTTTACTTTGGGCATTATGTGAACAGTATTTAGATAAGATAGGGAAGTTTTTTTTGCTTTTTTGGATTTAGAAAAGGCATATGATAGAGTGGATAGAGGAAATGTGGCGATGTTGCAAGTTATGGAATAGGTGGGAAAATTATTAAAAGTGTAAAAGGGTTTTTTTGAGGATAGTGAGGCCGGTTGGGTGTGTAGAAAGGGGGGAGACTATTCCGGTAAAAATAGGTCTTAGACAGGAGTGTAATGTCACCCTGGTGTTTAATATATTTATAGATGGGGTTGAAAAGGAAGTAAAGCTAGGGTTTTGGGAAGGGGGGGGATTAAATTATGGGGAATCAAATTCAAAAAGGGGAATTGACACAGTTACTTTTTTCTGATGATACTGTGTTATGGGAGATTTTAAACAAAAAAAGCAAGGTTTTGGATGAGTTTGGGAATGTGGTAAAGGTAGAAAGTTTAAAGTGAAATAGAAAAGAGTAAAGGGGATGAGGGTGTAAATGATTTAGATAAAGAAAATTGGATATCAAATTGGGGAGGAGGGTAGGAAGAAGTGAATTTTTCAGATACTTGAAGTTGACGTGTAGCGGTGGTTTATGAAAGGGTGAGGTTAATCATAGAATTGATGAGGGAAAAAAAAGGGGAGTGGTGCGTTGAGGTATATTGGAGTCAAAAACTTTTTTCTATGGAGGCAAAAAGGGAAAGTTGAAAAAAGTGTACCCACCCTTTGGGTGTGAAGCTTGGGTGGTAAATGCGCAGCGGGAGAGGTTGGGGGCAGTGGAGTGTCTGTTTAAGGGCAATGTTGGTGTAAATATTTCAGAAATTCGGAGTGTGAAATTTGGAGAAGGGGTGGAGTTTTAAAAAAAGTATTTTGTCAGAGGGCAAAGAGGGGGTTTTTGAGGTGGGTTTGGGCATTTAGAGAGAATGGATCAAAGTGAAGACATGGGAAAACATATAAAACTAAGGGGAAAGGAAAGGGGGGTAGGGGTCGTCTGGGGGGGGAAAAGGGGGGGGGAGAGGGGGGGAAAGGAGGTTTTTTTGGGGAAGGGGCTTGGGCTTCCCGCAAGCGTGCGTGAGGGTTAGATAGGAGTGAATGGGACGAATGGGACTTGGGGCCCGAGATCTGTTGGAGTGTAGCAGGGTAAAATTTTTGAAGGGATTGGGAAACCCGGGTTTTTTTCATTTGTCGGACTTTGGGCCTGAAATGGGAAGTACAATGCCCCGCACTTTAAAGGAGGGGGTTTTGGGAAATTTGGAGTTTGGGGGATATTTTGTGTATCTTTTATGTGTATGCTTTAGATGTTGTATTTGAAACCTCTGCAAAAAAAGTGATAATGTGCGGTGGGTGAAAATGTTGAATGATTTATGAAAGTATTTTTTTTTTGGGGATTTTCTTCTTTTTTTGGGGCACCTGCCTCGGGGGGGAGACCGGCCGACTTGTTGAAAAAAAAAAAAAAAAATATTTAATATATATTATATATTTATATAAATTATTTTATATAATATATATTTTTTATAAAAATATATATATTTTTTTAACAAGTCGGGCCGTCTCCCACCCAAGCGGGTGTCAAAAAAAAATACTCTCTCATATATATTTTATAAATTAAAATTATAAATATTTTTTTTAAAATAAATTTATTTTTTATAATATTTAAATATATAAATATATATATATTTTAAAATATATATATATATTATAAAAAAAAATTTATAAAAATTTTATATATATGATATTTTATTATAAAATTTTATAAATTTTTTAAATATATATAATTTTAATTATAAAATTTTTAAAATAAAATTTTTTAAAAATTTTTAATGGCCCCAAATTTCAAAATTTTAAGGTCTTTTGCATTAAACATTTTAAAAAATTAAAATTTAAAAAAAAAAAATAATAAAATAATAATTTTTAAATTTCTATGACTACGTGGGACTTTTAAAAAAAAATTTTATGACAAACCAAAAATTTAAAAGCGAATCACAAACGAGCTCTGTCCCTGAACCAAATTGGGTCGAGTTTTTGGGTAGCTAAATTTTTGGGACAGTAATTCAGTGTTTGGGGATAAATCTTTTATTTTGGGATCTACAGGGAAAAAATTTGCAGTAATAATTTGCCAGGTTGTCTTTCTACTTTTTCTTACATTAGGTCATCTAACATACATGTACATGTTTATGTATATACACTCATCTGGTTTTTATTGATTTTTTTCTTAATGTTCTTGTTTTATTGTTCTCTTTCATATCCTGGGGAAGTGGAATAAAAATCTTTCCCCCATAAGCCTTCGTGTTGTAAAAGTCAACTAATTCCGGGAAAAACTGGACTATAACCCCTTTCCCTGTGCTTTCTAAAAAGAAGGATTATGTATTAGTGAGGTGAAAGGGTTGAGTGATGTGAAAATATTTTCTTTTTTTGGGGATTTTCTTTTAGGGGTTTTTTTTTTTGGGGCACCCCGCCCCGGTGGGGGGGACAACTGAGTGTTGAAAAACAAAAAAATTTGTCTAACCTCACCTTGTGGGAAATAAATAAAATACTAAAATAAAAGGTAAATTTTGAGTAAAAATTTTTAACAAATGTAAGACAAAAATAAAATTTCAGATAGGGCCCTGTGTCAAATATTTATTTTTTATTTTTTATTTATTTATTTATTTGAATATGTACAGTAAAGTACAAAGTTATTACAGTGCAAAAATACCAAAAACCCCCTTCTATGAGGTATTTGAGAGGCTTAAAAATTAACTTAGATTAAATAAGCTGATATTTCAGTGGTAAATACATTGTTGTAAACAGATAACAATTTTTGCACAATGATTTACAAAAAAAGGGGCAATGATCATTTTCGTTTTGTGAGCATTTGTAGATTTGGGGTTTCTTTAGGTAAGTAATTAAAAAAAAAAATTTGATTGGGTCCAAAGGTTAGACATTATGGATACAATAATGAGAAACATTCGAGATACAATTTAGGTACAATTATTAGTATTTTTTAGTTTGGGTGAGTAAGTGATTTTTGAGAAGAGATTTAATTTATAAACAGACAGTGTTTCTTTTTATTCACAGGTAAGAATTCAGATTTTTGGGCTTTTATGTCATTTGGGTTTTTTTGTAGCGTGAATGGACTCTAGGAACATCAAAGAGTGTCTGTTCCTTTTGTTTGGGCATGTTTTCTGTTGAGGTGGTAAGGAGACGTTTGAGGGGAGGGTTTTTTATCGAATTAAGTGTTCTATGAATGTAGTGGGTGCAGTAATAAGTATGGATGTTTTGAATGGTGAGTAAGTTTAGGGTTTTGAATATTGTTGGAGTGTGCTGCCTGTAGTGGGAATTTGTTATCATTCTGACTGCAGCCTTTTGTTGGGTAATTAATGGTCTGAGATGGTTTATTGTTGTTGAGCCCCATGCACAAATTCCATAGGTGAGATAGGGGTAAATAAGCGAGTGATATAGGGCCAGGATGACAGATGACGAATTTCTCTGGTGAAACTTTATAAAAGGCAGTTTTAGAAAGAGTGTTTTGTAGAATACAATGTGTCACTATTATATAGTGATAATCATATTTATTTACTGAAGATAATTATCCATTTCAAAAGCTACCATTGAACATGAACTAGAGCAGCGGCATAAGTATGACATGAAGCGCTTGGAAGCCAAGATGATAGCCAAGTCCAAGATAGAGAGAGAAAATCAAGACTTAACACTTGAACAAATACGAGTGCGTGCAGCTGAGGACCGGGAAACTACTTTGAAGTCATTGGTAGAAAAACGAGAGACAGTGCTCTCCTCCATAAAGTAAGTTTGATTTTGTTTACTTATTCTTGTACAAGTATGGTTGTAGGTGAAAGACTTGCATGCAGTATTTGGGAAAACAATGATGGATATCAACACTATAACAGAGGTCAGCCAGCTATAGTGCATCCACCCAAAGGAAGGTTCTTTGGTGCTCATGAGGAGCTTTTGATCCTAGGAATTGGGTCCATCTTCCCCTTTTTTGGTACAAACCTAAATGCTTTCAATAATTGCCAGGGACTGTATGACCCTCTTTGGATTTAGCTCCCCCTTGATTATAATAATAATAATAATTTGGATTTAGTGCTCCCCTATTAATATAATTATTAAGGATGGGGTGATGCCAAATTTTTTACCAATGTCAGTATGGTGGTCCCTGGAGTTACTGTGGGCTGCAGTTATGATTTACCTTAATGGAAGAATTTTGTTTTGAGTTGTAATTAAAAGTTGGATACGATGTATGTACAATGGTACGACTGTTGTGGGTTGCATCTTGGGGAACTAGATTATCCTAAGTTGCCTGAAATGCCCTGCATAACCAGGGGCTTTCTTTATACAGGAAATATGACCCTAGTGGGTTGAACATTAAGTTATAATTATTATTATTCTTCTTTCATCAAACTGGCTGTGTCCCACCGAAGCAGGATAGCCCAAAAAGAAAAACGAGTTTCACTTTTTAACTTTAGTAATATATACAGGAGAGGGAGTTACTAGCCTCTTGCTCCCGGCATTTTAGCCACCTCTCACGACACGCATGGCTTATGGAGGAAGAATTCTGTTCCATTTCCCAATGGAGATACGAGGAAATAAACAAGAACAAGAGCCAATAAGAATAAAGAAAACCCAGAGGGGTGTGTGTATATATATGCTTGTATATGCATGTGTATTGTGACCTAAGTGTAAGTAGAAGTAGCAAGACGTACCTGAAATCTTGCATGTTCATGAGACAAAAAAGATACCAGCAATCTTTTTTTTTTTTTTTTAACACACCAGCTGTATCCCACCAAGGCAGGGTGGCCCAAAAAGAAAAACAAAAGTTTTTCTTTTTAAATTTAGTAATTTGTACAGGAGAAGAGGTTACTAGCCCCTTGCTCCCGGCATTTTAGTCACCTCTTACAACACGCATGGCTTACGGAGGAAGAATTCTGTTCCACTTCCCAATGGAGATAAGAGGAAATAAACAAGAACAAGAGCCAATTCAATTCAATTCAATTCAATTCAAGTTTATTCTCTATAAGGGTTACAATGTGGGGTTTACAGGTTTTGGGTATTGTGTGGTTTACATGTTATAAAATACTAATTACAGAGGGGACCACTAGGACACCTAGCTAGGTATTTCGGGCAGACTTAGATTAATTCTTAACATTAAATCCTTACAGATTATGGTATTAATAATCCTATTTACTCACGTGCAAGTCCCACTCAAATCCAACCCCTCTACTCATGCATTTATCCAACCTAAATTTGAAACTACCCAAGGTTTTAGCTTTGATAGAACCTTGAGTAGCTTTAAAAAGAGATTGGACAAATATATGAGTGGGAGGGGATCAGTATGATTGGTGTCATGGGTACATAATAACATTAGAAAGGAGGAGCACTGAAGTAGGCCTGTTGTCCCATACTAGACAGGTCCTTCACAGATCCAACCCACTAACAGAATAAACATACCCAAGCAATAAGCGTTGACAATTCTATTTATTCACCTTGACTGTGTGCTAATGGAGTTACAGGAAGCTGACATCGAAGAAATGCTGAACACTGATAATAATGCACCTGTTGTTCATTCCTTGAGTGATGGTTAAATTAGATAAATTGTGATATATAAATAAGCCGTAGAGTTGATATTAGCATCATACTGAAGTATTTTGTCATGCCTCCTAAGAGCAGGAATTCCGCTGGAATGGATTAATGCCATTTCAATTAATTTAAATGAGGAAAATTGACTCGGCATACAATAGCTAACTGTTGCATGTTGCATGTGACCTGTACTTAACTCAGTGGTGACCTGTACTTAACTCTGTGAAGAAGTGTCTTGTGTGCTCCCGTGGACTGAACCAAGATGCCCTCCATCGAGGAACTCTACCAGCAGCTTAAGGAAGAATTGAGGGTAGCGAAGATGGAGATACAGCGATTGACCGAGGAAAACAAGAGGATTCGTAGTAGTCCTCCTGTTTCGAGTCCTCAGGTCAAGAAGGGATCGTGGTCAGTAGCTGGACAGCAGGTGACGATCAAGAAAACTAATGGAAAGCCAGAAATGATGAAGAAGAAAGAGATGCTGTGGAAACTCTTGTGGAATCCTCCAACGCATTCTCGGTGCTACCGGACGAATGTGGTCGACTACTGGGATCGGTCACGACGACGACAACAAGGAACGGTAAGTAATATTGTTGTTGTTGGGGTAGCCAGGTTAGATACATGGATATAGGGCATTCTGCTTGAAGGACAGGAGTATGGAGACAGAGGGTTTGCTTTCCTGGGGCTGGGAAGGATGGAGGAAATTGTTAGCCGCTTGACAACATCATGAACGGTTATGGGATCAATCCTATTATTTGCCTCAGTGCTGGAGGAATGATGTGAGGCATAGCGTAGAAGTGAGGATTTTAGTTATGGAATGTTCGGGACAAGCTATAGACATAATTAGGAGAAGGGGGGGGGTGCCTGTTATATGGGCATTTTGCCAAGAAGAGGTGTTGGTATGAATGGTTGTCCAGAGCAATTGGTATTATGTTGGCTGGATATAAAACTGTAAGGATAATGCCAGTAGTTACCATCATTGACAACTTCTATGGCCGAAAATGACATGTATGGCCAGGATGGGGTTCACTTATCCAGGGCAGGTGTGGTTTTTCTTGCTAACTCAGTTGAGGGGGTTGTTAGGGACTTTTTAAACTAGGATTAGTTAGAGGTAATGTGTTTAGAGAAATGATTAGAAATAATTGAGTATGGATATATTGACTTATGTCTTGATATTAAAAATCTTAATAGTAACTGTTATGGGAGTAATTTGGGGTAATGATTAATTTCAGAAATTGTTGTAAAAACAAAGATCAATAGGGAAATGTGCAGAAGAAAAACATTATGATGGTATTTTAAGCATAACAGTCGAAAGTGCAAGAAAGAAATAAATTAAGAACTCATATTGTAGCATCGTGCTGGGGACTTTGATATTATTGGCATTAACTGAAACGTGGTATGATTTGAAAAAGTCGGGATTATGACTGCTGGAGTGTAATATTCAAGGAATTTTAAGTTGTTCAATGTGGATAGATATAATGGGAAGGGGGGAGGAGTTGCATTATATGTTCGAGAAAATATTAATTGTTGCATATAAAAACAAAAGGTATAAAAACAGATGGAGGATAACAGAATCTGTTTGGGTTAGAGTTCTGATAGAAGGTCAAGAGGAACTAATTCCTTGGTGTAATTATACCGGACCTCCTGGCTTGGATTCTGATAGAGGGAGACTTCTTTGGGACGAAAATTGCTAGGGCTTTCTAGACACAATAACATAGTCATAGTAGTGGACTTTAACTTTTAGTCAAATTGACTGGAAATTCTTTGACGGTAATCTAGGTGTCCAGTGACTTTATGAAAACAGTTTCAGGGGACTGTTTTCTGAAGCAGATGCGTTAAACAGAGCCTACCAGGGGTAATAATTGCTAGACCTAGTCTTGTCAATAAGGAAACACTCCGTTGAAATAATCTGGAGATCACTGAAGAGCATGGGCAAGTGATCACAAGTCCAATCTACTTTTATAGCATTAAACTGGGAATGCAAGAATATGATAATACAGAAAAAAATCCCCTGATTCCGTTTCTGCCAAATATAATGGACTTAGGGACATCGGACTAATCTTGATTGGGGTTATCTAGCTAATGATTTTAATTGGTCGATGATCATTACTTATGTTATGATTTTTTTCTTAAATAATGACACTGTGCCCTAGCCCTAGTAATACATTTCCCCAGAAGAGATATAGGTCTAATAATACGATCCCAAATGGGTTAACAGTAGGTGTAAAGGCATATTTTTAGGGGAGAAATGGGGAATTTATAGGTTGCATCAGAATTGGAGAGGTTAACCTTACTGACCAATATGTTTCAGCTTATAAAAAAGAAGTAAAGAAAGGGGATTAGAAAGGATAAACGTGACTTGAATTAGAGTTGCTAATAATCAAAGACTAATCCAAAGGAGTTTCTTTCAAGTGTATAGGACCAAAGGTGAAGGGAAGAAGTAGGCCTCTGAAGATTAGGAATGGACAGCTGACGGGATAACGAAACTGGGAAATGTGTTCCTTATTAATGACTATTTTTTGTAGTTTTTACACAGGAAGATGTAATGAGATTCCTGTAATTAACAATTATTTGTCCTGACGAATTTAATTAACCTAATATTACTGTTCACGAGGGATCCATGGTTATTAACAGATAGGACAAACTGAAGCAAAATAAGTCCCGGGACCCGATGAGTTGTTTTTCCAGGGGGTACTTAAGGAATGCAAGATGGAGCTTGTATGTCAGCCATTAACGAAGTTGTGTTTAATGCGTCCATCCTTACCGGTGTTAGTGCCAGAGCTGTGGAGAGTGGCTAATGGGGTTCCTATATTCAAATCGTGGGAATAGTGACGTTCCATCAAATTACCGTCTAATAAGCCTGACATCTATAGTGGGCAAGTTATTGGAATCAATTATAGCTGACTTCTTAGAGTCACCTTGAAAGAGCATAGCTTGATTAATGAATCTCGCATGGATTCACGAGAGGTCGTTCTGCTGACAATATGGCTGACGTTCTTCAATAGAACATTTGAGGCAGTTGACGTAATAAGGAATTGATATTGGTCTATTTTGAGTCTTGAGTAAAGCGTTCGTAGTAGAGTACCTCACAGGAGGACTCTTGAAAAAAGAGTGTGGCAGTCATGGTATATAGGAAGGGTGGGTAAAGTTCTAGCATTGGATAGAGGCTGGCTTACAGTTATAGAAGCAGAGAGTTACCATTAATTCAGTGAAATCTAAATGGGGATTAGTCACTAGTGGCGTTCCAACAAGGATCAGTTTTAGGCCCTCTCTGTTCATAATTTACATTAATGACCTTGATAGATAGGGGAGGACTAGAGTGACATGACTAAGTTTGCTGATGATACAAAGATTGGCCGTTTATAATTCACTCTGAGGATGGATAAGCTATGAACTCAGGAGGATTTGGACAAAAGTCCTGGGTCTGAAAAATGGCAGATGAAGTTCAGTGTAGATAAGTGTAAGGTACTTGCCCTTGGTAATGAAAATAACCCTCGAGCTATAATCTAGGTGAAGTAGAGCTTGATTCATACAGAATGTGAAAAGGCTTGGGAAGTTCATGGTGAGCAGAAAATCTAAAGCAAGACAGCAGTGGCTAGTGTGCACAACAAGGCCAACAGATACTTGGATTTATCTCAAAAGTAGTATAAGTAACAGTAGTCCAAAAGTATATAATTACTGCTCTATCCATCACTAGTGAGGCCTCGTTTAGATTATGCTGCTCAGTTTTGGTCCCCTTACTACAGGATGGATATAGGACTCATTAGAGAACATACAGAGAAGAATGACTAAATGAATTTACTGTGTAAGGAAACCCTCCCGTATGAAGATAGACTTAAAGCCTTAATCTCTCCCTCTTGGAGAGGCGTAGAATGTGGGGAGATATCAATTGAAGGTGTATAAGGGCCCCCCCCCCCCCCCCGCCCCCCCCCCCCCCCCCCCCCCCCCCCCCCCCCCCGGCTGACGGGCATGAACAGGGAAATATTAATAAAGTATGAGGGTGTCGAACAGGTAAGAACCAGAAAGAATGGGATTTTTAAGTTGTTGGATAGAAATTTAGATTTAGAAAGGACATAGAGTAGGTTATGGTTTTTCTAACAGAAGTTGTAGATGCGTGGAACAGTCCTTCCCAGGTTGGTGATAGAGGCTAGAACCTTGGGTAGCTTTAGAAGGACTGGACCAAATATATGAGTGGGAGGGGCGGGGTTTTTGATTGGTGTCATTGGTAGTACGGGAGTTATTTCTTGGGTAGCTTTAGGTTTAGAGGTACGTTTTGATTAAGGACCTGACCTCGCATTGGGCCAGTAGGCTTCTGCAGTGTTCCTCCATTCTTGTGTTCTTATGTCTTATACAAACCTGTCGGTATTTTATACCATTTTAAATATTCACCTCTGTCAAACTCTGCAACACAATGGTTATCTTTGGTACAGAACCAGAAAACAACTTGGACAACTCTTCTAGTATGAGAATGGCTGGATTTGAGAGGGACGTGACCTCCCAACGACCTACATTCTTACCTCTTTACCTGTGGCTACATCTCACCTCCTGTGCGGTTATATAAGGCTCCATCCTGTTACTTCAACTCCATATTGTTTCGGACTATGGAAAACAAATATCTTCTCCCAGATCCGAGGGACTGACACCTCAAACTTTCAAGGGTGATGACTGATTACATAGTCTTCAAGTCTCTTCTATCACTTTTCTGTACTCGACTGAGAAGCCTACTGTGTTGGTGAAACATTTCAAAATAAAGATACCTAACTGTTGCATATGTGTCTTACCTAACAATCAGGATACAAACGAGGTATGGAATGGATTAAATTCGTAAGCCAAGGGATTCACTGTATATAAATTAAAATGTAAATATTTTTTATTTGTAAAATACATACATTGTTTAAGTGTGATAGCACCTTGGTGGGCTTTGCTGGTGCCTCCACCAGCAAGACAGGATTCACTTCCTGTTTAAATCACTAAGCTACACTATGTAGGCTTCTCTCAGTGGCTATATTAAACCCAACAAAACAACACTCCATCACTTTATCCTCACATACATTATGACATATTTTATTCATTCTAGAGTATATATCATGTATTTCTATGTTATTAATATTGTTTATTATGTCATATTAGATTAATTGTGATAGATAATAAGCCGTTTGAGTTGATAATGCATCATATTGAGAACTGTTCTGTCAAAGCTCTGACAGCAGGAGGCAGATTAATTGGATTTCCATTATTTCTTATGGGGAAAAATTTAAATTCAGATAACAATAAAATCGTTTGTTAAGGAACAAACTTCTGTGGATATGGATAGAAATAATTACCGAGGGTCCACTGTAATATTTCCCATAAGTATTAATGTTGAATACCAATTAATCCATTGCAGACACCCAAAAAATATTAACAAAAATACATTTTTTTAAAGGTTAACATAGTTTTTACATACACAAAACAATGAGAAATTAAAATTATTAAAAGCACAAATTTTAATGATAAATGAACATTACCACCTTGAAGAAGGTGAGGAGGGGAGAGCGGAGTTGAGGTTATGTTTGGAAAGGAAATCTCCCTCCATAAGGACTTCAGAGTATCAAGTCCTATTCGGGGGGTTGGTTACTTCTCTTCTTTGTCTTTTAATGGGCACTTGGTCCAGCTTGAGAAGTCACTGCACCACCTGTTGCACAAAAAAAAAACTGTCCGAGAGGGTCTGTTTCTGGCATCTCTAAGATTTGTCTGAAGGTGGACAGGATTTTGTCACTGCACATGTTGCAGATATAGCTTATATGCAGATGAAGGTTTGCAGCTCTTCAGTGGTTAGCTCTTCTCTGTGGTCCCTCCAACTCTTCCACTCCCTCGCCACCACATCCAACCTCATGGACTTCCCCAAAGACACAATACATTCCACAGCAGGGCAGAGGGTCGTCTGCCTCAAAAAACCCTTCAGAATCTTGTCGGAGAGACACATTTCTGGCCACAATTTTCTCAAGCAGAGTTCAAATTCCTGGAAGTAACTCCCTGCCAAAGGCCTTACCTATTAAGACTAGCAGTGGGAGGATACTGAAGTCGATTCCTCCAGAACTCTCTTAGGGTCAAGTCAGTGTCTCCAAGGGTCACTTCAAAGCACCTTTGAAAATTGCTGTCATGTAGAGATTTTTGAAGTTAGAAATACCTGCTGGTCCATAGGCTGGTATGAGAGGATTGGTAGTTAGGAGGCAAGAACTTCACTGTTAATAAAAACTTAACTTCCATAGGCAGATGGTCTACCAAGTTTGGAGGATGAGCGGGGCATTGTCCAGTGCAGGGACACATTTGAGTGACATTTATTTTCCTAGAGTTATTTTTTTCACATTTAGGCCAAAACCCTTCATGGACCAGTCAGTGAAAAATTTGCCTTGTGACCCAGCTTTCCACCAACACATAACAATTTACTCTTGATGATATTGGTGTTTTCTTGAATCACCTGGGATTTTGAGTGATTACACAAGGTTAAAGGTTCATTTGAATCCCCTCTAGCATTACCACAGAACAAAAGGAGTAAGCCCTATCCTTCCTAGGTTGTGTCCTGGCTAGTGCTTTTTCCTCCTGTGTGATATGTAAGTCCTCTTTGGCAATTTTCTTCCAAAAGAGGCCTGTTTCGTCACAAGTGGAAAAACTTGTTTTTGGGGGGGACGAAAAAATCTTCAGCCTTCTATGTACTCCTTGATTCAAGCCACGAATTCTTCAGCAACAAATTTGTCTGAACTTGCAGCCTCACCGTGCCTTACAACACTGTGTATGCCACTATGCTTCTTAAATCTGTCAAACCTGCCTTTGCTGGCTTAAATTTTCATAACAGTAGCACTCGTTCCAAGGCATTTTTATTCATGAGATCTGCACTGCACTGGCCTTGCCTTTTCACAATGATTGCTCCACAACACTGTCTCCTGCTAATGTTTATTGTTGATCCACACAACAATAACTTCTCCACATCTTCAATTATTGGTGATCTTTGTTTCGTTTGCATATTTACCACTTTTGAAACATGAGCCTTCCTTGATTTCTACTTTCTTTGCCAGAATGGAAGTGAGTGTTTGATTTCGATTTTCCCATACATCTGGCAAGCTGGTGCACACGATGCACCACTGTTGTACTTTGCTACAATTTCTTTCTTGAATTCTACCCGTTATTTCTCACTTTCTTTACCAAAGGGCTTGGCACTATCGGAACTTTCTTTGGGCCCATGGTGGCTTATTTTGCAGTCGCAGTACGCACTCAATAAAAAAACACAAAAACAATGGAGATAATGAAATGTTTGGATGAAAGAGCAGATGTTTGCTCACTCACCCAGACACAAAGCCAGACTTCTGACTACGAAATGAGCGGAGAGAGTTGGCAGGCGGATGCATCCAATACGGCCAATTTCCGAAATTGCCGGCTGAAATCCAGGATAGAATTTCGACCAAAAAAGCGGCCAAAATCTGAATGGTGATATCCGGGGGTCCACTGTATTATGTTGCTTACCCCAATATAGTGGAAACCTACAGTACTCTCACTTAATTAATACCAGAAGGGCTAGTAAACCCCCTTTTCCTCTATTACATTACTATTTAAAAAGAAAATTTTTTTTTTTTCTTTTTGGGCCACACAGCCTCAGTAGAATAGGGCTGGTTGTTGGAAAGAAAAAAGGTATGCTAATTTTTATGGTATTTGGTGTTTGGGCTAAAAGTTTTTATTGGTATTAGCAAAAATTTTGGGCTTTGTCCCATCATTATGACCCCTCCCTTCCTTCAGTTCAAATCTAATTCTCTTCTCATTTCCCGGCACTAATATTGTGTCTCCCATCTCTAAATGCTACTAGAGTTTGCCAAGCACAGATGTAGCCTTTTAGTTAGGTGGTCTTGGTACTGGTGAAGTGCTCTTGATCCATGAGATTGTAGCTGTCTTTTACCTTCTGTGAGTCAAAACATGATTGTCTCTATTCTCCAATGTATTTGTATGACACTGTAGGTTTAGTGCTTCTTTTGAAGATAAAACAAACAATCTAATGTCATTTGCCTTCCATGAACTTTTGGTCATGTAGGTTTAGCTCAGAGGTTATGTATAGTGTTTGGACTGGTATGTCATGAGCAAACTCCTCATATAGCACACTACCACAATTTTTTTTTTCTATATCTGACTCTGTTTGGCACAAATATTTTTCCAGTTCTTATTGGTTGCAAGCTATTATTAAGCCACCAACTGTAACTGTGTGTAGAGTACATGAGCTTCACAGACTTACCTCTTCCTCATCATATGTTTGTTAAACCTTCATAATAAAATTTATATTATTTTTTCTTTTCTACAGAGACAGCAGGTGCAGCAATTGGCACTGGTTTAGAACATTTTTGATGTTATCCTGCAAAGATCCAAGCTGCAGTTGGTGGGACTAGTTGCTCTTTACGGCCGGATACTATGCTGGCTAAAGGCTCATTTAGGAATTATGTTCAGATTTTGTGGAAGCAGACTAGGTAAAGCCAAAAAAAAAAAAAATCTATTCTATATTTTACAAGGTTTAATTTAAGCTTATATTCTGGTTGTTCTGATGTTTTAAAAATTCTTTTGTACTATTACAAGTGGTTCCTTATTTGCATAGTGTGCCCCTGAAAATTGAAGTAGTGTTAGAAAACTCTGGAATCTATTTCTCGAATACACACCCATGGATTTGCAGAGGAACAGGATGTTTTTCAAAAAGTAGGGATTGTGTAAACCAATTGTTTACACTGAAACACGTAATGTGAACAATACTTAGTAAAAGGTAGTGAAACTTTATTTGCATTTTATGGATTTCAGAAATGGGCATATGATAGGGTGGATGGGGAGCAATGTGGCAAATGTTGCAAATGTGTGGGAATAGGGGGGTGGCTTAATTAATGCAGTAAAGAGCTTTCTGTGTGGATAGTGAGGTGCAGGTCTAGGGTATAGATAGGAGAGAGGGAGATTATTTTTCAGTAAAAAAGTAGGTATTAAAACTGATTATGTATGTTAATATTATTTATGAGATGGGTTGTAAAAGAAATTAGTGCTATGGTGTATTTCTCCATGAGGAAGTGGAACACAATTCTTCCTCCATAAGCCATGCATGTCATAAGAGGCGACTAAAATGCCGAGAGCAAGGGGCTAGTAGCCCCTTCTCCTGTATATATTACTAAAGTTAAAAAGAGAAATTTTTGTTTTTCTTTTTGAACCACCCAACCTTGGTGGAATACGGCCATTTTGTTGAAAGAAGAAGTGTATTACGAGCACAAGTGTAGACTATTGGCCTCCACACATAGCACAATAACCAATTAGGAACTAGCAAAAAAGGCAGCAGAGAATAAATGATTGTATTTCCTTCACCAAAATAAGCCTATGTACAGTATTTACAATTATGTACAATGAGGCAAATGGAAGCAAGACATGCTGAGAACTGTGGCTACCAGCTGGGAACATAAGTCTGCCAAAGCTGCTTCACGAGCATCCCAAGTAGCTTCACAGCTTTTGGCAGGCTTCCTTGTGATTGATGGGTTCAACTAAGGTACTGGTATAATGATGAAGCCCCTGATCATTAAATTCTTAGCACCTGGTTGACTGGTTGGAAGGCATGCCTATATGGGTGTGTGACATACACTGAATAAAATGTAACATACTTTCAGCATACCACACCCCCACCCCAAAAGGGCTCTAATAATCAGGATTAGGCATCCTTCTTGGGTAGTGCCCCCCCAAGGCATGAAATACTAATGGAACTGCCTTTCCTGTCAACCATTCAGCTCATTAGGTAGTGATCAACTCAGAGGACTTCCAAGTCAGATACAACCGTAGAGTGAGACAACAGACAGTATGGCTAGCTTAGGTTCAAGACACTTGTGAATAGAAACAAGTGTCCCCTCACTAAAACAAAACCTTTGTGGTCAGATTAGCTCAAATTTTACATCATGACCATAAGAGAAAAAAAAGAGCTTACTACCCTTGTCCCTAACACATCCTAATAGAATCAAGTTCTCGAAAGGGCATCCACCAGCATGTTATCTTTGCCAGCTATGTGGCGTATGGAGAGGTTGCAAGTTTGTAGCCATAAAGCCCATTGCATCAGTCTTTGTTCTTGTTCTTCAATGAGCTGAGGTACATCAGAGTATTGTGGTCACTGAAGACAATGACCACATGATGTACTGGACAAAAACACGTCAAAATGCTCCAGCACAAGTACCAGAGCCAGGCCCTCCTCCTCAGTAGTAGACTAGGCCTGCTGATAGGCCTGATATTTGGCTGAGTCGTAGGCCACAGGCTCCAGACCACCCTCACCAAAAGCATGGAGTAATATTGCCCCAAAACTCAATTCACAAGTATCAATCTGTAGTACAAAGGGTTTTGATAAATCCGGAGACAAAAGAATGGGTGTAGGGCATAAGAGATGTTTAACCCTTTGAGGGTTTTCGTCGTACTAGTACGTCTTACGCGTAGGGGTTTTTGACATACTAGTACGCATAAATTCTAGCGGCCTCAAATCTCGCGCGAAAAGGCTGGTAGGCCTAGGTGTGAGAGAATGGTCTGGCGTGGTCGGTTGATGCGCGGCCCTCCACCCGGAAAAAAAATCTGGGGGACCCAGAGGTGCATTGTGGAATGTCCCCTCTTAGTAAAACAAAGCCTCCATGCCTCGCTGGTAGAAGTCCTCACTCCTCGAGCGAATTGGGGACACTTTGTTCCCACAGTGACAGTTCTAATAGTTGAGGAAGTGCAGTGAAGATGGTTTCGCTTGCGTTTTAGTGAGGTTTAGGTTTGACCGAAACTAATGACCATAATATCGGTAATAGTGAAAGAAACAAGACGACCACAGCTTCCACCTCTGGTGCTGGGACCTCGTGTTAGTATCAGTTGTTCCAGGAACCCAAGAGGAAACTTCTATTTTCCCAAATCCCTGATCAGATGAGAGCATGGGTGATGATAGTGATAGTGAAAAATATGAAACTACAAGCTCTTCAAACTCTAGTTCCGTAGATGATGGTGAAGTGCAATATTACCCCAGGTGAAGCGTCAGTATATACGACGATATATGCGCTCTGGAAGTGTGCCATATGCTATTCCAAGGGGAAGGAGGTGTATCTCGGAGTACATCCCGGGCTGCTACAACAGGAACAGACAGTGAAAATGACGAAGATAACTGTTGCAAATGGGATGGAAAATGTGCGTGGTGGTAGTGGTGCGGCGGTGAGGCACCAGCAGGGGTGGGCCTGCGCACCACCCACGCCGCTGCCTCAGCTGATCTAGAAACAAAGGCCACATCCCCCACTCCCCTTACCACACCGCTCCACAACCAACAACCTCCACACAACACAACCACCTGTCATTGTCAGTACCCACCAGCAGATCCGCAACTGGATTGGCAGGAAGCTGTCAATTTTGTTCCAAATCCCCACCAGTTTGATGGCAGCCAAAAGTGGAATCCGGCCATTCTTGTGCACTTGGGAACAATGCCACTGAACTGGAATGTTTCTCGAGTTTATTCTTTGGACGAACCACTGATGAAAATTTTTGTCATGGAAAGCAAAACACTTTACTGCGTGTACACCATGGCAAACACATACTTCACCAAAATACGGTCTACAACAATGGAAGGAGGGAACTAGTGGTGAGATGTATCTTTTTCTTTTGCCACATAATCTTATGCCCACATGTGTATAAGCACAAAGGAAATCATACTGGTCAACGACCCCTGATTGCAACAACCAGGTTTCAGTGAAATTAATGCAAGTTGAATTCGATTTGTGCTAATGTTACGTATGCTTCACTTCTCAGTATAAAACCAGGCCCTGACAGAACTGACAGGTTATATAAGATTAGGAATGTGTTTGTGTATTGAAACAGAAATTCAGTACGCATGTTTTATCCCGTAGGAAGCTTGTAATTGAGAGTCTTTGATTCTGTTCAAAGGAAAGACTCTCTTTCAAGCAGTACATACAAGCAAGAGGAAACGCTTTGGTATATAAAGTTGTTTGTGCTTTGTGATTGTTACAGTGGTCTGGTATTGGATATTATTGGTGTTCACTGGAAGTATACATTGCAAAATACCAGGAAGTTATTGGGCATCTCAGGTGATGTGGTCTTTTATATTTTGAAAATATAGAACCATACCTTGGTTAAGGGGCATATATTATATACAGATAACTGGTAACCCCAAAACCAAGCCCCTCACCTCAGTGATTTTTTGCGAGCGTGAACATGACAGATGTGGTGTGGCACAGTGCGTTGCAAATCGCAAAGACATATGCCCAGGTTTGACGCTGGCACTCGTAGAGGTGAGGTTGCAGGCGTTTGCCTGCCAATGACATCTGGCATTTCGGTGCATGACAAACGAGATGTCACACTGTTTTGTCATCAATTCACCTAATGAAATGGCAGACAGTGGCAGGCAGCATAGAGAGAGAAATGACCCATTCTAAAAACCTGGCAGCTGATGATGATTACACCTTCAACATGCGTTCAGTGGCAATGTGACATTGCAGATTGGGTTTGACTGATTGTGTTCGCAAGAGTTAATAAGTGGTACAATCAAACTGTTTTTCCATCTTCGGACATTTCCATGCTCAATGGCTTATAATATGTATAAGTGAGCAACAGAAACAACCAACAGTAAGAAAACGCGACCACCCCGAACCCTCCCCCCCCCCCCCCCCCCACCCCCCCCCCCCCCCCCCCCCCCCCCCCCCCCCCCTGTTTGATCCCCCCCTCCCCCCCCCCAACCTCATCAGACAAATGTATTCAAGTACCAAGGAAAGCACCGTGCAATTGGACCGCACACCAATTATCAACAACTACCTGCTCGTCTGAAGCTTGGTGATCACTTCCTGGTAAAATGCCTGCTACTGCTTTGAAGAAAAAAAAGGCTAGAAGAGGTGTTACGTCTGTTCACATACAAAAAAAGCGCCCACAACAACGCAGAGAGAAGAGCCAACTCGTTTTATGTGTGAGGAGTGCAAACTCCACTGTGCATGACACCATGTTTCAAACTTCCACAGGCTGCATGAAAGAACTTTCTAGAAACATTTCTTGCACACTGTTATGTGTATATAAAAATAGAGAAATAGTAATATAAACAACATTCATATTGTTGTTTGTGGTAATATTTTCTGTAAACAAAAATAATGACAACAGTTGTTTACGCCCTATTGTTGTAGTATTGAAAAGAAATAACTTAAAAAAATACTGATCATGTTGGCCTCAGAGGCCATAAAAGTTACCAGAAAAAGAAAAATTTGGAAAAATAATTGAAAATAGTACATAAAAAAGTAAATAGAAAAATACCAGGGTGACGGCAGTCGGCGATGTTACCATATGTTGTTCAATTTTGGCAAATTTCACACCTCCATATCTCGGTAAGTATTGACGTTAAAATTTTTTTGTTTAGCCTATAATGTTTACAAAAAAATACTCTATTTTTTCATAAGAAAAAATAATTTTTTTTTTTTTGAAATTTGGCCGACCCTGAGAACGAGTTTCGGAGAGGGCCTGTCGACCCTCAAAGGGTTAACATTGCTAAAAGCCTCTTGACAAATTTGGGCCAGAAAAAACATTTATTGTTGTGACTGGTAAGTGGGGTTAGGGGGCTAAAACATTTGCTGAGTGTTTGCAAAAATGTTTATAGAATCCTCTCATTCCCAAGAACCTTTGCGGGGACTTCTTATCCTGAGGAATGGAATAATTTTTAACCCTTAAACTGTCCAAACAAATTTACGTTCACATGCGTAGTGCTCCAAAAGTAGATCTACATTATTTTACACATTTTCAAATATGTATAACAACAAAAAACGTAGATCAAATTTTTTTTTACACATTTTCAAATGTAAAAAAAAAAAAAAAAAAAAAATCTACGTTTTTTACATACTTTCAAATTTTGAAAAAACTTAGATCTACGTTTGGACAGTTTAAGGGTTAATAGCCAAAACTTTGACAAAGTTAGGTGCTACTTTTCCACTACCTGCTTCATGACCTAAGAAAGTAATATTAGATTGGCCAAAAGAGGACTTATTCAGGTTTATTGTCAGTTGAAAGGTTCTGAACCTCTCAAAGAGAGATTCAAGACAGGTCACATGTTGATCTTATATATCAGAAACTACTGCTATATTGTCCAAATAAGCTGCTGTGCCTTCAAGTCCTTTAATAGCCTGATAGATTAATTTTTGGAATGTGGGCCTTACCCACAAAGTCCACTATATCCTCCAAACATGGAAGGGGGTAAGCATCCGGTACTGTGACCTCATTCATCTTACAGTAGTCAGTACACATCTAGAATCCTCCATCAGGCTTAACAAGGATGCACAATGAACCCCATGGGCTGGATGATTCCTCCACCAATCCATGTTCTAACAGGAATATAACTTCCTACTGAAGTAGCAGCTGTTTTTCAGGATTAGCTCTGGAGGGAGGGAGTTTAATAGATTTAGCAGTTCCTACATCCACATTGTGATACCCCAGGTTGCACTTTTTCAGAACGTCTGAAAATATGTTGGGATAGATTAGTGTTTCTACATGGTCTTATGCAATTCCCTGGAGGATGGCTGAGTTAGGGAGCCTGATTTGAACCTCCAGAATTGTGTAGAGGGAATCAGGGTCATTCACAGAGTCAAGGACAAAGAACAAAGTCATTACTGGGACCTTAAGTGGCTCAAAGAATAGTTTAATCTGATTAATGTGGTAAACTTTACCCACACTGGTTTTATTAAGAGGTGCTACCACATAGTTTAAATCAGAATTTTTCTTTAATACATTCATTGGTCCCATAACCCATGCTTTCAAGATAAGACCAGGCACAGGTTCATGGACCAACACCTTGTCTCCTAGGTTAATGGAGTGAAATTTAGCAGTTTTGTCATACCTCATGTAGTTTTGAGCAGATTTTAACCCTTTGACTGTCAGTGTCGTATATACACGTCTTACGAGCCAGTGTTTTTGACGTATTAATATGCCAAAATTCTAGCAGCTTCAAATCAAGCGGGAGAAAACTGGTAGGCCCACATGTGAGAAAATGGGTCTGTGTGGTCAGTGTGCACAATATAAAAAAAACTGGAGCACGCAGTGCATAATGAGGAAAAAAACTCCGATCGTGTTTTTGGATTAAAATGCCAAATTTGAGGTGTATTTTTGTATAGTATTTATAGTTGTACTCTTGTTTTCTTCATCTCATTTGATAGAATGGAAGATGTATTACAGAAATGATTTTGATTGGTTTCATGATGAAAAGGAGCTTGAAATTGAGCTCAAAGTAGCGGAAATGTTCGATTTTTGCCAATGCTCGAATAAACAAATGATGTCACCGTCCAATAAGTGTCCAACTAGCCATTCTAATACACAGTCACAAATGAGTTGACATTACAGTGGACCCCCGCATACCGATTTTAATAATTCCCAAGAGGGTCTTTTGGGTATGCGAAATAATCGGTATGGCAATGAATTTTTCCCCATAAGAAATAATGGAAATCAAATTAATCCGTGCAAGACACCCAAAAGTATGAAAATTTTTTTTTTTTCCACATGAAATGTTAATTTTAATACACAAAAACTGAAAAACATGCACATTACAGGACTGTTGTTTTTCGAGCACCTCTGCAAAACAGTGATAATGTGCGAGTGTGGTGAAAATGTTGAATAATGATGAAAAGTATTTTCTTTTGGGATTTTTTCTTTTTGGGTCACCGCCTCGGTGGAGATGGCCGACTTTTTTGAAAAAAAAAAAAAAAAAAAAAAAAAAACTTACATGACACTTACTTTTTTTTAAAGATCTGGTGATGATTGATGGGATGGGGGGAGGGGAGAGAGAGTGTTGTGTTTAGAAGGGGAACCCCCTTTCCCTTTAAAAGACTGAGGTGTCGAGTCCTTTTCTGGGGTTACTTCCCTTCTTCTTTTAATGCCACTAGGACCAGCTTCAAGTCACTGGACTTCTTTCGCAAACAATCTTTTCCATAGTGGCCTGTACCCCTCGTTCCTTTATGGACTTCCCTAAAGTGTTTCACAACATTTTCAGTGTACAGGTTTCCAACACGGCTTACAATAGCTGTGTGAGGGTGATTTCCATCCATAAAGGTTTGCACTTTCAGCCACATTGCACAGATTTCCCTTTAAACTTTGTAGTAGGCAACTTCTCAATTTCTCTCCTTTCCCCCCCTCTGAACCGTTTCCTCAGGTCTGGCCTCTTGCTGTTGAAGTTGATCTATCAGCTATCAGTGGTTAGTTCTTCATTGTCCTCCTCCACCAACTCTTCCACATCCTCCCACTAACCCCCACCCCAAGGACTTTCCCAATGCCACAATGGATTCCTCAAAATGGCATAATCCTCTCAGGGTTAGCCTCAAACCCTTCAAAATCCCTTTTGTCTACACATTCTGGCCACAGTTTCTTCCAAGCAGAGTTCAAGGGCTTTTTAGTCACTCCCTCCCAAGGGCCCTTTCCTATAAGGTTTTACACAATTGAGGATATTAAAGTGCTCTCTCCAAAACTCTCTTAGAGTCAGTTGAGTTTCTGAGGTCACTACAAAGCACCTTTCAAACAGAGCTTTTGTGTAGAGTTTTTTGAAGTTTGCAATAACCTGCTGGTCCATGGGCTGCAGGAGAGGAGTGGTATTAGGAGGCAAAACTTGATGTTAATGAATTTCATGTCCCCATAAAGTCGCTCTGCCACGTCTGTAGGATGACCAGGGGCATTGTCTAACACCAGGAGGCACTTAAGTTCTAATTTCTTTTCAGTTAGGTAATCTTTCACATTGGGGCAAATGCATGGTGTAACCAGTCATAGAAAAAGTCCCTAGTGACCCATGCCTTACTGTTTGCCCTCCACAGCACACACAAATTCTCCTTGAGGACATTCTTTTGCCTGAACGCTCTGGGAGTTTCAGAGTGATACACTAATAAAGGCTTAACTTTGCAATCACCAGTAGCATTGGAACACATCAACAAAGTAAGCCTGTCTTTCATAGGCTTATGTCCTGGGAGTGCCTTTTCCTCCTGAGTAATGTAGGTCCTGCTTGGCATTTTCTTCCAAAACAGGCCTGTTTCATCACAATTAAAACACTTGTTCAGGTTTCAGTCCTTCAGCCTCTATGTACTCCTTGAATTCATGCACATATTTTTTCAGCCGCTTTGTGGTCCGAACTGGCAGCCTCACCATGCCTTATCGCACTATGTATGCCACTACGCTTCTTAAAATCTCTCAAAACCAACCTTTGCTGGCCTTAAATTCACTCACATCATCACTAGTTGCAGGCATTTTTTTAATTAAATCCTCATGCAACTTCCTAGCCTTTTCGCTTATAATCGCTTGAGAGACACTATCACTTGCGATCTTTGTTTCGAAAACACAGTTAAACCTTGGCAAGAACAGTTCCTTGTTGCCTTTTGGTGCCCCAAATAGCGATGGTTGTTTGGGGGTTTCTTGTACAACCTGGCCGGGTCGGCGTGCGCACCCCATTTTCATATTTTATCAATGACTCTTTCTTCATCTCTATTGGAATTCTCCCCCTTATTGCTGTGGGGTTGGGCACAAAACTTTTCTGGGGCCCAGGGTCACTTATTTTCCAAAAAAAAGCACCAAAAACACTGTAATAATACGAAATACCCGATGATGCTTGGATTTAGCGGAGGCGGCGGGAAAACAATGCCACCGGGGGCACATTGAGGCTGGCGGGGGCGCACATTGGTGCTTTTCTCGGACGAACATCAGTAGCGGGTTTTTAAGCGGTATGCAGGAAAAATTTTTTTGCGATTAAAGCAAGCGGTATGGGGATTAATGTTAGGGTGACCCAACGGTATGCGGGGGTCCACTGTATTTATAAAATTACAGTGTCCCTCGTTTTTTTAAAAATTTAATCCTTTCCGGGCCCGTTACTATAAACAAAATTTTCGTTTACGAATCAATTTTCCCCATAAAAATAATGTAAATAAAATTTAACCCTTCCTGACACCCAGAAGTTTTAAAAAAAAAAAAAAATTTTAACAGAAATAACTGTATACAAAAACAATAAAGGGAAATGATACTGAAACTTTAACACATAACACTTCCCTTTATTGGAGATTCTTCTTAGTGTAGGAACGGGAGGAAGAGGGGATTTTTTAAAAGTTTGGAAAAGGGAACCCCCTTCCATCAACACCCGGGGTACCATTTGTTTTTCGGGGTTTGCTTCTCTTCTCTGTTTTTAAAGGGCCCCAGGACCACCTTGAGAGTCCTGGGGTCCCGCTCCAAAATAACTGTGGGGAGAGCCTGTTTTTTGGGTCTCTTTAACACTTCCCTAAAATGCCCAAGACTTGTCACTTACATGTTTCCAACCTGGGTTGCAACAACCCTTTAGGGGATTTTTCTCCATAAAACTTTCCTCTTACCCCACATAGTAAAAACTCTTTTAATTTCTGAAGAAGACACCTTCTTTCCCCTCTTTCCTCCTCCTCTCGCAAGATTTTGGCTGCGATGTGTTGTCTTCCTGCTGAAGCTCTTTCACTCCTCGTGGTGAGTCTTCATTGTGCTTTCCCCCAAAATTTTTCCCCTCCTCCAAAATCACATCCAAAACCCCCTGGAAAATCCCCCGTGCCCCAAAAGATTTTACAACAGACAAGGCTCAAAATTTAGTAGGGGTAGACACCAACCACCCAGGGAAGTACTACCCTCCTGCCAGATGACTGTGAAAAAAAGAAACCGTAACTGTTTTGCTATGGTAGGATTTTGTTTCTTTTTCTGTCTCATAAAACCTAGATAACGGTATCTTGCACTCCCACTTACACTTTGGTCACACTTCACAAAACCACTCATATATATTACATACTTGATTTTTTTCCTTTTTCTAAAAAGTCTTTTTTCTTTATTTCTTTATTTCCATGGGGAAGTAAAAGAATCTTTCCTCCGAAGCCATGCGTGGATGGGCCTAAAACCGGGAAATGGGTTTGTAACCCTTCCCCTGAGACTTTACAAAAAAGAAAAGAAGAAAAACTTTATAAAACTGGGATGTTTAAATGTGCGTGGAGTAGTGCAGATGACAAAAACAAATTTTTGCTGATTTATGAATGAAAAAATTTGGTGTCCTGGCCCTAAGCAAAAACAAAGTAAAGGGGGGTGGGGAGATTTTTTCAGGGGGGGGAAAAAAATGGTTTAAATCTGGAGTATCTGAAGATTTAGAGCAAAAAAGGGGTTAGCAGAAATGTTAAATTCAGTTATGGAAGGAAAAAGGAAATGAATGGTAAATTTAGAATTTGTGGGTTAAAATAAAAGGTTTGGATGCAAAAGGGGTCATAATAAGGTGTATGCACCTGGAAAGAGAGGAATTTAAGGAAGAGAGAGATTTTGGGGGATGTTTTAAGTAATGTATAGGGCCTTTTTCCAAATGAAGGGGTAATTGTGGGAGGGGGGGCCGAAGCAAAAATAGGAAAACAAGAGGGTGTGGTAGGTAATTTGGGGTGCCAGGTTAAAGACAATGGAGCCCTTTGATTGAACTTTGTATAAAAAGGGGGTTTGTTTGGTAATACATTTTTTAAAGAAAAAGAGGATAAATAATATACAAATTGATGTAGGCGAAAGACAGTGTTTGTTGGATTTGTATGGTAGAAAAAGACTTTTTTGAGTAGACTTCAGGAGTCATTTTTTTATAAGGGGCCACAGATTATCAGATCACTTTCTGTTGTAGCTACCTGAGAGAAAAAGGTAGATGGTCAAAAAATAAGAACATCGGGGAAAGGGGAGGTGAAGGGGTTATAAACAAAAAGAGGGGGCAGTGGGGGTAAATAAAAACACTATTGGAGGATAGATGGGCAAATGAGAGCATGGGCAATGGGGTCAAAGAGGTATGGGGTAGGTTTAAAAAGTAGTGTTAAGTGTTCAGCAGAAGTTTTGGGTTACAGGAAAAGTGGGTGCGGGGGAAGAGAGCGATTCGGGGAATGAGATAAAAAGAAAGTAATAAGGGAGAAAAATTTAGATATGAAAATTTTTACAAATAAAAAGTGTGCACAGGGAAGAGAAAATTGGGAAAAAGAGAGAGGTTAAGAGAGTGGTGAAGCAATGTAAAAAGAGAGCAAATGAAGAGGGGGTGAGTTTTTTACAAAAAATTTTGTTGAAAATAAAAAAAGGGTTTTGGAGTGAGTTTAAAAATTTAAAGGAAGCCTAAAAAACAAATGGATTTGTCATTTAAAATGGGAAGGAAGTTTTTAAAATGGAGAGTTAGAGGTTTTGGGAAAAGGGGGGAATTTTTTTGAGGAATTGTTAAATGTTGGAAGTAGGGAAGCTGTGATTTCGTGTTAGGGCAAAGGGGGGAATAACATCTTCAGGAGTGAGGGAAAAGCCCGTTTTGAGTTGGGAATTCGTAGGATAGGGAAAAAGAAGGGGGGAAGGCAGCCCGGGGTGAGGGTAAAGATAAAAAGTTAAAAGCGGTGGGGGTATAGTTTTGGGGTGGTTGGTGCAATTATTTAAAAAATGTTTGGAAGAGGGAAGGTCCCCAGGGGTTGGCAGAGAGCATGCATAGTTTTTTTTGTATAAAGGGAAAGGGATAAAAAAAGGTGCAAAAATTATAGGGGGGTAAGTCTGTTATATACTGGTAAAATGTAGGTAGAGTTTTTTTGAAAGAAATTAAGATAGCGGAGAATAGGATAGCAGATGAACAAGGAGGCTTTGAAAAGGTAGGGGGGGTTTTGGACCAGGTGTTTACAGTGAAAATAGTTTTTAACATATTTAATAAGGCAAAGAGGGCTTTGTGGGATTTATGGATTTGGGAAAAAACTATGACAGGGTGGGGTAGGGGGGGAATTGGCAGATGTTGCAGGTGTATGGGTAGGAGGTAGGTTACTGAAAGATGAGAGTTTTTTTACGAGGGTAGGAGGGTCAAGTTGAGTAAGTAGGAAAAGAGGGGGAAATTATTTCCCAGTAAAAGTGGCCTTAAAAGGATGTGTGATGTCACGTGGGTTTTTTAATATATTTATGATGGGTTGTAAGAAAAGGAATGCGGGGTCTTTGGGAAAAGGGGTGGAGTTAAAAAATAAAAAATTACACCAATGGGATTTGCACAGTGCTCTTCGAGACACGGCCCCTTGGGGGGATTCGAAGAGAAGTTGCAGAGATTGGTGGTTAATTTGGTAGGGTGTGCAAAAGAAGAAATTAAAGGGAATACAGGGAAAAAGTAAAGGTTTTTGAGGGTAAAAGATTAGGGGATAAAAATTGGGTATCAGATTGGAGGGAGAGAGTATGGGGGAGGTAATGATTCAGATATTGGGGGTGGACGTGTCAGTGGATGGGGCTATGAAGATGAGGTAATCATAGGGAAATTATGAGGGGAAAGGGTAGTGGTGCACTTTGGGGTCTGTGGAGACAAAAAACTTTGTCCCTTTAGGCAAAGAGGGGAAAGTATGAAGTATAGTTTTACCAACGCTCTTTATGGGGGTGAAGCATGGGTGATGAAGGTTGAGCGAGGAGAAGGCTGGGGGCAGTGGGGAGTCATGCGAGGGGAAAGTGTGGGGTGAATATAATGCAGAGAATTCGTGTTTGGAAGTTGGGAAAGGGGGTGCGGGGTTACCCAAAAATGTTGTCCAGAGGGTGGAAAGGGGGTTTTTGGGGGTTCGGACATTTAAAAGAAGGACGAAAAAAGAATGACTTCAAGATGACAGTCTGTAGGGAAAAGGAAGGGGGGTAGGGGGCGGGTAGGGGAAAGGTTGGAGGGAGGGGGGGAAAGGGGTTTTTGTGCGGGGCTTGGATTTCCCGCAGGGTTGCGTAAGCGTGTTTTATAGGAGTGAATGGAGACAAATGGGGTTTAATATTTACGTGCGTTGGGGTTGACAAAGAAAACATTTTAAGGGGTTCAGGGAAACGCAGGCCGGACTTGAGCCCGGGAGTGGGAAGTACAATCCCCTGCCCTGAAGGAGGGTGTAAATGTTCATTTAAAAAAAACTGAGTGTAAAGAAACCCTTCTGGAAAACAGTGAGGGGATGAATGAGGGTGAAATTTTTTTTTTTTTCGGGCCACCCCCCCTTGGGTGGGAATCGGCCAGTGTGAAAATAAAAAAAAAAAAAAATAATAATAGGCTCATTGGGGTCAGTCCCAAACCCCCTTCAAAATCCCTTTGCGACACAATCTGGCCACAATTTTCTCCGGGCAGATTAAAAGTCCGGTAGTCACCCCCTCCCAAGCCATCCCCTAAAAGGGGGTTAGCATGGAGGATCTGAAGTGTTCTCCCCCAAAATTCCCTTAGGGTCAAGTGAGTGTCGTGGTCCGCAAGCCCCTTTGGGAAATTGCTTTTGTGTAGAGTTTTTTTAAAGTTTGTAATAAGCTGCTGGCCCATGGGTTGCGGAGAGGTGGAATGGGGCAAGAATTTTACTGTGATAAACCAAACTCCTCGAAATTAGGTCATCCAAGTTTGAGGATAGAGGTGCATTGTCCATTCTAGCAGGCACTTGAGATCCAATTTCTTTTCCCAGGGATACCCCACATTTGGCCCCAAAACACTTCATGAACCATCGACAAAAATTTCCTGTGACCCCATCCCTTGCTTTTAGTTTTCCCAAAACACACACAATTTACTTTTTCAAAACATTGTTTTTCCTGAACCTGGGATTTTCAGAAGGTACACTAAAGGTTTCACTTTGAAATCCCCACAGATTACACAAAAAATTAGCGTGCCTGTCTTTCATAGGCTTGTGCCCTGGCATTCCCTTTTTTCCTTTGTGTAATGAAGGTCCCTTTTCATTTTTCTGATGTATGTCATTTTAACACTTTTAAGGGGAAAAGTGATTTTAAACCCCAAGTTTGGGGTCTGTCGACTCTGTCTATCTCGCTGTTCGTCTTACCTGTCTCTGTCTTTTCTGTCTTTGTCTATCTGTCTCTATCTTTTTTTAATCTGTCTCGTCTATCTCTGTCCACAGGTACCAAAATAGTATACATTTTTCTTCCAAAGATCCTTCTTGTCCACTTAAACCTTTTGGGGACAAACCCCCGCCTCTACTACCAAAAATTCATAAACATTTTTTTCAACGCCATTTTGTCAGCACGGCACCTCCCCATCCCACACCCTATGAAAGCCTTTTTTCCAATATTATCAAAAACCCAACCCTACTAACCTTTTTTCCCAAAAAATGGCCTCTGACATATCACCAGTACGTAACTGTTTTTTCTTTTTATCCAAATATCAAAAGTTTTTTTAACCTCACAATTTGTCTTTTGCTTTTCAAACATTTTATGCCTTTTTCAAGGTCAGTGCTTTAAAATTTTTTACTTTGGCCCAGTACATGCTAATGGTAGACTTTGATTTACCAAAAGTTTTTCTGTATAAAACCACACTGGCCTATCTTCATACTTTTAATGACTTCTTTTTTTAAAACCAAAGGTGATTTTTTCAACTTTTCGTTTTTTTTCATCTCTTTAACCTTCTTTGACCCATGATGGCTTACCGAAAAAAAAAACTGCACCTAAACCCCAAAATAAAATGCACATTCTGTGGGCCACAGACCCCAGCCGTTTACGTTGTCGGGGGACAACCAAGAGAACACACAAAAAAACCCGACCTTTTTTTCTTGAATTCCTCATTCAAAAACTTGACAAGTAATGCAGTTACAACCAAGGTCCCTTATTTTTTAAGCATTGTAAAAAAGAATTTTTTTCCTACAAAGACGGCAAGGGGAATTCTTTAATTTTTTTTTAATTTTTTAGGGGGTTAACAGTAAAAGCATACAAGTATTTTTGTGTATGCTTAACCCTTTTGATTCAAGAGGCCCTCTCCTAAACCGTTCTCAGGATCGAAAAATTTTTTGGAAAAAAAAAAATTTTTTTTTCTTTTGAAAAGATAGAGAATCTTTTCCCCTCTAAAAGACACCAAAAAAAAAGAAATTTATGGAAAACTTACGAATTATGCTCTCGCGAAGTTTGCGGTTCAACATTTTAGCACTGCAATTTTTGCCCATTTTAGCCCTATTTTTATCAATTTCCCAAGTATAGTTGACGAAAACAAGCTATTTAAATAGAACTCCATTTTCTCTATCGAAAAGATAAAAAAAACCACCCATTTACCCCATTTAATATTTCCAATAAAGGGGGTCGAAATTTGCAGTTTTTCCCCTTTCAACAAATTTCAAAAAAGCCAATTTCCAAAAAAGGGTCCGAATAAACAAGACGACACTCCTGGGACTAAAAAAAATTTTCCTTGTTCATTAGTCAGTTCCAGGCCCCCCTTTCATTTCTTTTCTTTCCCTTTTAATTTTTATTTTCACAAAAAAAAGTTTACGTTTTGCAACCACTGCATTAGTGCAGAAATATATAAATAAAATCAACACACTTGTGAAAGAAAATTTGACTTACCCGTTGATGTGTATTGGACGCATGGAGATTTGTTTTCTTTTTAACTTTGGGGAAAAATCGAACATTTCTGCTACTTTTAGCTCAATTTCAAGGTACTACTTTTCATTGTGAAACCAAAACAAAATCACTCATTTTTGTAAAATGTCTTCGATCAAAAAAATGAGACCCGGAAAACTGGAATACAACCAAAAAAACTTATGAAAATCTGTAAAGTTTACTGTTTTTTAAAACCAAAAAACACATCAAATTTTTTTTT
>NC_069486.1:22268047-22310821 GCF_026875155.1 Cherax quadricarinatus | reverse complement strand
TTAAATTTCAAAAATAGATTCACTACAAATCTTTGTTTACAAGCATTGATCCTGAACCAACCTCTTTTTAATGACTTAAATGAATCAAACAGTAACTTAATTCTACACTGCAAACAATCAAAGCACTTCTCAGTGCCAACAAAACATAAACTATATTTAACTACAATATCAATCTTTAAAGCAAGCATTACGATGACCCCCATAGCATTACTAAATTCCTTACATGCAATATGTCCTCATTACACTAACTGAAACCTGGCAAAAGCCTGATAGTACAGGTCATGCCATTCCGGTTACACACCCATACAAAAACTGTGGGGCCAGATCAACAAGGGGTGGCACACCATATACTCCCAGACCAATAGAATGTATACAATACTTGCAAAAGGGATGAACAGGGGGAAATAAAAAAGCTAAATTAAAATCAAAGTACCTACAAAAACCTCTACATGAAAAACATCTACAGAGTTCCAAGTCAAACTTTAGCCAATTTAGTCAAAATCTAGGAAGATAAACTGATCACGCATGAACAAAGATCACTACTACCTCAGGGACTTAAATATAAATCTCCTAAAACCCAGGACCCACACGTTACTAAATTCAAAAAACACAATGAGTAACTGTATGTTACTACCAACAGTAACAAAACCTACAAGATTACAGAGACAGTGTTTCCCTACTTCCCAAAATCTGGCCCAAACACCATACCCCCTTTAAAAAATCGGGCAAATTACAGATAATACCACAGACCACTACCCTACTTTCCTCTAACAACTTTGGTAACTACCCCAAGACACTCTAAAGTCCCCTTCGACTTCACAATGGGGCAGCCATTAATAACTTCACAAAGCATAGCAAACATTGATTGGCACACTGACAAAAAACCTATCGAATTACAAATGTTTTAAAAAATTTTTAAAAAAACCCCAATACCTCTATAACAACACTGCCCAAAAAAACAAAAAACAGATGACAGCAAAGAGACTGAACAGTCCCGGCTAACACCCAGCTTCTCCAACCCAAAAAAATACAAAACACCAAAAAAAAAACAGTACAAAATGGGCACATAACCAGAGACCAAACAAAACGTTACTCTCCAAATCCAAACCCAGCCTGTTAAAAAGGGGCAAAAAAATTGTATTTATGAAACGATTATCCAACTTACGGGGTGATAAAAAAAAGCCCCGGGAAAAACCCCCAAATCAGAAATTCGGGAAAAAAAAAAGTATCACGAAATAGCGAAATAAAATTACAAAAACAGTGAACCCCAACTCCCACCAACAGAAACAGCAAACGACTAAATGATTTCTTCTCCCATAGGACAAAACCTTGCCAATAAAACCCCAAGCTCAGTACCCCACCAAATGCTACCTCCCCGGGCAACTACCCGAACACACTGTTCCTAGCTCCGACTAACCCATACGAAGCCCCCTTATTATAAAACGCACTAAAAACAAGGCAAAATTTTAAAACCTTACCACCCCTTATATACAAAAAAGGTCACAAGTGCTATCACCAATCATTGCAACACTTTTTAACAAATCCATTGAATCCTCCCCCTTTCCCCCAAGTCCAAAATAGCAAGGGCACCCCGATCCACAAAGGAGGAGACCAAACAGATTTGAATAACAAAAGGCCAAATACCCAACTTACACCCTCCTCAAAATTTTCAAAAAATTTAATTTCATAAACGAATCTTCCTACCTTATCTCCCAAAAAACATCCCAAAACCCCTCCCAAAATTTGGATTCAGGCCTAATAAAAATCAATGATGCATTATCCACTGCTAAACATATATACACTGCAATAGAGAAAAAAAAGCCCCCACGGGGGATTTTCATTGATTTACGTAAAGCTTTGATACAGTTGACCATGACTTGCTCCACGAAAAAATTGTCCACTAGGGTATAAAGGCCACCCCCTCAACTACCTCAAGTCTTACCTCAAAAACAGAACCCAATATTGTCGCAAATGGGGTAAAAGGTCTTTGTGGCATTTATGGATTTGGAAAAGGCTATGACAGGGGGGGATAGGGGGCAAAGTGGCAGATGTTTGCAAGTGTATGGGTAGGGAGGAGGGTTTCTGAAAGCAGTGAAGATTTTTACGAGGATAGGAGGGCCAAATTAGAGTATGTAGGAAAAGGGGAAAATTTTTTTTCCCCGTAAAAGTAGGCCTTAGACAAAAATTGTGATTCACCGTGGTTGTTTAATATATTTATAGTGGGGTTGTAAGGAAGTAAATGCGAGGGTCTTGGCAAGAGGCGTGGAGTTAAAAATAAAGAAAACACACACAAAGTGGGGGTTTTTCACAGTGCTCTTTGCTGTGACACTGTGCCTTGGGGGATTTGAAGAGAAAATTGCAGAGGGTTGGTGGGTGAATTTTGGGAGGGGGTGCAAAAAAAAAAAATTAAAGGTGAATACAGGAAAAGTAAAGGTTTTGAGGATAACAAAAAAGAAGGGGTGAAAGATTGAATATCAATTGGAGGGAGAGAGGGATGGAGGAGGTGAACGTATTCAGATATTTGGGGGTGGGCCCGGGCACGGATGGGTCTATGAAAGATGAGGTGAATCATAGAATTGATGAGGGAAAAAGAGTGAGTGGTGCCTTGAGTCGTGGAGACAAAAAACCGTCCTTGGGGGCAAAGAGGGGAAAGTATGAGAGTATTTTTACCAACGCCTTTATGGGTGTGAAGCGTGGGGATGAAAGTTGCAGCGAGGAAAGGCTGGAGGCAGTGGAGATGTCATGTCTGAGGGAATGGGTGGGTTTTGAATATAATGCAGAGAATTCGAGTTGGAAGTTAGGGGGAGGTTGCGGGGGTTACCAAAACTGTTGTCCAAGGGGGGTAGGAAGGGTTTTTGAGGTGGTTGGACTGTAGAGAGAATGGAGCAAACAGAATGACTTCAAGAGGGATCATCTGTAGGGAAGGAAGGCGGGGGAGGGGTCGGCCTAGGAAGGGTTGGAGGGAGGGGGTTAAAGGAGGTTTTGTGTGCGAGGGGCTTGGACTTCCAGCAGGCATGCGTGAGCGTGTTTGATAGGAGTGAATGGAGACAAATGGTTTTTAATACTTGACGTGCTGTTGGAGTGTGAGCAAAGTAACATTTATGAAGGGATTCAGGGAAACCGGCAGGCCGGACTTGAGTCCTGGAGATGGGAAGTACAGTGCCTGCACTCTGAAGGAGGGGTGTTAATGTTGCAGTTTAAAAACTGTAGTGTAAAGCACCCTTCTGGCAAGACAGTGATGGAGTGAATGATGGTGAAAGTTTTTCTTTTTCGGGCCACCCTGCCTTGGTGGGAATCGGCCGGTGTGATAATAAAAAAAAAAATGGGGCAAACTCTTCCGCACAACCAATTACAGTTGGTGTCCCACAGGGAAGTGTCCTTGGCCCTCTTCTCTTTCTCCTATACATAAATGACCTTCCAAATGCTTCGCAATTACTCAAACCCACACTATTTGCAGATGACACTACATACGTCTTCTCTCACCCGAGCCCAGTCACGCTAGCCAATACTGTAAATACCGAATTACAGAAAATATCTACCTGGATGAGGACTAACAAACTTACACTAAACATTGACAAAACCTACTTCATTCAGTTTGGTAACAGAGCTACAGATGTCCCTCTTAACATAATGATAAATGGATCACCTATCACAAAACTAACAGAGGGAAAATTCTTAGGAATCCACCTTGATAATAGACTCAAATTTCATACACATATACATCAAATTTCTAAGAAAATTTCCAAGACTGTAGGCATACTATCGAAGATACGGTACTATGTTCCACAGTCAGCCCTCCTGGCCTATATCACTCTCTTATTTACCCCTATCTCACCTATGGAATTTGTGCATGGGGCTCAACAACAATTAACCATCTCAGACCACTAATTACCCAACAAAAGGCTGCAGTTAGAATGATAACAAATTCTCACTACAGGCAGCACACTCCACCATATTCAATACACTAAACCTACTCACCATACAAAACATCCATACTTATTACTGCACCTATTACATACATAGAACACTTAACTCTGATATTAACCCTCCCCTCAAACATCTCCTTGCCAACCTCAACAGAACACATGACCATAACACAAGGCACAGATCACTCTTTGATGTTCCTCGTGTCCATCTCACACTATGCAAAAACTCAATGCACATAAAAGGCCCTAAAATCTGGAATTCATTACCTGTAATATAAAGAAACACAACCTGTTTATAAATTCAAGTCTCTTCTCAAAGATTACTTACTCACCCAAAACCAAATAAATACTGAATAACTGAACATTATAAATTGTATATCTTAAATGTTTCTCACAATTATATCACATAAATGTTAAACCTAAAACCCAATCTAACTTTATTATTTTTTAAATACACTACCTAACAGAATCACTACCTAACTGAATGCAACCATATGACCTGTCTTTGTAATACTCACTTGTGCTTTATAGTTATCTGTCTACATTAATGTTTTATCACTGATTTCATCATTGCTTAGTAGCAGCGCTGTATAGTCCCTTGTGGCTTAGCGCTTCTTTTTGATTATAATAATAATAATAATCATTGCTTAGTTAATCTTAAGTTAATTTTAAGCCAGCCCGTAATGCTATGCATAGTATAAGTGGCTTTGGCATACTGCTCTTATCTGTATTTTTTTTGTACCTCTGTATGTGTGCACAAATTGGAAATAAATAAATAAATAAAATAAATAAATAAATATTCCATTATGGGAAAAATTTGGTCAGTATTGGCACCTGAACATACTTCTGGAATGAAAAAAATATCGTTAACCCGGGGTCCACTGTATTTACATTTTAATTTATAAATAAGAAATATTTACATTGTAATTATAAATAAGTTTATTCAGGCATACACAAATAGTTATGTACATAGATTATCATACATAGCAACCATGTGTGTAAAGTATCTAGGATAACCCAAAAAAGTCAGTGACTTAGTTATTTCCATTGGGGTAATTTTATATTTACACTTATATTTACCTTTATACTTACACTTTTATATTTACACTTACCTTGGAGGAGATGTTAATTTGATGTTAGTTTGATGGAGGAGATGCTGACAGAGGTTTAGGGTGGTGGAAGATACGTAGCAGGGCGCGTATATTCAGCGGTCCTATACACATCCAACAACATTGGAGAGTTACTTTCGTATCGTTTTTTCTGTCGCTTAACTTAGTTGCTACACTGTTAATTCTACACTTTATCGCTGGCTGGCACTATAGCTGCTTTTGTATCGTACATATCGTAGAATCACTGAATCACTGCGGAAGGCACATTCTCCCCTCTCTTCCTTCTCCACTTTGGTACTTTGCTACGAGTTTTTTCTTGAATTCTAGTGTGCTCTTTCCTTCTTTACCACTGGGCTGGCACTAGCAGCTTTCTTTGGGCCCATGGTGGCGTATTTAGCAGTTACAAGCACTAACAACAATGGAATAATACAAAATATATCACATGTACGTGTGGAATCATCCTCACTGGCTTGTAAACAATGGCACACTACATGGAGTGGACGGGTGGCCATGGCTTAGGCCGCGCGGACACGTTTGGATGAATGCCCTTAACCGAGTTTCTTGGGCATTAGCTGAGCCAGTACAGTGGACCCTCAACATTCGATACTAATCCGTTCCTGAGAGCTATCGAATGTCGAAAAATATCGAAAGTCGAATTAATTTTCCCCATAAGAAATAATGGAAATCAAATTAATCCGTGCAAGACACCCAAAAGCATGAAAAAAAAAAATTACCACATGAAATACATGTATTAAGTTTAATGCAATAGAATAATTACAATAACAACAATAACAATAGATTAATAACAATAGAATAATTGACAACTTACCTTTAATGAAGATCTGGTGATGATTGATGGGATGGGAGGGAGGGGAGAGTGTTGATGGTGTTAGTGTTTAGAGGGGAATCCCTTGCATTAGGACTTGAGGTGGCAAGTCCTTTTCCAGGGTTACTTCCCTTCTTCTTTTAATGCCACTAGGAACCAGCTTGAGAGTCACTGGACTTATGTCGCACAACATATCTTTCCATAGAGGCCTGTACCTCTCGTTCCTTTATGACTTTCCTAAAGTGTTTCACAACACTGTCAGTGTACAGGTTGCAAACATGGCTTGCAGTAGCTGTGTCAGGGTGATTTTCATCAAAAAAGGTTTGCACTTCAAGCCACTTTGCACACATTTCCTTAATCTTTGAAGTAGGCAACTTCTTCAATTTCTCTATCCCCTCCTCCGAAGCAGTTTCCTCAGTTTCCTCTTGCTGTTCAAGATGATCTAGCAGCTCATCAGTGGTTAGTTATCATTGTCCTCCTCCACCAACTCATCCACATCCTCCCCACTAACCTCCAACCCCAAGGACTTCCCTAATGGACAATGGATTCCTCAACTGCATAAGGATCTCAGGTTAGCCTCAAACCCTTCAAATTCCCTTTTGTCTACACATTCTGGCCACAGTTTTTTCCAAGCAGAGTTCAAGGTCCTCTTAGTCACTTCCTCCCAAGCCTTACCTATAAGGTTTATACAATTGAGGTTATTAAAGTGATCCTTCCAAAACTCTTTTAGAGTAAGTTGAGTTTTTGTGGTCACTACAAAGCACTTTTGAAACATAGTTTTTGTGTACAGTTTCTTGAAGTTGGAAATGACCTGCTGGTCCATGGGCTCCAGGAGAGGAGTGGTATTAGGAGGCAAAAACTTCACCTTAATGAAGCTCATGTCCCCAGAAAGTTGCTCTGCCAAGTCTGTAGGATGACCAGGGGCATTGTCTAATACTAGGAGGCACTTAAGGTCTAATTTCTTTTCAGCTAGGTAATTTTTCACATTGGGGGCAAATGCATGGTGTAACCAGTCATAGAAAAAGTCCCTAGTGACCCATGCCTTACTGTTTGCCCTCCACAGCACACACAAATTAGCCTTGAGGATATTCTTTTGCCTGAACACTCTGGGAGTTTGAGTGATACACTAATAAAGGCTTCACTTTGCAATCACCACTAGCATTGGCACACATCAGAAGAGTAAGCCTGTCTTTCATAGGCTTAGTCCTGGGAGTGCCTTTTCCTCCTGAGTAATGTAGGTCCTGTTTGGCAATTTCTTCCAAAACAGGCCTGTTTTTGTCACAATTAAACACTTGTTCAGGTTTCAATCCTTCAGCCTCTATGTACTCCTTGAATTCATGTACATATTTTTCAGCCGCTTTATGGTCCGAACTGGCAGCCTCACCATGCCTTACCACACTGTGTATGCCACTGCGATTCTTAAATCTTGCAAACCAACCTTTGCTGGCCTTAAATTCACTCACATCACCACTAGTTGCAGGCAATTTCTTTACCAAATCATCATGCAACTGCCTAGCCTTTTCACAAATGATCGCTTGAGAGATGCTATCTCCTGCTATCTGTTTTTCATTTATCCACACCAATAACAGTCTCTCAACATCTTCTAACACTAGCGATCTCTGTTTCGAAAACAAAATTGCACCTTTTGCAACAACAGCTTCCTTGATTGCCATTTTCCTGCTCACTATAGTAGAGATGGTGGATTGGAGTTTACTATACAACCTGGCCAGCTCCGACACACTCACTCCACTTTTGTACTTAGCAATTATCTCTTTCTTCATTTCAATAGTCATTAGTGCCTTTTTGCTCGAAGGCTTGGCACTAGAAGCTTTCTTGGGGCCCATGGTGACTTATTTTGCAGAAACAAGCACCAAACACAGTGATAATATGGAATGTACCGAATGTATCCTTAGATGCACACACACTGGCTGGCTTGTAAGCACTGGCACACATGGGGCAGTTCAGGCCACACGTGGACACGTCTCGTATGAATTGTATAGAATGTCAGGTTTTCCATCGAATGTCGAGGCGAAAATTTTGCGTTAAAATGCATCGAATGTCGGATTTATCGAATGTCGATGCCATCGAATGTCGGGGTCCACTGTATTTGATGCATAAAGTGCCGCTAACTGATTTTGCCATTAGCCGATGCCGCCGTTAAACTGAGCGTCCACTGTACTTGTAGTAGTCACTGACAGTTATATAGCATTTGTAGTAACCCCTGACAGTTATATAGTAGTTTTAGTTTTAGTGATCTACTGTATCAAATGCTTTCCATAGGTCTGTGAAGAGCACCAGAGGATATTCATTTTTTCAGTTGCTGTAGAGTATATAGTAATTTGAGCATCTGAGGTAGTACAATTCATGATACAATCTTACATTTCTAAGTTTGTAATTAGTTCTTTTACAGTGGTAGAATACAAATATTCTATATTTCACTCTGTTACTAATGTATGAGGTAGTACAATTTATGATACAATCAATTTTATGATAAACTCAATCTTACATTTTTTTAGTTCGTAATTAAGTTCATTTACTCGATTATTAACATGAGGTAAAACAGACCAGTATCTAACTCATGCTTTTATTCAGCCTAAACCCAAAGTGGCAGGGGTTCAGTATGTTATGGGATAGGAGGTAGGAATATATTTGTTTATGTATTATTTTTTTTAAGATTTTTTAGAGAGCAAAGGCAAGTTCAATATTGGTCTGTAGTTATTTCTGTATGATTGTCTCTTTTGAGGATCTGGGTGACCCTTGCCATCCATACTCAAGACAGCAAGGGTTCACCTCAAAGTACTATATAACTATATATACAGAACTAAATAACTACAGAATAATATCTAACTCTCCTTTGCTCTCTGAAATCTTCGAAAAAATAATCCATAAACCAGTCTACTCCTACCTCCTATCCCATAACATATTAAACCTTTGCCAGTTTGGGTTTAGGCTGAGTAAAAGCACAAATGATCAATTATTCAGATGCTTGAATTACTATATACAGCAACTGAAAAAAATGAATATCCTCTGAGGCTCTTCATAGACCTACAGAAAGCATTTGATACAGTAGACCACAATACCATGCACCTAAAACTAGAGCATTATGGGGTCAGAGGACACTCTCTCAGTTACATAAAATCTTATCTTAGTGGAAGACATTAGTATGTATTCATAAATGGCGTGACTTCCAATACTCAGCCTATAGTTGTATTTATTGTTTGTAGTTCATGTATATTTGTCCTAGGTCCTCTACTCTTTCTTATTTACATCAGTGACCCCCAAATGCACATCCTGTACCTTCATAAAGTTGCTTGACAAGGTACATCCTGTACCATTATACTGACAAAGGTACATCTTGGACCATTATAAAGTCACTTAACAAAGGTACATCCTGGGCCATTATAAAAGTACACGATGAAACAAATGCTCGCTAAATGTTTCCTTTCCAAATTGATCAGTTATGAATTTTTTGTTATTATTGTTTAGTATTTTAGTTGACAAATAAGTGTTTTCTAATACGTAGAGGTTTTATGTACCAGTAAACGTAAGTTAGTGTACTTAGGATAAACGGTTTTGTAATTACATTATCCTTGTTTTATCGGTGTTTTATTAAGTCAATATAAAGGGCTCTAAATATGGAAAGTTGCAAATAGCACTTAATTATTAAGGATGTGTATCTGTGTGTCTCTGACAAGACAGTGATGGTGTGAATGATGGTCAAAGTGTCTTTTTTTGGGTCACCCTGCCTTGTTACTGTGTTTTTACTGTGTTTTTACTGTACAATCTCTTAGTATTTAAATAATCAACTACCTCATTTTGTGATTTTACTAGTAAGCATAAATCACCTTATGTGATTTTCTTATTTACTATTGTTCGCTTGAACATTGCTAAATTTGATACTTTCTCTGTCCATATTACTACCTCATATTTTTTTAAATACTATCAATTGATATTACTTACTAAAATTAATAAATATCATTTTTACTAAAATTTCAATTTACTCTTAACATTTTTGACATTTAATAACCATTACTTGTCTAATTACCTTTACCTGTTTTAATACCACATTTTACTATCCTAGATTACTCTTAATTACCTTGTACTGCCATAAAAACCTCAAGTATAACTACCAGTGCAATATTAAATGAAATAAACATTACTATTTCACTTTTTTGTAATCATTATTACTTACAAAAAATTTTATTAAACACCATTTTACTACCAGTCAATTTTACTTTTGTACATTAAACTTATTTTATACTTCCATAAATTTTGTTGCCAAATTTTCAAGTTTTTATATTAAACCCCCAACCTTGTATTATCCTTTGTACCTGGGTCCCTGTCTACCATCTTACTTTTCATATTATAACAAGACTTACCATTGTGATTTTTTACTATTATTCTTTTGGTACTTTAATTGTGAATTTTATTTTGTCAATTTAAATCTATAGTTATAACCTTGATCTTGTAAAACAAACCCATCCCAGACTCTAGTGCAATTGCAAGTACCATTCAAATTGTATTTTTATATTATAAGTTTATATTATAATTCCTACCATCTGTCCATTAACTTGCTTACATTACTTAATTTTAGCCCCTTTTATATTTTCTCCTTTATTTTAGCTTTATAAAAACTATCCTAGTTTATATATCCACAACTGTTAAAAAAATTTCAAGGTGCTTTCCAGGTGCTAAAGTAAAATAAGCTCACAATCTTGCCATTATATTCCAAAGCTCATTATTAACAAACCTATATTAGTCCCTTTTTATTATAATTTTAAACTATAATTATAACTTTAAAAAATTACCTTTATGTACTACCTATTTATCATATTCCCAAGCACTATTATATGATCATCACTTTATTTGTATTAGTCCCTTAGCTCATTATTTTACATTTGTTAAATAATTCAGGTGCTATTTTTTAGCTTAAGACTATTTACTTTGTTTATACTTAATTCAACAAATAGATTCACTAAAAAATCTTATGATTACAAGCATTGATCCTGATACCAACCTCTTATTTAATGACTTAAATGAATCAAAACAGTTATGTAATTACTACACTGCAGAAAATCAAAGGCACTTCTCAGTCCCAACAAAAAACATAACTATCTTTAACTACAATATCAGATCTTTAAGCAAGCATTACGATGACCTCATAGCATTACTAAATTCCTTACATCCCAATATGTCCATCATTACACTAACTGAAACCTGGCTAAAGCCTGATAGTACAGATGTCTATGCCATTCTGGTTACACAGCCATAACAACTGTAGGCCAGACCAACAAGGGGGTGGCACAGCCATATATTTACTCAGACCAACTAGAATGTATCACTAATACTTGCACAAGGGATGAAACATGGGGAATATATAATAGCAAAAATTCAAATCCAAATTACCTACAAAAACCTCTCACATTGATAAACATCTACAGAGTTCCAAGTAAAAACATTAGCAATTTAGTCAAAATCTAGGAAGTATGATAACTGATGCACGCATGAACAAAGATCATTACTACTCTTCAGGTGACTTCAATATAAATCTCCTGCAAGACCAGGACCCACACGTTACTGAATTCACAAAACAATTGAGTAACTGTATGTTACTACCAACAGTAACAAACCTACAAGAGTTACAGAGACTAGTGTTTCCCTACTTGACCACATCTGGACCAACACCATATCCCCTTTAAAATCAGGCATAATTACAGATAATCCACAGACCACTACCCTACTTTCCTCATAACAACTCTTGGTAAACTACCCCAAGACACTACTAAAAATCACCTTCAGACTTCACAATGAGGCAGCCATTAATAACTTCGCAACAGCATTAGCAAACATTGATTGGCACACTGAGCTAGAAATCATACAGATATTGACGAATGTTATTAATAATTTTCTAAAAAAAAGACCCAATACCTCTATAACAAGCACTGCCCTAAAAAAACTAAACAGATGACAGCAAAAAGACTGAACGTCCCTGGCTAACACCAGCATTCTCAAATCCATAAATACAAAACACCAATATGAAAACAGTACAGAATGGGTCACATAACCAGAGACCAAACAAAACGTTACTCGTCAATCCCAACCAGCTGATAAGAAGGGCAAAAAATTGTATTATGAGAACAGATTTCCAAACTTACGAGGTGATATAAAAAGACCTGGAAAACACTATCTGAAATTCTGGGGAACAAAAAAGATATCACGAAATAGCGAAATAAAATTAGCAAAATCAGATGAACCCCAACTCCCCCCAACAGAAACAGCAAACGACTCATGATTTCTTCTCCACTATAGGACAAACCTTGCCCATAAAAATCCCCAAACTCAGATACCCCACCAAATCACTACCTCACCGGCAAACTACCCGAACCATGTTCCTAGCTCCGACTAACCCATACGAAGTCTCCCTTATTATCAATGCACTAAAAAACAAGGCAGGAGATTTAAGTACCTTACCACCCTTTATATATAAAAAAAGTGTCACAAGTGCTATCTCCAATCATTGCAACACTCTTTAACAAATCCATTGAATCCTCCACCTTCCCTACAGTACTCAAAAATAGCAAGGGTCACCCCGATCCACAAAGGAGGAGACCAAACAGAGTTTAATAAATATAGGCCAATATCCAACTTACACCCTCTCTCAAAAATCTTTGAAAAACTAATTCACAAAACGAATCTACTCCTACCTTATCTCCCAAAACATACTCAAAACCCCCGCCAATTTGGATTCAGGCCTAATAAAAATACTAATGATGCTATTATTTCACATGCTTTGAAATAAAATACACTGAATAGAAAAAAAAGAAGTCCCACTGGGGATCTTCATTGACTTACGTAAAGCTTTTGATACAGTTGACCATGACTTGCTCCACGTAAAATTGTCAACTATGGTATAAGAGGGCACTCCCTCATTACCTCAAAGTCATACCTCAGCAACAGAAGCCAATATGTGTCGCAAATGGGGCAAACTCTTTGCGCAAAACCAATTACAGTTGGTGTCCCACAGGGAGGTTCCTTGGCCCTCTTCTCTTTCTCCTATACTTAAAAGACTTCCAATGCTTCGCAATTTCTCAAACCCACCCATTTGCAGATGACACTACATACGTCTTCTCTACCGAGCCCAGTCACACTAGCCAATACTGTAAATACCGGAATTACAGAAAATATCTACTGGATGAGGACTAACAAACTTACACTAAACATTGACAAAACCTCTTCATTCAGTTTGGTAACAGAGCTACAGATGTCCCTCTTTTAAAATAATGATTTAAAAGGATCACCTATCACAAAGCTAACAGAGGGGAAAATTCTTAGGAATCCACCTTGATAATAGACTCAAATTTCATACACATATACAACAAATTTCTAAGAAAATTTCCAAGACTGTAGGAATACTATCGAAGATACGGTACTATGTTCCACAGTCAGCCCTCTGGCCCTATATCACTCTCTTATTTACCCCTATCTCACCTTTGGAATTTGTGCATGGGGCTCAACAACAGTTAACCATCTCAGACCATAATTACCCCAAAAAAAGGCTGCAGTTGAATGATAACAAATTCTCACTACAGGCAGCACACTCCCCCAATATTCAATACACTAACCTACTCACCATACAAAACATCCATACTTATTACTGCACCTATTACATACATAGAACACTTAACTCTGATATTAACCCCCCCCTCAAACATCTCCTTGCCAACCTCAACAGAACACTGACCATAACACAAGGCACAGATCACTCTTTGATGTTCTCGTGTTCATCTCCACTATGCAAAAAAATCAATGCACATAAAAGGCCCTAAAATCTGGAATTCATTACCTGTAAATATAAAAGAAAACACTACCTGTTTATAAAATTTAAGTCTCTACTCAAAGATCACTTACTCACCCAAAACCAAATAAATACTGAATAACTGAACCTTATAAATTGTATATCTTAAATGTTTTCTCACAAAATTTTATCACATAAATGTTAAAACCCAAAACCCAATCTAACTTTTTATTTTTTAAATACACTACCCAACAGAATCCTTCATATGACCCGTCTTTGTAATACTTTACTTGTGCTTTTATGTAATCTGTTTACATTAATGTTTTATCATGACTTCATCATTGCTTAGTTAATCTTAAGTTAATTTTAAGCCAGCCCGTAATGCTATGCATAGTATAAGTGGCTTTGGCATACTGCTCTTATCTGTATTTTTTGTACCTCTGTATGTGTGCACAAATTTATAATAATAAAAAAATAAATAAAATAAATATAAAAACATCATTTGTTGTTTCTCAGGTGCGAGGTTTAGAGCTGTCCCAAGGACTCTGAAGGTAAGTGCTGTATTATAAAAAGGCTGAACAGTTTGCCTTGTGACACCTCATATGTATTGGAGAGGTCACTTTGTTATTATTGTAAAAAGTGTAAGTAGCATCAGTTTTTTGTGGTGTTTAAAGATTAATAACTTTGTCATCTCATAGAATGGAATAATGTGAATTTGTAAATACTTTTTTCGTTAATTTTGGACTACAGATGCCTCACGACTTAAGTGGGGTTATGTTCTCACAAAACCTCGAAAATACTTTGTGAAATCTTTTCTTTTCTTTCAACGCACGGCCGTATCCCATACTGCTGATGCAGGGTGGCCAAAAAGATAAACGAAAGTTTCTCCTTTTCACACTTACTTATTCAGTAATATATACAGGAGAAGGGGTTACTAGCCACTTGCTCCTGGATTTAGTTGCCTCTTACAACTCACGCATGGCTACGAGGAAAGAATTCTGTTCCACTTCCCCATGGAGTAAGAGGAGAATGGTGGGAAACAAGAACAAGAACTAGAAAGAAAATAGAAGAAAAACCCAGAGGAGTGTGTATATTAATATATGTTGTACATGTATGTGTAAGTGTGACCTAAGTGTAAGTAGAAGTGAGCAAGGGACATACCTGAAACCTTGCATGTTTATGAGACAGAAAAATGGACACAGCAATTCCTACCATCATGTAAAACAGTACAGGCTTTCGTTTTACACTCGCTTGGAGGAGGTAGTACCTCCTGGGTGCGTTGCTGTCTCCCAAACTTACTACCTACAACTTTGTCAAATATGAAAGATAAATAGCAATAAATAACTTACTGTCACTGAATAATAAATAATTAAACTAAATAACAGTATGAAAAGTCAGTAAATGAATACAAGTTAATGGACATGTTGCCCTTCATATTGTCGTTAATTATTCTAAGTTTCACCTCCACAGGGGAAGTAATTGCTGCCACACCATCGTCTAAGTTGAAATATCCCGAGTCGAACATTGTAGGTTTGAGGCGCACCTGTAGTGTATGGTATTGTGCTGATAAGAATTGACCACTCACTTTTCATCTAATTGCAGGAATACTGCTCTAGTACATTGTTTGACCACACTTTACATCTATTTGCAGGAATACTGCTTCTAGTATATGTGTGTTTGACCACACACTTTACATTTCTTGCCAGCAAACACTGCTCTAGTACATATGTTTGACCACCACTTTACATTCTATTGCAGGAATACTGCTCTAAGTACATGTGTTTGCCACTCACTTTACTCCATTTTATCACAGGAATTATTTTTGATACATATGTCAGGCATAGTTGTGATCCCGTACATAGTGTTGTATGCTTATCTAAGTATCATAGTTAGTACCATCCATTTGTTTTACATACATGGGACCCCTTGCTAGGCCTTGTGACGAGATTGTATGATGTCTTATATAAATTCTTACTGTAAAATTTGTTGCTACTATACTATGGGTGGGGACACCACCTTGTAAGAAGCTATTGTGTCAAGTAATTCTTATAAACTGGCCAGAAATTATTGCCTTCATTGTGTTTAAATATACGTTGGTGCAGTCCAAAAAAAAAAAAAAACAATATGAAAAATTGCAACTTGTATATTTACTTCAAAAATTCGGAGTCATGTACTTATATATCTGTTATATCTATGTGACTCTGATGGGTTAGTGATTATACCCCTTCAAGAATATTTTATTATTCCACATACACTTTTTAAATTACACCAAAGTGGTTGGGCACTTACCTTTATATGTCCTACCTCTTTCCCCTCCACCTTTTCCATATCTTGCTATCTTTACCCGATCCATCTTCCTTAACCCATCTTACCAAAGCTCTGGTCATTTAGAAGAAGATGGCATACGTGATCCTGCTGAGTGCATGGGCTGCGCTGCATCGCCTCAAGTTCCAGCATAGTCTACGCCAGCAAGACACATCAGTTTGGGCTCTCCCCTTCATACTCTGCCTAATATAATGTTACCATCCAACAAGTGTGTTATACTCCAACCATAATATCTCCTACAAACTCCCACTACACTTATTCAAAGTTAAAAAGGGCGTGAATGTATGTAGTTTATATATTTTGTGGTTTATGTATACAGTGGACCGCCACATAACGATCACCTCCCAATGCGACCAATTAGTGTAAGCTGTATTTTATCTTAGAGTGTGTGATTTGTACATGTATTGTTTGGGGGTTGAAATTGATAATCTACTCTTACTATATTCCTTATGGGACAAATTTTTCTGGTCAGTACTGGGGTCACCGGAACATTACTTCTGGAGAATGAAAAAATATCGTTAACTGGGGGGGTCCACTGTATTTGTAAATGCTGGTAGGGTTATACAACACTCTGCTTGGTTATGCAAATGGGCTGACGTAGGTTGTTGGACAATTACCTGGTTTGGTTTTAAGCACTATCTGGCTTGTTGTTGTACACCACCTGGCTGAGCTATACAGCTAGCACTGGCTGGGGCTTATAAAATACCTGGCGCTGGGCTATAGACACCACCCTGCTGGTGATGTGTACACCACTTTCCTTGGTTATACACCACCTGGCTTGGTTATACAACCCTGGCTTGATTCTGTTTACAGATACCTGGCTTGGTTATACCTCAATGGGATCTCTTACAGATTCAGCATTTTCCATAGAACTTGTAACAATTTTCCTGACTAGGATGTTATCAGTCTTTGGTAGTTACTGTAGGCCACAGCTCCTGTGTCCTCAGTCAAACAGGCACAGGTTATTGTCTTGCTAGATGGTTTGGTATTACAAGAGATTCAAAATGAAGAATAGATCTTCGATTATGCAGCATCCTTGGCTGGGGTTGAAACAACGAGTCAAAAACACGATAGTTACATCATTTTTTTTTGATGTTCTGGTGTTGTGAGAGTGCTAGCAAAAATAGGATTAAATCAGGGGATTCAGAGAACCTGCGTTAGTGGGACTTTGAGTCCTGGAGGTGGGAAGTAAGTACCAGACACTCTGAAGGATGGGTGAGGATGTTAGCCCTGGAAGCAGGAAGTACAGTTCCTTTTCATCTGAGTGGATGGGTGTGGATGGTTACAGTTCTGAGGTGGGAAAAAATAGGGGGGTGTATGTGCCTGCACTCTGAAGGATGGGTGAGGACGTTACAGTTTTGGAGGTGGGGAAATACAGTTCCTGTACCTGAAGGACATTGGTAAGGATGTTTCAGTTCTAGGAGGTGGGAAGTACAGTACTTGCACTCTGAAGGATTGCGTTTTGAAGATGTTAGTTGTTTGAGAGGCAGGAGATAAAGTACAGTTTATTCTGCACGCCCTGAGAAGGATGGATGAGGATGTAACGCGGGAGTTTTCTGAGGGGGAAAATGTACCGTGTTCCTGTACCGCTGAAGGATGGGGTGAGGACTGTTACAGATTCTGAAGGTGGGAAAGGCACTCAGTATCTGCACTGCTGAAGATGGGTCGAGGATGTTACAGTTCAGGAGATGGGAGGTACAGTTATCTGCACTCTGAAGGAGTGGGTGTCGATGTTGTTACCAGTTCAGCCGGAAATGATGGGATGGTACAGTGTATCTTGCACTTCTGAAGGATGGCTGTGATGGATGTGTACTCAGTTCTGTGAGGTGGGAAGCAGCAGTTATTATGCAGAACTCTGAAGGATGGATGAGAAGGTTACAGTCCTGGGAGGTGAGAAGAGTACAGATACCTGCTACTCTGCGGATGGCGGGTGTGAAGATGGTTACAGTCTGGAGTGTGGAGGAAGTACCAGTACCTGCACTCGCTGAGGATGGTGAGGATAATTTTAACAAGTTATTTTCTGGAGCGTTGGAGAGAAGAGTTAAGGTACAGTACCTGCCGACTTGAAGGTGCGCTCGGGCGAGGATGTTACAGTCTGGAGGTGGGAAGTACAGTACTGCACTCTGAAGGATGGGGTGAGGATGTTACAGTCCTGGGGTGGGAATGAAGTACAGTGTAACTGCACTGCTGAAGGATGGGTGAGGAATGTTACTAGTTCAGAGGAGATGGGATGTTACAGTATCTGCATCTCTGTAAGGTTATGGGGTGAGGATGTATAACAGTTCGAAGGGTGGGAGAGCACAGTATCTGCTCAGACTGAAGGATGGAGATCGAGGGAGGTTACAGTCGGCTGGAGGTGAGAAGTACGAGTTCCCTGACAGCTCTTGAATGAGATTGGAGTGAAGGATGTTACAGTCTTGGGAGGGTGGGAGAAGTACAGTTACCTTGCACCCTGGAAGGATGGGTGAGGATTTACAGTTATGAGAGGTGGGATGTACAGTACTCTGCACTCTGAAGGATGGAGTTAGAGGATGTTACAGTCCTGGAGGTGGCGAAGTACAGCCAAAAAAGATACCTTGGCATCGAAGGATATGAGTGAGGAAGTTACAGTTCCTGGAGGTGGGAAAGTACAGTTCCTGCACTCTGAAGGAATGGAGTTGAGGATGTTTACAGTTCTGAGGTTGTGGCATTCACCCCAGTACCAGCCACTTCAAGGCATGCGGTCGAGGACAGTATACAGATCTGGAAGGGTGGGACAGTACCTAACCCTGCACCTTGAAGGATGGGTGCGGATGTTACGTTCTGGGGTGGGAAGTAACCAGTACCTGCACTCTGAAGGATGGGTGAGGGATGTTACAGTTTCAAAGTCGTCACCCGATTCAAAACTAGTGATGTTGCATTGGCTTCTGACCAAGACAGTCTATTGAATGGAATGATGCGTGAAATGTTCTTTTCCTCCCATTTATATCTTCATTGCGCCCCCATCCTGGTGGGGAGACAACTGATATGTAAAAAAAATATATTTATTGTTCTTATGGATTAATTTTCAGCGTCTTGTATTAAAAAGGACTGCTGCCACAGTTTTGGTGAATTTCAGATGACACGATTGCTGGTATAATCAAATGATGACTGGCGGTGATGTGTCTCACACCACCGCTTGTGTGCATGATAATGTGTATAAATGTGTAGGATGAGGGATCTTCATATATTAAGCTTTACTGGGCATAAACATGGACATGTATATCTCTGAATTCATATAGGTAAAAAATAACAGTCTTTTTATGTCTTTCTCATAATTCTGTGTTATTACAACAGCCCCCAAAATTTGTGTACAATCGTGCCATTTTGTGGATGTAGTGCTTGTGAGGCACTATGGGAGACACTAACTTCAGTAAATTGTCACACACCTTGCCTGGCAAGGTGCCATGCTGTCAGACACCCTCTCAGCTTAACGTCATGTCTTTTGTTCTTGAACTGGTGTCAGGTTGTGTAACATGTAGTCTATGCCTTATGGGAAAGGGGGTGCTTTAAGGACCCATATAAGCTAAAGGAAACAGCCATGGAGAGGGAGGTTGGGTGACAGTTCCAGTGAATGGGAAGCCTGGGATAGTTGTGTTGTAGTGACCACACATTGCAAATCTTGGTCAGTGGTCGGTGATTAAAGAACGAGTTCAAAGTCTGTGTTATGATAACATCTACCCTTTCCCTGGTAATTAATCTCATAGGTCAGTTATGTAATTTTCCGTCAGGATATGTTGTATTCTCACTCTTTATGTTTTATTAAGTAACTATAGCCATAGTTCCCATTTTTTATTTGTACCCTCTTATGCCATTGCCTATCTCTGTTAGGCCAATGGGATAATACACAGATTTCCCTCGTGTTGGAAACCAGGGGGGGAAGGGGGAGGGGAGAGGGGTGGGGGGGGAGGGTGGGGGGTGGTCTGGACGCAGCGGGATGAGGGTATAGGTCTCACAATTTTCAGAAAGTTTTTAATGTGCAGCCATTATCCCTCACTGAGGCAGGGTTGTCTTAAAAAGAAAAAAAGTCTTTTTTTATATTTAGTGATGTATTACAGGAGGAAGGGGTTACTAGCCCCCTTGCTATGGCATTCTCTTCAGGGGGGCTCCTTGGGTATGGTTGAAAATGGCTCTTGGTCTGAGGAATTAGACCTGTTGGTTCCTCCTTCCTCAGACCGAACCTATTACCCCCCAATCCCCCCTTCCTATCCATCCTCCCTTTTTCCTCTTTCCTTTCCTCACTCCTCCCACCCCATCCCCTCCTATAGATATTTCTACCTTCCTCTTTTTGGCCTTTGGGATTTTTCCACAGGCCTACTGGTTCCTAGGTAGGGGAGAAGGGTACCGGGGTCAATCCATCTGCTTGAGGGTTCTGGCGGTGGTGTGTTTTGCCGTGGAAATCTGATCGCCTGGGGATATCCCGTTCCTCTCCGGTCTTCTGGGGGGGGTGGCTTTGGGTGTCTTTGGGGTGAGGTGTATCTCTGGAGGCGGCCTTTCAGATTCGGGGGGGGGGGTGGTGGCCGAGGAAGGTATGCTTTGGGTTTGATTGATCGGCCGCCCTCTCTTTTGTCCACCGAAGGTAGCTCAGCTGATGTGGGAGGTTGCTATCCTGGATTGCTGGTTTACTGGCATGAAGGGTAGGATATAGTGCGGGTTCCGTGCCACACCTGCATCTTGCGGTTGTTGAGGTCCTCTTGGGCGCAGCTGGAGGAGTTGATTTTCTGGCCCTTTCATTCCTCTATAGGGAACTATTTCTCCCCATTCCCCCCTTTTTCTGATTTTTTTTTTTATTTTAGTTTTCTTCTTTTTTCTTAAAAAACAAAAAGAAAGAGTAACTAACCATGGAAGCCCTAATCCATGAACTTGCTACCCCGGCTCCCCTTACTGATACCGCAACCCCGTTCTGACTCCGTGCCTCATTTTTTGACCACTCTTTGGACACTCCTGATGGCCCTGCTACCTCATGCTGGTGCTGTTTCATCACCAGAGCTTCAGGTACCGGGGTTCGGACTGACCTCTCCAATTTGCTCTGACCTCCGACCCTCCTTTGACTATGCTCGCTCTCCTCTATGGTGCGCAGTTGTCAATATCGCCAGCCCATCCCAAGTCAGACTAACTCTGGTCCCATTTCTATAACGCCAATGACATCTCGATTATGTTTCTATCGTTTACCCCCTTCCCGTTCTTACTTGGGAAAAGACCGACACGTCATGCACTTCTTCTCCACACTCGGTTTCGGACCACCAATGGACTAAAATTCTTTACTTTAAGACTGACTTCTTCTACTGCCTATTTTCCGACATAGTATTGGCAAATCGTCTGCGCCGTTGTTGGTAGAGATATTTCATTTCTTGCTCTCGCAAGAGCGGTTACGCGCATCGTCACTGTCCAGAATGTTACTCAAGCTCATGATTTTTCTCTCCTTTGCATATGCGATACTACTCTATCACTATGAAAACATCTTTCTCTCAATTCTTGTATGGTACTGTTCATTCTGCCCATACCATAGTCTAGTTCGGCTATCTCAAAACTTTGGGGGCCCAGTCCCTGGACCCATTACGTACTCTGTAATCTGAAATACACTTTGTAACTTGTCATGATTGTGACCAGGACTCGCGACTACCTGGAGATCATTACCTTTGTAATTGTGAGTTCATTACACTTTGTAAATTTGTGAGTTCATTACCTTTGTAATTGTGAGTCTTTAACTTTTGAAAATTGTGAGTTCATTACCTTTGTAAATTGTGAGTTCATTACCTTTGTATTGTGAAGTTCATTACTTTGTAAATTGTGAGTTCATTTACCTCTGTAACTTGCTCAGCTATCAAACTTTGGAGTCCGTCCCTGGACCAATTATGTACCTCTGTAAATCTTTTGACACCGCCCACAGGATCGGGTTATGGGGTGCATATTAAACATATTAAACTAACTAAAACCATAGGTCCAACAGAATTTTTGGACATGTGGCAATGGACATTCTTGACAGCTGGAACTCCAGGATCTTCCAATCCTCAAAGTAGAATCTGCGCTAGCGCGCTCCTTCTGCCCGCTGGTGGAGACGGTGATACCCTTGCAATGTGACTCGAGTAATTTTGACATCCTGAACTCCCGTCCTCTGTTTTATGTCGCGGCAAGTTAGAAAAGGTGATCCCTCAAAAACTGCAAACATGATGTAGAAATTGCTAGCGTTTTGGTCACCGCCAGCGAAATATTTGCAGATCTATAGCTGAATGCCAGTCTGTGGTGCCGGAACGACCATTCTAATACATCTTGCAGTCAACCACCTCTTGCCTGAATTGTCATGGAGGCTCACTTCGTACTCTCGCCATTGCAGGTCTACTTAAATGAGCGTGAAATCTGATGCCTCAAAGAGGCCAGAAGGTTCCTTATGCTTATGGCAGTTTCTCATCTCCGCCTAAGGAGACTGTCCTTGTGTTATTATTCTCGTGTTACCCCGAGAGATGAGATATAAACTTCTGCAGCCAGTCCTCTTGTGGTTACCCTCCACATAGCACTCCACCTGTACAGACAATTCTTTTGCTGTCCTGGGCTCTGACGTCCCTACTAATATCAAATCACCTCAGGTGCCTGTTCTCACATCTTCGCGTCCTTCCTCACAAGCCCCCGGTATCGACAAGACCTCATACGACACCTTATACCAATCGCCCCTCTACTTCTCAAAAGTCCAAAAAATCCCCATTTTTCAAATCTTCTTTGCCCCCTCCTTCCTTCTTCCCTCGCATTTTACCTTTACAGTCTCTGTCCCTAGTTCTTCCCTCTCTCTGGAGAGGGGAGGTTCCCCCTCCTCCTCGTACTATGCCTTCCACCCCCCGTCTCCTCCCAGTTTCTCCTCTTCTCCCACCTCCTAGGTTTTCCCTTCTTCTGTCCCCCCACACTTCTTCTCCAGTCCCACTACACTCTTTCATCCCCCCCTACTTTGGTACAGTCCATTACTGTCCCAATCTTTACTCACCCTCCTCCTCCTACCTCCAGTATTGTCTCCCATCGACTTTGAATTCAGAAAACACTTGAAGCCATTTCAGAATTTTATTGCAGAGATTAAAACCTTCAATGGACCTGATCCCCCTCCTGTTCCTTCTTTCCCTCTCCTCCATCTCCACAACTCCATTCTTCGCAACGCTCGTTCCTTCGCTGCTTGAACGTCTTCCAATGCCACCGCACGTTGACTTTTCTAACCCCCCAGTCCGTAGGTGACCACCCCTACGGATTCCTGGTATTTCTCATTGCCAATCATGGCCTATTTACAGTGGAAAATCCACGGCCTCTCGGGTAATCGGGGTGGTTCAGATGTTGCTTTCCAGGTTTTCCATGTTGGTGTTTGCTTACAAGAACCAAAATTACACTCAGCTGTTTCCAATTATCTCAGGCTATAATTTATTGTATTATTTGGATCCTTTCTCAGTTTGGGGCCTTTAATGAAAGTGCCCTTCTACGCAATGATATTCCGTACTGTCAACTATTTGTCCCTGCCTTGCTGCATTACACTGCAGCCCCTATCCCCTTGAATAAGTGGTTCACAATATGTTCTTTACATCTCTCTCCTTCTCGAGCATTTTCTATCCCAGATTTTGCCTTTTTTGTTTCATCCTTACCACCATCACTTCTGTTACTTGACGATTTTAATGCCCACCATTTCCTCTGGGGGGTCTCATTGTGACTCACGTGGCAATCCAGTTGGAGACTTTTCTCGCCTCTCACCCCCTCCATGTTTTAAATATGGGTACTCCATTCATTTTGATCCTCGTACTCATACTCTCTCTTGCATCGATCTATCGGTCTGCTTCTTCCTCCACTGCACTAGACTTCGCCTGGTCTGTTCTACCGGACTTACATGACAGCTATCATTTTCCAATCATTTTACTTCTCCTTCATATTCACCACCTTTCCGTAGCCCTCGCTGGCAATTTGATTGGGCAAATTGGGACCTTTACTCGCAACTCACTGCTTTTAGCGAGGTTCCTTCTTCATCCATTGATGAGCTCCTACACCTCTTCTCGACATCAGTTTTAACCGCAGCTTCTCATTCTATACCCCAAACCTCAGGCAGGCATTCTCAGAAGTGCGTGCCTTGGTGGTCTCCTGCTTGTGCTCGTGCAGTACGTTTGAAACGCGCTGCATGGGGCAGGTACTGGTACAATAAAACTGATGAGAGTCTTGTAGATTTTAAGCAGAAGCGTGATTGCTCGCTGTGTCATCCATGACGCTAAATGCACTTGCTGGTGAGATTATGTTTCCACCATCACTTCTGCTTCCTCTATGAGTGCAGTCTGGAAAAAAGTGAGGAAATTGAGTGGTAAATACTCTCCTGACCCAGCTCCTGTTCTACGGGTCGCCAGTGTTGATATAGCAAACCCTCTTTACGTTGACAATGAAATTGGCACTCATCTGGTCCGTATTTCCCGGGGGCTCCATCTATGTCCCTCGTTTCTTTCCTCAAAGTCTGCCAGAGTTAGTACCTTGGACTTTCTTCTCTCAGAGATGAGCTGTATAATGTGCCTTTTACACTTTGGGAATGGAGGCAACACTCTCAGCTTGTGATCATCGGCAGCTGGGCCTGACGGCATTCATATTCAGATGTTACAACATTTACATCAGTCAGCCCTTGTAGTCCTCTTACACCTCTTCAATCTTATTTAGTCACAAGGAGTTCTTCCTCAGCTGTGGAAATCCGCCATTGTTCTCCTTTTCCGAAAGCGGGTAAAGGGGGACATGATGCCTCCCTATGCCCTTGCTTTACTGGCAGTTTGCAAAGTGAGGGAAATGTCGGAAAATTGACGTTTAATGTGGTTTTTTAGAGACACCAACGTTTCCATAGTCTTTAAAGGGTTCGTAAGGGGGAACCATAGACCATTTACTACATGGAATTTTTAAAATCCTTTGCAACATTCATGGGTTTAATGCCATTTTTTTTGCCCTTGGAAGGCATATGACACAACTTGGAGGTATAATTTTTTTGGCCCCAAGCCGGGCCCTCCAGGGCAATCACCACCCTTTCCCTTTTAAGAACTTTTTAATGACGACTTTCCGTGTTGAGTTAATAAGTGCTCCCCCCCGGACTTTGCCCAAGTGAAGGTGCCCCTCAGGGATGTTTCTGAGCACAACACTTTTTCTCCTTGCTATGAATGATTTGGCCTCTGTTCTTCCATCCAATATTTGGTCATCACTCTATGTTGGTGACTTCGCTATTGCTTGTGCAGGCACTGACTGTCACCTCATTACAGTTTCTCTCCAACATGCGGTCGACCATGTTTCCAATTGGGCCACCACACATGGGTTTAAATTTTCCAGTACCAAAACTCGCCAAATTACTTTGACTAGATGCTCTGTCAGCTCCGATCATTCTTTGTATCTCTATGGCTCCCGTATCCCTGAACGTGATAGTCAGGTTTCTAGGCCTTCTGTTTGACCGTAGGTTATCCTGGAAACCTCACATTACTCTCTGGAGGGAACCTGTCAAAGCCGGCTGAACCTTCTTAAAACCCTTGCTCATCTTTCATGGGGAGCTTATCGTTGAATTCTCCTTCGCCTACATTCAGCCCTCATTTTATCGAAACTCGATTATGGTGACCAGATCTATTCAGCGGCTTCTCCTGCTACTCTCTCTAGCCTTAACTCCATCCATCAGAAGCGAATGTTCCATCCTTGTCTGATCGAGGTGATGCCCATTGCCTTTGCTACTATGTACGCTCTCACGATCTCCGCAGTCCATTTATAGAATGGTCACTGATATTAGTAGACATTATTTGTTCGCCGCCCCTGTTTGCTCCGTCCCTTCTCTCTTCGCCTACATTCGCTCTTGTCTTCCCTTCAGTTACCACCTTTATATGTTCATGTAGCATCTCACTTTTCCCTACCCCCCTGGGAAGTTCCAGCTGTTTGGGTCTTTTCTTTCTCACTCCCTTGCTCGAGAGCCCAACTGCCTACGGTGGCTTCTCGCTCTCTTTTTCTTGACCACTTCCACTCTCATTCTCATGCCATCACAGTGTACACAGATGGCTCTAAGTCTTCTGATGGCGTCGGGTTCGCAGCAGTGTTTCCGGACAGCATCATGTGAGGGCATTTACTATCTTCGGCTAGCATTTTTACTGCTGAATTGTATGCCATTCTTGCAGCACTTATTTGTATCGTATCTATGCCTGTGTCATCATTTGTGGTTGTCTCAGACTCCCTTAGTGCTCTACAGGCTATACGGAAATTTGATACACCTCACCCCCTAGTTCTCCATATCCAACTTTGGCTATGCCGTATCTCTACCAAGCATAAAGATATTGTTTTTTGTTGGGTCCCTGGTCATGTTGACGTACAGGGCAATGAACAGGGAGACACTGCTGCGCGGTCAGCAGTACATGACCTGCCAATTTCATACAGAGGTGTTCCATTTCCGGACTATTTTGCTGTAATAGCTACACACCTTCACATCCATTGGCAACAACATTGGTCAACTCTGCTCGGTAGCCAACTTCATTCTATTAAACCGAGCATAGGTTACTGGCCGTCTTCTTGTCATCAGTGCCGAGGTTGGGAGACTACTCTCTCCCGCCTTCGCATTGGCCACACTTATCTTACTCATGGGTATCTCATGGAGAGGCACCCTGTTCCTCTTTGTGAGCAGTGTCAAGTTCCAGTATCGATTAGCCACATTCTGTTAGACTGCCCTCTCTATCAACGAGCATGCAGAATTTACCTCCAACGTCGTATCCGCTCTACTACTCTCTCTTTACCTTCATTTCTTGCTGATGGACCCTCCTTTAATCCTGACTCTCTCATTGACTTCTTGACAACGACTGATTTACTCCACAAACTCTGATGATGATACCTTTTGCACTCCCCTCAGGCCTTTCTACCTCAATCTCTTGCTGCCCTCTACCTTTTCACCATCCAATGCCCTGCTGTTCTCCGTAACCTATTACTCATCCATCTCCCTTTTGCCACCTGATACCCTTGCTTCCTTCCTGCCCTGCAGTGCTGTATAGCCCTTGTGGTTTAGCACTTCTTTATGATTATAATAATAATGCTACTGGCATTTTAGTAGCCTCTTATGGTACACATGACTTTCAGAGGAAAAATTCTTTTCTTATGCTTAAATGATGGCACAGCAGTGTGGTACAGTTGTCTTAGGCATGGAACAATGATGTATAAAGCCAGGATTACCTATACATTTATCATTTACAAGTCATAGTAATGGTATAGACATGTACAATATAGTACAGTACAGTGGTACCTTGGGATACAAACTTAATTCCAGAAGGCTGTTCGAGTGCTGATACCGAACAAATTTGTTCTCATAAGGAATATTGTAAATTAGATTAATCTGTTTCAGACCCCCCAAAAATATCCTTGCAAAAGCACTTACATAAATACACTTGCATAATTGTTCGAGCTTTGAGCTGTTCGTATCCCGAGGTACCACTGTAGTACTTTATTTTGGTTACTGTGGATCTAGTGGGCCCAGAGATTTTAATATCAATATTATATAATATTAATTATGAGGTGTGTATATAACAGTGGTGTTGATATGTCAGGGAGATTGCAACACCCAAAACATTTATTATAAAACTGCAATAATCATCATCACAAACTGCAGAGAGAATCCCATGACAAACTTCCATACATCCACAGCACAAAGGTAAAGCAATATGGAAAACTAGACACAAATAAAGTATAATGTAATCTTTTATTGACTGTTTAACACACACTGGCTTTATCAAGATGTGTTTGTGACACAGTGGCTTTATCAAGATGTGTTTGTGACCCTGGCTTTATCAAGATGTGTTTGTGACACTGTGACTTTATCAAGATGTGTTTGTGACACTGGCTTTATCAAGATGTGTTTGTGACACTGGCTTTATCAAGATGTGTATGCGACACTGTGGCTTTATCAAGATGTGTTTGTGACCTGATAAAGTCCACTGTGTGGGTCAAACAGTCGATAAAGGATCACATTACTCTGCATTTCTGTCTATTTCTCCATCGCGTTGGTGTTTTATACCATTTATCTCCATCTTTGAGCAATATATAATTATCCCTACATGTAACATCACCTCTAAGATCACAATTTTTTTGTACCCGAGCCAAAAAGAAATTGTGCATGTCATCTTGTATTTGTGACGTTGAGACAAACACTAACAATACAAGATTTTTCACAAAGTTCCATGTGGTGGATGTGAAATGTTAGTCTTTATTTAACACATCGGCTGCTTCCCACCGAGGCCATGTCACCTGAAAACAGAAGAAACACTTTCATCATCACTCATTCCATCACTGTCTTGCCTGAGACATGACAACACTAAAGTTCAAAAAGATATATCTGGAAGAAACTGCAAGAAACTAAAGTAAATGCATTATTGAGCATAAATATGCATCTTAAACCAATGTTTGTCCAACACAAGAATTAACACAACCATGAGATGAAATTCTTAACTCAAAATTGATAATAAAAATGGAAAATTATCAAAAGTGTTAATGAGGGTTGAAAAATACAGAAATATATAGTATGAAAGAATTGTTATGTGACATAAGACAAGCACAAAGGACCAAGACAATTTACAACTGGAAAAAACTTTAATACGGATATTGAAGCATCTTGATGCTGGTGAGGGGCTTTGATCTGTGCTTCTACCCTAGCTTCCCTTCAGGTGCTGTACAATCCCTCCCTCCCCCCCTCAAGGAAGGTTCCTTGATGTTGGTGACCTCTTCAAGGGGGGCTCCTTGGCGTGGTGAAGAGGCTCTTGGTCTGAGGAATTAGCCCTGTCGGTCTTCTTCCTCAGACCGAACCTAATTACCCCCCATTCTCCCCTCCCCTATCCCATCCTCCCCATCCTCCCCTTTTTCCATTCCTCCTCCTCCTCCTCACCCCTCCCTTTTGCCCTTCCTCTTTTTAGCCTTCGTGATTTCTCCCACAGGCGCGCTAGTTCCTAGGTAGGGGAAAGGACACCGGGGTCCATCCCATTCCGTTGAGGTTTCTTGGCGGTGGCGTAGTTTGCCGTGGAATCTGGATTGCCTAGGGATGTCCCGATCCCTCTCCGGTATCCCGGAGTAGCTTTGGGTGTCTTTTGGGCGACGGGTGTATCTCTGGAAGCCACCTTTCGGATTCCGGGGGTGGTGGCTGAAGGAGGTATGCTTTGTGGCGGATATCCGGCCCCCTCTCTTTTGTCCACCGAGGTAGCTCGGCAGATGTGAGGTTGCTATCCCAGATTGCTGGTTTACTGGCATGAAGGGTAGGGTATGGCACGGGTTCCATGCTGCATCTGCGCTACTAGCGGTGTCGAGTCCTCTTGGGCGCGGAGGGAGATTTCTGGCCCTTTCATTCCTCCTAGGAACTATCCCTCCCCGGTCCCCCCTTTTTTTTTTTTTTTTTTTTTTATTTTTTTCTTCTTTCTTTTTTTTTCTTAAAAACAAAAAGAAAGAAGTAACCTAACCATGGCAGCCCTAGTCCATGAACCTAGTACCCCCGGGCCCCTTCTTGATACCGCACCCGTTCTGACCCCGCCTCGTCTTTGGACCACTCTTCAGACATTCCTCATGCCTCTGTACCTATTGCCGGTGCTGTTTCCTCACCCGCTTCAGGTACTGAGGCCTCGACTGACTCCTTCGATTTATCAGACCTTCGCTCTCCTCTGACTATGCTTCCGGCCTCTCCCTCTACGGTGCGGCAATTTTCAAATCGCCGACCGTTCCACGTCGGACCAACTCTGGTCCACGCCTAAACGTCAACGACAATTACCTGCTGATGATACTTCTCCACCTTCACCTTCTCGTTCTTCTCAGAAACGATTGACACGTCCTTCACTACCTTTCCACGCTCAGTTTCAGACTGAACAGTGGACTAAATTCTTCACTTTACGACCAACTTCTCTACTGCCTATCTTTCTGACCATAGTATTGGCAAGGCACTCCTACGCCATGTTGGGTATAAGATATTTCTTTTCCTGCTCTTAAGAGCGGTACGGCTCATTTCGTTACAGAATGCTAAACCCAGGCTCGTGAGCTCTCTCGTTCTTTCATATAGATACTGTTCCTGTCACCTTGTAAAAACTTCATTCCCTCAATTCTTTGTAGTGGTACAGTTATTCTGCCCATACCATAGTTCAACAATAATTTCCAGACATGTGGCTCTGACATTCTCGAACAGCTAGGAACTACAAGATATACCAATCCTCAAGGTAGACTCTTACGTCTTCCTGCCCGTGGGCGGGGGAGACGATACCTAGCAATGTGGCTCGTTTACTTTTGACTGCCCGAGAACTCCATCCTCCGTTTATTTAGCAGGACATCGGTTTCAAGTTCGAAAGGTGATCCCTACACCACAACAGTGTAGAAAATTCCTGGCGATTTGGGCCATCCAGAGAAATATTGCAGATCTATACCCCGAATGAACAGTCTGTGGTTGCCAGATGAAGACCATTCTAATAGTCTTGCATCTCGATCTCCCTCTTGCCTTAACTGTCATGTGGCTCAACCCTTCGTTACTCTCGCCGTTGTCAGGTCTATTTAAACGAGCGGGAAATCCGTTACCTCAAAGAGAACGCAGAAGGTCTCCCTTATGCCATGGCAGTGTTTCTCATCTCGCCTCCAAGGGAGACTCCCAAAGTGTTTCGTATTCCCGTGTTTTCAAAAACGTCACCCACTTCTGGGTTTCCCATATTCTACACCCACATCTGTGGTTACCTCTCCATAATCACTCCTGTATCTAATCCTTTTGCGTCCTGGCTAAGAGGCCCTACCTTCCAAGCCTACAGTCTAATCTCGATTCTCGTGTTCTCTCTTACAAGCCTCGTTCGGACGAGACCTCGTACGACACCTACTCCGATCGTCCCTCATACTTCTCAAAAGTCAAAAAAAATGGTCGGGATCACCCTCCTACCCATTCTTACACTCCTCATTTTCCCTCCCTGTCTCTGTCCCTAGTTTCTTCCCTCTCACTGGCTCGGTTACTACGTGCAGAGGTTCACCCTCAGCTCGTAATGTACTTCCTCCCCTGTTCACTCCATAAGTTTTCTTCCTCTTCTGCCACCTCCCATGTTCCATGTTCTTCGTCCATGCCAGCTTCTCCAGTTCCCTCCACCCTTTCGCCCCCCTACCTTGTGGTACAGTCTATACGTTCCTTTCTGTACTCATCCTCCCACCTTCCTTTCCCAATATTGTCCCCATTGGACATCTCTGGAATTCCGAAACACTTGAAGCAATCTCTGAATAATTGCAGTGACCAAACATCAATGGACAATGATCCACATTCCGCTCTTTCTCTTCCCTCTGCTCCTCTGCGCAACTCCTTTCTTCACAGCGCACCGTTCCTTCGCTGCCTTGAACATTTTCACTGCCTATCGCATGTGACTTTTCTACCATTCTCGTCCGTTAGGAACCTTACTGCGGATTTCATAGTGATCTTTTCATGCCAATCATGGCCTTTTTTCATGTGGAATATACGCGGCCTAGGGGTAATCGGGGTGAGCTTCAGATGTTTCTCTCCCAGTTCTGCCCCTGTTGGTGTTTGCTTACAGGAACCAAAATTACACTCTGCTGTTTTTCTCACATCTCGGCTATATTTGTTGTATTCTTCAGATCCTTTTCTGATGGGACCTTTAATGAAAGTGCCCTTCTCTCGCACTGATATCCGTACCATCAACTTTTATTCATACTTGCTGCATTAACTGCAGCCCGTATCCATTACATAGGTGTTTACGCTCTGTTCTTGATATCTCTCTCCATTCTCGGGCATATTATCCGGATTTTGCCTTCCTTGTTTAGTCATTACCCGCACACCGATTCTGTTACATGGTGATTTTAAGGCCACATTTCCTCTGGGGGGGTCTCACTGTGATTCCCGTGGAATTCAGTTAGAGGCTTTTCTTGCACCCCACCCTCCATGTTTTAAATACAGGTACTCACACCCCATTTTGATCCTCGGACCATACTCTCTCTTGCATCGATCTCTCAGTTTGCTCTTCCTCCGCAGCATTAGACCTTTACTTGGTCTGTTCTCCCGGACTTACATGACAGTGATCTTTTCCCAAATCATTCTTCTTCCCCTTATATTCGCCACCTCTTGCACCCCACGCTGGCAATTTAATCGGGTGGAAAATTGGAACTTTACTTACACCTGACTGTTTTTAAAGAGGTTCCTTCTTCGTCCTCCATCGATGAGCTTTTACACCTCTTCTCGTCCTCCGTTTTCACCGCAGCTTCTCATTCTATACCCCAAACTTCGGGCAGGCATTCTCAGAAATGCGTGCCTTGGTGGTCTCCTGCTTGTGCTCGTGCAGTACGTTTGAAACGCGCTGCATGGGGCAGGTACCGGTACAATAGAACACAGAGCGACTCCTTGATTTTAAACAGAAGCGTGCGATCGCTCGCCGTGTCATCCGTGACGCTAAACGCACTTGCTGGCGAGATTATGTCTCCACCATCACCTCTGCTTCCTCTATGAGTGCAGTCTGGAAAAAAGTACGAAAACTGAGTGGTAAATATTCTCCTGACCCGGCTCCTGTTTGCGGGTTGCCGGTGTTGATATAGCAAACCCACTAGATGTTGCCAATGAAATTGGCAATCATCTGGTCCGTATTTCTCAGGGACTCCATCTATGCCCCTCATTTCTTTCCTCAAAGTCTGCCAGAGAGTTAGCACCCTTGGACTTTTCTTCTCTCAGAGAAGAACAGTATAATGTGCCTTTTACACTTCAAGAACTGGAGGCAACACTCTCAGCTTGTCGATCATCGGCAGCTGGGCCCGACGACATTTCATATTCGTATGCTACAACATTTACATCAGTCAGCCCTTGCAGTCCTATTACGCCTTTACAATCTTATTTGGTCACAAGGAGTTCTTCCACAGCTGTGGAAATCCGCCATTGTTCTCCCTTTCCGCAAACCAGGCACTACGGGACATGAAACCTCCCACTATCGTCCCATTGCTCTTACCAGTGCAGTTTGCAAAGTAATGGAACGTCTAGTAAATAGACGTTTAGTGTGGTATTTAGAGGGCACACAACAGTCTCTCCACTCGTCAATATGGCTTTCGTAAGGGACGTTCTACCATAGACCCCTTACTGCGCTTGGATACGTTGTTCGTAATGCCTTTGCGAATAACCATCAGTTATTTTCCATATTTTTTGACCTTGAGAAGGCATATGACACAACTTGGAGTATAATATTTTAGCCCAAGCCCACTCCTTAGGCCTTCGAGGCAATCTACCATCCTTCCTTAAGAACTTTTTAACTGACAGGCATTTCCGTGTTCGGGTTAATAATGTGCTCTCCCCGGACTTTGTCCAAGCTGAAGGTGTCCCCAGGGATGTGTTCTGAGCACAACACTTTTTCTCCTTGCTATTAATGATTTGGCCTCTGTCTTCCATCAATATTTGGTCATCACTCTATGTTGATGACTTCGCTATTGCCTGTGCAGGCGCCCGACTGTCACCTCCTTACAGTTTCTCTCCAGCATGCAGTCGACCGTGTTTTTCCCAAATTTGGGCCACCACACATGGGTTTAAATTTCCAGCACTTTAAAACCCACCAAATCACTTTCACTAGACGCTCTGTCATCTCTGATCATCCTTTGTACCTCTATGGCTCCGTATCCCTGAACGTGATACAGTCAAGTTTCTGGGCCTCCTCTTTGATCGTAGGTTATCCTGGAAACCTCACATTACCTCTCTGAAGGCAACTTGTCACAGCCGGCTGAACCTTCTTTAAAAACCCCTTGCTCATCTTTCGTGGGGAGCTGATCGTCGAACCCCCTTTCCCTTAAAATTTCCCCCCTTTATTTTATCAAAAATTTGATTATGGTAAACCAGAATTTCGGGGGAAATTCTCCTGTACTCTCCTAGCCTTAACCCCATTCATCACCAAGGATACGTTTATCCCTTGGTGCTTTTCGCTTTTCCCCCTTTGTCGAAAGCCTTATGCAAAAGCAAACCTTTTCCACCCTTATCCGTGGGGCCGTGATCCCCTTGCCTGCGCTACTATTTTACGCTTTCATGATTCCGCAACCCTTTCCATTTTATAGAATGGTCACGGGATATTAGTAGACTTTTCTTTATTTTTTTCGCCCCCTGCTTACTCCTTTCCCTTCTTCTTCGCCTTCATTCGCTTTGCCCTTCTCTTAAAACACCACCTTTTTTTGTACATGTAGATCTCCTTTTCCCAAACCCCCCGGGAAGTTCCAGCTGTTCGAGTTGTTCTTTTTTCCCTCCCTTGCTCAAAAACCCCCCAATGTTACGGTCGCTTCCCGTCTCTTTTTCTTGACCACTTTAAACTCTAATTTTCATCCCTTGTTTGTGTCCAGAGGGCTCAAAAGCCCCTTCTGACGGCTTTTTAGGATTCGCAGCAGTTTTTCCCGGACAGCGTCGTAAAAGGGGCATTTACTATTTTTCGCTAGTATTTTTACTGCTAAATTTTTAAAAGCCTCCTTACAGCACTTTTTCCGTATTGCATCTATGCCTGTGTCATCTTTTGGGTTGGTTGTCTCAGACTCCCTTAGTGCTTTACAGGCTATAAAAAAATTTGATACACCTCACCCCTTGGGCCCTCCGTACCAAACTTTGGCAAACCCCGCACCCTTTCCCAAAGGGCATAAAGATATTGTTTTTTTTTTGGGTCCCTGGTCATTTTTGACGTACAGGGAAAATGAACGGGGCGAAAACTGCTGCGCGGCCCAGCGTACATGACCTACCAGTTTTTTTTAAGGGGTTTTTCCATGTACGGGATATTTTGCTGAAATATTTCCCCCCTCACCCCCTTTTGGCAAAAAAACTTTGGGGTACAAATTCCCTCGGCAAAAAAACTTCATTTCTTTTAAAAACCAGTATTGGTTTTTGGCCCCGTTTTTTAAATCCCCAGTGTCGAGGTTGGGGGGATACTCTCCCCGTTTCGCATTGGCCATACTCGTTTTAATCAGGGAAATATTTTCATGGAGAGGGTCTTCTCCTCTCTGGGGAAAATTTGCCAAGCCCCATTATCAGCAGCCACATTCTTTTGGGGACTGCCCACTTTATCAACGGCACGCAGAATTTTTACCCCGTCGTCGTTTCGCCCCGCGGGCTCTCTTTTTTACCCCCCCTTCTCGCTGAGGGAAACCACCTTTCATCCGGACTCTTCATTGCCCTTTTTGACAACGACTGATTATTCACAAATTCTGATCTTTCAGCCCTTTCTAACTTAAATTTCTCTTGCTCCCCTTTGTCCCCCCTTTACTATCCCCTCCCCCGCTGTTTTCTGAAAACCTTTGCTGATCACCCCCCCTCCCTTCTGCCTTTCCAATTCCCTTGTTTCCCTTTCCCCTCCCCTTTCCCAGCGCTGTATGGGCCCTTTGGGGCCCTTTACCCGCTTTTTTTGATTAAAAATTAATAATTTAAATTCACTCCTCATGTTTATTTGTTATTCCATCCGCGTTTTTGTTCCAAAAATTTCAGTTTCTTTTCTTCATTGTGGTCATGCAAGAAAATTAGGGTTGGGGGAGGAGAGCCTTTTGGGGGCCCATAGGGGGTGAGGTTTTAGGTGGGGGTTTTTGATGATGGGGGTGGGGGTTTAGAATGGGCCCTAAAAGGGGAAACTGTTGGGGGGAGGTTTGTGATTTTGGGGGGGTTTGGGGGGCAGAGAGGGCAGTGAATGGGGTTTTTTGATTGGTTGCCCCAGTTTCATTGGGGAAAGTCGTTGTTGGAGGGCTTTTGGTGGGAGATTGTGTGGGGGGTGTTTGCCCTTCCCCTTGGGTCTGGGGGCCCGCTAAACTTTTTATCAAATTTCCCCTCGTTCCCCCCTTGCGTCTCTGTACCCCTCTCTCAGTGTAGTCTTTTTTTTTTGGTTCTGTCGTGGGTCGAAAGGGTTTCTCTCTGGTACTCCTGTTTGTCCCTCAGTCTTTTCTTTCTCTTGCCCGAATTTCCCGGTTCGAACTGATTCTTTTCCTTTAAAAAATTTTTGGGCAGGCCATATCCTTCCATTCACAAACCACCCAAAAATCTCTGAAAATTTTTCACCTATTGTTTTCATGATTTCCTTCAATCTTTTTTTCTCCTCCGTTTTATTTCTTTGAAGTTGTCCCCCTTGGGTTCTTGGAGCCCCTACACAAAAAATGACTCGCCCCTTTTCCCCCTCCCAATGAGTCTCCATTGCTTCCTCTGAGGCTTTTATTTCCTTCCATTGACTGTTCTTGCCCTTTTTGTCCCTGTATATTGAAAAATTCCAAATTTCAGTGAACTGTCTTTCATGATAGCTGTCCCTTTGGACTTTCAGTTGGCTGGGTTTGAATATCTGCTATGCATACCCTTTATTGTCTTCGGACCTGTCGTTGATCTTAGTGTGCTTTGTCGTTTTTCCCGGCCCCACGTGGGTTGAAGGGCCTTCATGTACGGCATGTCTCCGTTGTTGGGTTACCATCCCCCTTTTCTGTGCCTGATTTGAATTTTCCCGTTTTCACACCTGAATTGTCATTTTTCTCTTAAACTGTTTTTAGGGTTTGCAGTTTCCCCTTTTAAGCACTGTATCCTAGCTTCTGCTGCCCAAGGGCCTGTATTCCCATTTTCCCGCATCTTCAGCTATCCGTCCTCCTTTTCTTTTCCAAGCTCTACTATCTTCCTTCCCCAATCTTCCTCCCTTTTTTTGGGGCTCTAACTCCCGTTTTTCCTCCCCGGTTTTTGTCCACCAGATCTCTGGTTTTCCATCCTTTAGGGCCACCCCCTTTTTTTTTTTTTTTTTCCAAAAGACAGAAGGCTTTTTGGAGGGAGAGGGGGGGGAGAGAAAGGGTGAAAGAGGGAGAGAGAGGAGGAGTTTGGGGTGGGGGGATAAGACCAAGGGGGGGGGAGGGAAAAAAATGTACGGGGGGGAGAGAGGGGGAAAGAGAGGGAGAAAAAGAAGGAGAGAGAGAAAGAGAGGGAGAAAGGAGGGTGAGGGAAAAGGCTATGAGAGAGAGAAATGCGAGGGAAGAGTAGAAATATAGAAAAAGGGAGATGGAGAGAGAAGCCTATAGAGAGAGAGGAGGGTGAGGGATAGAATTATGGGAGTGAGAGAGAGAGAGAGTAGGGGGAAGGGGGAGGGAAAAAGGCTATGAGAGAGAGAAATGCAAGGGAGGGGGGAGAGAAAGATAGGAGGGAGGGAGTGAAGGCAAGAGCAGGGGAGGGGAAAGGTCTGTGGGGGAGGGAAAGGTGTGGGGGGGGTGAGGGGACATGGTCAAATTCCAAGGATCAGCTGTGTGAATGAGTGGGTGTGTGTGTCACCTAGTTGTGGTTTCAGGGGTCGAGACTCAGCTCCTGGCCCTGAGTGTGTATGTGTGTGTGTGAGCAAGTCAGTTGTTTATGTGTCCCAGAAATACATTTCACCTCTGTGTATCCGTAATACTAATAAGATACCATTAACACTGAGAGTAATTCTAATAATTATAATACTAGCGTGTGTTAGCGAGTCTTTCACCCAGTTATGTACTGCCTTTTACTACATGTGTTCCCAATACTTGCTTCTCAGATTGTACTGTCTTTGTGTCCTAAAACCTTATCTCTCGAAACTGTTGTCATGGCTGTAGTCTCATTAGCCCCGACTTAATCCTCCTGCCAATTTCTTGCTCCTACAAATTTTATCTTCCTACTACTGCTAGGTGTTGTGTGTATGATAATCGCTCTGGAGCAGGGTTTGTGATAGCCAGCTACAGTGATCGTAGGGCCAGCTCTACCACTCAAAACTTCCCGCCAACCACAAACAGGTGATTTGTAAGTTACAACTCAGAGGGGACGTCCATCCAGATGCCTGATGTACAATGCTCGCTGTATGATGCTCGCTGTACGATGACTCGTGCACCTCGCCCTTCCGGCTCTGACTTCTTCAACTATTCTTTTCTCGTTGCCCTTTTGAGTCCTCATTTACCACACTTATCACTTGTATACTGCTACTTTTATAATTTACACTTCACTTTTGGTAAGTACACTTCTCATTTGTGATGACACCCAACCTGTTATGGCGGCACTACTTCCTCAGGCCTACTGCTGCCACCTTCTCTGCTTATATATATTTATGTATATGTATGCATATATATATATATAATATATATCATATATATTATATATATATATATATATATATATATATATATATATATATTTTATTATATATATATATATCCCCTTTCTGGCTAGCTTGTTAACGCTGGCTGTGTGCTTTACATACATTTTTTGTTAGCCAACCTCTCTTTAAATTTTATTTTTTTTTTTTGTCTTTTAACCACTCGCTTTTTACTTTTTAAATTTTGTAAAAAGTTTTTGGGAAAAGTGCCAACTAGGGCCCCCAACGAACTGGCACTTTTAAAAATTTTTTTGTAAAATTTTAAAGGGTTTTTCTCGCCTTTCCCTTTTTTTTTTTTTCTAATACTTTGGTTATCACTTTTTAGGGTTTTTCACTGACATTTTTCACTTAAAAACTGGTTTTTTCCCTTTTAGCTGCCTTTAAACACGTCCTAAAAACTAAATTCTTGGAGCCCGATTCTTTTACCCACAAAACTATTTTGTGTGTATAACCCCCAAATTGAGGTTTCAGGGGCCCATCCACTCCTGGTGTGTTTGTTAAATCCCCCTATTTTTTGGTTGCAGGGGTCGAGTCCCCGCTCCCGGGCCCCCCCTTCGTGAATTTTTTTTAGGCCCTTTTCTCCCCCCTGGGCCCCCTAGCTTTTATCATACCTTTCCCCTTAAAAAATATGATGGGGTTTCCCCCTCCCCCCCACATCACTTTCTTTGGGTATTTCCCTGGCCTTATACTCTATGACGAAGAAATACTTCCAAAATCCCTTTTATTCATCTGAGTCTTTTAATTTCCCAAATTTTGACCTCCCTTTTGGTTTTTGTGTCCCATCTCTTGGGAAAATCCCGTCTTTTTCCCCTGTCTATTCCGTGCAGTATTTTAAATGTCTTTCATGTCTCCCCTGACCTCCCGGCCTCCAGGGGTCAGGGCCCATTTCCCCTTTAACCTTTCCCCATAGGACAAACCCCCTAGCTCTGGGACTAGTCTTGTTGCAAACCTTTGCACTTTCTCTAATTTCTTGGCGTGCTTGACTAGGTGTGGATTCCAAACTGGTGCTGCATACTCCAGTATGGGCCTGACGTAGATGGTGTACAGAGTCTTAAACGAATCCTTACTGAGGTATCGGAATGCTATCCGTAGGTTTGCCAGGCGCCCGTATGCTGCAGCACTTATCTGATTGATGTGCGCCTCAGGAGATATGCTCGGTGTTATACCCACCCCCAGATCTTTTTCCTTGAGTGAGGTTTGCAGTCTTTGGCCATCTAAACTATATTGTGTCTGCGGTCTTCTTTGCCCTTCCCCAATCTTCATGACTTTGCATTTGGCAGGGTTAAATTCAAGGAGCCAGTTGCTGGACCAGGCTTGTAGCCTATCCAGATCTCTTTGTAGTCCTGCCTGATCCTCGTCCGATTCGATTCTTCTCATTAACTTCACATCGTCTGCAAACAAGGACACTTCTGAGTCTATCCCTTCCGTTATGTCGTTCACGTATACCAAGAACAGCACAGGTCCTAGGACTGACCCCTGTGGAACCCCGCTTGTCACAGGCACCCACTCTGACACCTCGTCGCGTACCATGACTCGTTGTTGCCTCCCTGTCAGATATTCTCTGATCCATTGCAGTGCCTTTCCTGTTATGTGTGCCTGGTCCTCTAGCTTTTGCAGTAACCTCTTGTGAGGAACTGTGTCGAAAGCCTTCTTGCAGTCCAAAAATACGCAGTCGATCCACCCCTCTCTCTCTTGTCTTACTTCTGTCACCTTGTCATAAAACTCTAGTAGGTTTGTGACACAGGATTTTCCTTCCCTGAAACCGTGCTGGTTGTCAATTATACACTTGTTTCTTTCCAGGTGGCCCACCACTCTCCTCCTGATGATGATCTCCATGACCTTGCATACTATACACGTTAGTGATACAGGTCTGTAGTTTAGTGCCTCATGTCTGTCTCCCTTTTTAAAAATTGGGACTACATTTGCCATTTTCCATACCTCAGGGAGTTGCCCAGTTTCAAATGATGTGTTGAAGATCTTTGTTAATGGCTCACACAATATCTCTGCTCCCTCTTTAAGGACCCATGGAGAGATGTTGTCTGGTCCCACCGCCTTTGAGGTGTCAAGTTCGCATAGCAGCTTCTTCACCTCCTCCTTGGTTATATGTACCTCATCCAGCACTTGCTGGTGTGCCCCCCTGTTCTGATTTCTTGGAGTCCTACTGGTTTCCACTGTAAATACCTCTTTAAATCTTGTGTTGAGCTCCTGACATACCTCTCGGTCGTTTCTTGTGAATTCCCCATCACCCTTCCTCAGTCTGATTACCTGGTCCTTGACTGTTGTTTTCCTCCTGATGTGGCTGTACAACAGCTTCGGGTCAGACTTTACTTTTGATGCTATGTCATTTTCATATTGTCTCTGAGCCTCCCTTCTTATCTGTGCATATTCGTTTCTGGCTCTTCAGCTGATTTCTTTATTTTCCTGAGTTCTCTGTCTTCTGTACCTTTTCCATTCTCTAGTACACCTAGTTTTTGCCTCCCTACACCTTTGGGTGAACCAAGGACTCGTTCTGTTCTTCCCATTATTTCTGTTTCCCTTGGGAACAAACCTCTCCTCTGCCTCCTTGCATTTTGTTGCTACATAGTCCATCATTTCTTGTACTGGTTTTCCTGTCAGTTCCCTCTCCCACTGAATGTCTTGAAGGAAGTTCCTCATGCCTGAGTAGTTCCCCCCTTTTGTAGTTTGGTTTTTCCCAGCCTATTCCTGCTACTCTCTCCACTTGGAGCTCAACTATGTAGTCGAAGCACAGAACCACATGATCACTAGCTCCCAGGGGCCTTTCATACGTGATACCCTCGATGTCCGAACTACTCATGGTGAATACAAGGTCCAACCTTGCTGGTTCATCCTCTCCTCTCTCTCTGGTAGTGTCTCTAACATGTTGATGCATGAGGTTCTCCAGTACCACATCCATCATCTTGGCTCTCCATGTTTCGGGACCCCCATGGGGCTCCAGGTTTTCCCAGTCAATCTCCTTGTGATTGAAATCACCCATAACTAGTAACTTTGCTCCCCCCATGTGTCCATGAGTCCTAGTTCCTGGCCCCGCCTCTTCACCGGTTGCTACTAGGCCCTCTCTCTCCCCGCTCCATGAGCTTTATCAAACCTCGTCTTAAAACTGTGTATGGTTCCTGCCTCCACTACGTCATTTTCTAGGCTATTCCACTGCCTTACAACTCTATGACTGAAGAAATACTTCCTACTGTCTCTCTGACTCATTTGTGTCTTCAACTTCCAATTGTGGCCTCTTGTTTCTGTGTCCCCTCCCTGGAACATCCTGTCCTTGTCCACCTTGTCTATTCCACGCAGTTTTTTTATATGTCGTTATCATGTCTCCCCTGACCCTCCTGTCCTCCAGTGTCGTCAGGCCGATTTCCCTTAATCTTTCTTCATAGGACATTCCCCTTAGCTCTGGAACTAACCTTGTCGCAAACCTTTGTACTTTCTCTAGTTTCTTGACGTGCTTTATCAAGTGCGGGTTTCAAACAGGTGCTGCATACTCCAGTATGGGCCTGACATACACGTGTGTACAGTGTCTTGAATGATTCCTTACTAAGGTATCGGAATGCTGTTCTCAGGTTTGCCAGGCGCCCATATGCTGCAGCAGTTATCTGATTGATGTGTGCTTCCGGAGACATGCTCGGTGTTATACTCACCCCAAGATCTTTCTCCTTGAGTGAGGTTTGCAGTCTTTGGCCACCTAGCCTATACTCTGTCTGTGGTCTTCTGTGCCCTTCCCCTATCTTCATGACTTTGCATTTGGCACGATTAAATTCGAGAAGCCATTTGCTGGACCAGGTGTCCAGTCTGTCCAGGTCTCTTTGAAGTCCTGCCTGGTCCTCATCAGATTTAATTCTCCTCATTAACTTCACATCATCTGCAAACAGGGACACTTCTGAGTGTGTGTGTGTGTGTGTGTGTGTGTGTGTGCGTGTGTGCGTGTGTGCGTGTGTGTGTGTGTGTGTGTGTGTGTGTGTGTGTGTGTGTGTGTGTGTGTGTGTGTGTGTGTGTACTCACCTATTTGTACTCACCTATTTGTGGTTGCAGGGGTCGAGTCATAGCTCCTGGCCCTGCCTCTTCACTGATTGCTACTAGGTCCTCTCTCTCCCTGCTCCATGAGCTTTATCATACCTCGCCTTAAAACTATGTATGGTATGTGTGTGTGTGTGTGTGATTATGTGTCGAATTATGTGTGGGTTTATTATGTGTCTGAAAAGTAGGTGGCTTGTGCTTGGAGTGTAATGTAGATTCTCAGTTGTCGCTTAGTCCACAACCTCTTGTGACCTGACTCCCTTGCAGTGTTGCCTATATCGACCTGCTTATAGTGAGTTAATCGCCTTGTTCAATGGATTACCATTTGCTAAACCTTATTGAATACTTGAGTGCCTATTCTTTATCGTGCTATGAGAGTTAGACCATTCTCATTCAGCTTGGCGGTTAATTGGAACCTGGACCCCACACCCAAACAACCACTCATAGGTGATACAGTACTTGTAGTGCAGCTGTAGCAGTGTAGATTGTCCAGGTCAATGTGACGTCCTGGCGTAGATCCAGCTCGATGTACATCCTGGCGTAGATCCACCTCAATTTCTTCTCGTTAATAATGTACCCTATTCACTGTATTTTTTTCACTGGTCACACGATTGTTTCACTTTATTACCTTACTTGGGTGACACTTGGCAACGCCGCCTTCACACTAGCCTGCGCCACAACG
>NC_069486.1:22237709-22267547 GCF_026875155.1 Cherax quadricarinatus | reverse complement strand
GGCCGGGGGCAATGCCCCGTCCAGGCCCTCATGGTGGACAGGTTGTTCAACCGGGCTGCAGCTGGCCACACATAATCCAACGACGACAACCACAGCCCGGCTCATCAGGTATTGACTTTAGGTGCCTGTCCAGTGCCTGCTTGAAGACAGCCAGGGCCTATTGGCAATCCCCTGATGTATGCTGGGATGTTGAACAGTCTTGGGGCCCCTGACACTAGTGTTCTCTCTTATAGTGCTAGTGACACCCCTGCTTGTCATTGGGAGGATGTTGCACTGTCTGCCGAGTCTATTGCCTTCATAGGGAGTGATTTTCAGTGCAAGTTGTACTAGTCCCTTTAGGATTTTTCCAGGTGTATATAATCATGCATCTCTCCCTCCTACATTCTAGGGAGTACAGGTTTAGGAACTTCGAGTTCCCACAGTTTATAGGCTGGAGAAATGTGTATTATTATTATTATAATCAAGGGGGAAGCGCTAAACCCAGAGGATCATACAAAGCCTATCACCAGTGTCGAGGTTGGGAGACTACTCTCTCCCGTCTTCGCATTGGCCATACTCGTCTTACTCATGGATATCTCATGGAGAGGCGTCTTGCTCCTCTCTGTGAGAATTGCCAAGCTCCATTATCAGTCAGCCACATTCTGTTGGACTGCCCACTTTATCAACGAGCACGCAGAATTTACCTCTGTCGTCGTCTTCGCTCCGCTGCTCTCTCTTTACCTTCCCTTCTCGCTGATGGACCCACCTTTCATCCGGACTCTCTCATTGACTTTTTGACAACAACTGACTTACTTCACAAATTCTGATACCTTCAGCCCTTTCTACTTCAATCTCTTGCTACCCTCTACCCCGTACTATCCCCTGCCACCGCTGTTTTCTGTAACCTGCTGATCATCCCTCCTCCCTTCTGCCATCCAATACCCTCGCTTCCTTCCCTACCCTGCAGCGCTGTATAGCCCTTGTGGCTTAGCGCTTCTTTTTGATTATAATAATATACAGCGCCTGGGGAGGGGATGTGGAAGGCATTCAGGCTTAATTCTGGGAACTGGAGCACAGATCCAATTCCCTAAATCAAGAGCCCCTCACCAACATCAAGGAACCTTCCTTGAGGGGAGAAACGTGTAAATATTAGAGAAGTATGGCAATAGGCCTACTGACCCATGCTAGGGTAGATCTTGAGGCACATTAGTAGTAGTAGATAATGGTAGTAGATAATGGTGGTAATGGTAGTTACTGGTAGTGTATCTGTTTCAATATTTATATAACGTATTTGTATTGTGCAGTGAAGAGTTTTTACGAGGATAGTGAGGCTCAGGTTAGAGTATGTAGGAAAGAGGGAGATTAGGAAAGGTTGGAGAAGGTAAACAAGGTTTTGCATGCGAGGGGCTTGGATGTCCAGCAAGCATGCATGAGCGTGTTAGGAGCAAATGGAGACAAATAGTTTTTAGGACTTGACATGCTGTTGGAGTGTTTAAACAAGGGAACAATTATGAAGGGATTCAGGGAAACCAACAAGCTGGACTTGATTCTGGAGATGGGAAGTGCACTCTGAAAGGGGTTTTATAACTGTAGTGTAAGCACGCCTCTGGTAAGACAGTGATGGAGTGAATGATTGAGTTTTTCTTTTTTTGGGCCGCCCTACCTTGGCGAGAGGACAGCCAATGTGTTAATAAAAATTAAGGGGAGCACTAAACCTGTAGGGATTGTACATTATTATAATCAGGGGAAGCGCTAAACCCGGAGGATTATACAGCGCCTGGGGGGGGTGGAAGGCATTCATTTTTAATTCGGGGAAGGGGAGCAAAATCCAATTCCCAAAACAAACCCTCCCCAACATCATTATTATTATTATTATAAAATTCAAAAAAGAAGCGCAAAGCCACGGGGTTTTTCAGCGCGCAGGGTAGGGAAGGAAGAAAGGGGAATTTGGGAGGGCAAAGGGGGGGGAAAATTTCAGGTTACAAAAAACAGCGGGGCAGGGGATATTAGGGGGGGTAAGGGTAGAAGAGATACAATAAAAGGGCTAAAGATCAGAATTTGGAAGTAATCAGTCGTTGTCAAAAAGTCAATGAGGGGTCCGGATAAAAAGGGGGGTCCATCGCGAGAAGGAATAAAGAGAAAAAGGCACGGGCAAAGACAGACGAGGTAAATTCGGTCTCGTGATAAAGTGGGCAGTCCAACAGAATGGGCTGACTGATAATGGGTTTGGGAAATTTTCCACAAGAGGAGCAAGAGCCCTCCATGAATATCCATGGTAAGACGGTTGGCCAATGCAAGGGGGAGGAGTAGTTTTCCCCCCTCGCCTGGTGATAAAAGACGGCCATAACCTATACTCGGTTTAATAGAGAAGTTTTTGCCGACAAGTAGCCCAACGTTGTTGCCAAGGGGGGAAAGGGTGGGAAGATATTACAGAAAAATAGTCCGTAATGGAATACCTCATAAGAAACGGTAGGCCCATGTACTGCGACCGGCAGCGGGTTCTCCTGTTCTTTTCCCCTGTACTCAACATGACCGGGGCCCAACAAAAAACAATATCTTTATGCTTAGTAAAGTGGGCTACCCAAATTTGGGATACGGAGGACTAAGGGGGAGGGTATAAATTTTTGTATAGCCTGAAACCCCTAAGGGAGTCTGAACAACCACAAATGATGACACGGGCATAGAGAATACGGAAAAGTCTGTAAGGATGGCATATAATTCAGCAGTAAAAATACTAGCTGAAGGAAATGCCCTTGTACGACGCTGTCCGGAAACACTGCTGCGAATCCAAAACGCCGTCAGAAGACTTAGAGCCACTGTGTACACACAAGGGCATGAAAATAGGTGAAAGTGCCCCAAGAAAAAGAAGCGGAACGACCGTAGACATTTGGGGTTTTGAAAAGGGAGGGAGAAAGACAGACCCCCCGAACAGCTAACTTCCAGGGGGGGGGAAAAAATTAGAGCTACATGTACATAAAAGGTGGTATTTGAAGAAAGACAAGAGCGAATGAAGGCAAAGAGAAGGGGCGGAGTAAGCGGGGCGGCGAACAAAAAAAAATTCTACTAATATCAGGACCATTCCCTTAAATGGAAGGATTGCGGAGATCATGAGAGCTAAAAAGTAGCCAGGCAAGGCATCACGGGAGGAAAAGGAGGGAACGTTCGCTTTCGCAAGGGTTTTCGACAGGGAAGAGCGAAAAGCCCCAAGGCATAAACGTAATCCTTGGGATGAATGGGTTAAGGAAGAGAGAAGCGGGGAGATGCCGCTAAATATTGGTCACCATAACAAGTTTCGATAAAATAAGGGGGAATGTAGGTAAAGGGAGGGTTCACGATCAGCTCCCCACGAAAGAGAAAAGGGTTTTAAGAAGTTCCCCGGCTGTGAAAAGTTCCTTCAGAGGGGGAAATGTGGGGTTTCCAGGATAACCTCGTCAAGAGGGGGCCCCAAAAATTGACTTTCACTTTTCAGGATACGTAGCCAAGATAAAAGGGATGATCAGAGTACAGGCGTCTAGAAAAGTGATTTGGTGGGTTTTAGTGCGGAAAATTTAAACCCATGTGTGGGGGGCCCAAATTGGAAACCGGGTCGACTGCATGCTGGAGAGAAACTGAAAGGGTGACAGCAGCGCCTGCACAGGAAATAGCGAAGTCATAAACATAGGTGATGCCCAAAAATTTTTTGATGGAAGAAGGGGCCAAATCATTAATAGCAAGGAAAAAAAAGTGTTTGCTCGAACACATCCCGGGGGGACACCTCAGCTTGGACAAAGCCCGGGGAGAGCACATTATTCCCCCAACAAAAAATGCCTTCAGTTAAAAATTCTTAAGGAAGGATGGTAGATTGCCTCAAAGGCCCCAAGGGAGGACTTGGGGCTAAAATATTAACTCCAATTGTTCAAATGCCTTCTAAAGGTCAAAAAATAGGCAATAACTGATGGTTATTCGAAAGGGGGCATTACAACAACTACCAAGGCGAAAGGGGGTCTATGGAAACTCCCCTTACAAAGCCTATTGACGAGTGGAAGACTGTTGTGTGTCTCTAAATACCCACTAAACGTTATTTACAGACGTTCCATTATTTTTCCAAACTCACGGGAAAGAGCAAGGGGCTAGGGGGGGTTTCATGTCCCGTATGCCGGGTTTGGGGAAAGGGGGAGAACAATGGGATTTCCAAGCTGTGGAAAAAATCCTTGGACCAAATAAGATTGAAAAGGGGCGTAATAGGACGCAAGGGCTGACGATGTAAATTTTGTAGATACGAATATAATGCGTGGCCCCCAGCTGCCGATGATCGACAAGCTGAAGTGTTGCCTCCATTCTTGAATGTAAAAGGCACATTATACTGTTCTTCTCTGGAAAAAAAAGCCCAAAGGGGTGCAAACCCCTTGGCAGACTTTGAGAAAGAAATGAGGGCCTAGAGGATCCCTAGAAATACGACCGATGATTCCATTTCATTGGCAACATCTAGGGGGTTTCTATATCAACCCCGGCAACCGCAGAACAGGAGCCGGGTCAGGAGAATTTTTTAACCCCCATTTTTTGTACTTTTTTCCAGACTGACTCATAGAGGAAGCAGGGGTGATGGTGGAGACATAACTCGCAGCAAGTGCGTTTAGCGCAGGATGACAGGGCAGCTCGCACGCTTCTGTTTAAAATAAAGGAGTCGCTCTGTGGTTCTATTGTCCCGGGTACCTGCCCATGCACCCTTTTTCAAACTATGCACGACACAAGCAGGAGCCCACCAAAGGGCACCATTTCAAATCCCTCCCCGAATTTTGGGGGGTAAGAATAAAGCGGGGTGAAAACGGGGGACGAGAAGGGGTGTAAAAGCTCATCGATGGGGACGAAAAAGGGAACCTCTTTAAAAACAGTCAGGTGTAAGTAAAGGGTTCCAATTTTTCCCGTTTAAATTGCCAGCGTGGGGTGCAAGAGGTGGCGAATATGGGGGGAAAGAAAAAGATTGGGAAAAAGAAAATGTCATGTAGTCCGGGAGAACAGACCAAGTAAAGTCTAATGCGGGGGAGGGAAAAGGGAAATGGAATCGTGCAAGAGAGAGTTGGTCCGAGGATCAAAATGGGTGTGAGTACCGTATTTAAAACATGGAGGGGGGGGTGGGAAGAAAAGCCTCTAACTGAATTCCCCGGGAATCACAGTGAGACCCCCCCAGAGGAAATGGGGGCTTAAAATCACCAAGTAACAGAATCGGGGGGGGTAATGCAAACAAGGAAGGCAAAATCCCGGAAAAATAAAGCCCAGAAGGAGAGAGATATAAAAAAACGGCGTTAAACCCCCAGTAATGGATACGGGCTGCGTTAATGCAGCAAGTTGAATAAAAGTTGATGGTACGGAAAATCATGCGAGAGAAGGGCACTTTCATTAAAGGTCCCCTCAGGGAAAAAGGGTCTGAAAATACAACAAATTTTTAGCCGAGATGTGGAAAAACAGCAGAGTGTAATTTTGGTTCCCGTAAGAAAAAACCAACGGGGCAAACTGGAGAGAACATCTGAAGCTCACCCCCATTCCCCCCCAGGCCCCGTATTTCCACTGAAAAAGGCCATGATTGGGAAAGAAAAGTACTTGAAAACCGCAGGGAAGGGGGCCTACGGACAGAAGGGTTTGAAAAGTCCCCTCGGGGCGTGAAAATGTTCAAGCAGCGAAGGAACGGTGCGCTGTGAAAAAGGAGTTGCGCAGAGAGCAAGGAAGAGAAAGAGCGGAAGGGGGATCATGTCCATTATGTTTGGTCCTGCAATTATTTAGAGATTGCTTCAATGTTTCGGAATTAGAGATGTCAATGGGGAAAAATATTGGAAGGAGGGGGAGGAGAGTAAGAGGAAAGTATTGGGCTGTACCAAGGAAAGGGGGGGAAAGGGGGGAGGGAACTGGAGAAGCTGGGAGGGGGGAAGAACAGGAACCTGGGAGGTGGCAGAAGGGAAAAACTTTGGGGGGAACAGGGGAGGAAGGGACATTACGAGGGGAGGGGGAACCTCTGCACTGTAACCGAGCCAGTGAGAGGGGGAAAAACTAGGGACGGCGGGAGGGAAAATGAGGGGTGGAAGAGGGTAGGGGGTGTTCCCGACCTTTTTTTTACTTTTGAGAAGTAGAGGGACGATTGGGGAAAGGGGTCGTACGAGGTCCGTCGAACGGGCTTGTAAAAGAGAACCGAAAAACGAGATTAGACTGAGGCTTGAAGTAGGGGGTCTAGCCAGGCGCAAAAAGGATTAGAACAGGAGTGATTTTGGGGGGTAACCAAGAGGGGGGTGTGAAATGGGAAACCAGAAGTGGGGGGACTTTTGAAACACGGGAATAAGAAACACTGGGAGCTCCCTTGGAGGGGGGAGATGAGAAACTGCCATGGCAAAGGGGACCTTCTGGTCTCTTTGAGGGAACGGATTTCCCGTCGTTTAAATAGACCTGACAAAGGCGAAGTACGAAAAGGGTGAGCCCATGCAGTTTAAAGGGAAGAGGGAGATCGAATTTCAAAACTATTAGAATGGTCATCGGCACCCAACTGGGCATTCGGGATAGTCTGCAATATTTCCTGGATGGCCAAACGCCAGGAATTTCTACACTGTTGTGGTGTAGGGATCACCTTTCGAACTTGAACCGATGTCCTGCTAAAAAACGGAGGATGGGTTCTCCGTCAAAAGTTTAAAAGAGCCACATTGCTAGGTATCGTCTCCGCCCACGGGGAGGAAGAAAAGTAAGGTTACCTTGGGATTGGGGAAACTTTAGTTCCAGCTGTTCGAGAATGGCGGGGCCAAGTCTGGGAAATTTTGTTGAACAGGTATGGGGGAGAATAACGGGACCACTACAAGAATTGAGGGAATGAGTTTTTCAAGGGGGACAGGAACGTTCTATATGGGAAAAACGAGGAGCCACGGCCCGGGTAGCATTCTGTACGGAATGAGCCGTACCCCTCTTAAGAGCAGAAAAGAAATATCTTTACCAACAGGGTAGGGGTGCCTGCCAAAAAATGGTCAGAAAAAATAGGCAGTAAGGAAGTTGGCGTAAATTTAAGAATTTGTCCCCTGTTCAGTCTGAAACGACGTGGAAAGGAGTGAAGGACTGTCAAAAACGTTTTGAGAAGAAAGAGAAAGGGGAAGGTTGGGGAAGTATCACAGCAGGTAATTGTCGTTGACGTTTAGGCGTGGGGCCCAAATGGTCCGACGGGAACGGGTCGGCGATTTTTAAAATTTTCCGCCCGTGAGGGAGAGGCCGGGAAAAAGTCAGAGGGGAGGAAGGGCGATAAATCGAAAGGGGTCAGTCGAGGGCCCCATACCTGAACGGGGAGGAAACAGCACCGGGAAAAGGTAAAGGAGGGGAAGGGGGGGGGGGGGGGGGGGGGTTGGGGGGGGGGGGGGGGGGGGGGGGGGGGGGGAAAAAAAAGGAAGAAAAAAAAAAAAACAAAAAAGAAAAAAAAAGGGGGGACCGGGGGGGTATTTCCAAAAAAAAAGGGGCCCCCCCCCCGGGGTACCCCCAGTAGGCAGGCGCATGGAAGGTACTCCCTTTTTGAAAAAAAGAAGGAAGAAAAACCCCAAAAAGGGAAAAAAAAGGGGGCCGGGAAAATATTTCCCAAGGAATGAAAGGGCCGAAAACCCCCCCCGCCCCCCAAAGACTCCGGGAAAACCCAAGGGCGGGGGAAACCCAAAATTTTCCACGGCAAAAAACCAGCCAAAAAACCCCAACGGTAAGGACCCTTTTCCTTTTCCCCTACCTGGAAAGGGCCGTGGGGGAAAACACGAAGGGAAAAAGAGGGAACAAAAGGTGGGGGAGGGGGAAAAGGGTTAAAAGGGGGGGAAAAAGGATGGTAGGGGGGGGGATGGGGGATTTGTTTGGTTAAAAAAACCGACGGGGGAACCCCAACCAAGGGGGCCCTCTTTTACCACGAAGGAGCCCCCCCTTGAAGAGGTCACCAACATCAAGGAACCTTCTGAGGGGGGGAGGGAGGGATTGTACATCACCTGAAGGAAGCTAGGTAGAAGCACAGATCAAAGCCCTCACCAGCCTCAAGATGCTTCAAATATCCGTATTAAAAAGTTTTTCCAGTTGTAAATTGTCTTGGTCCTTTGTGCTTGTCTTAGTCACATAACAATACTTTCATACTATATATTTCTGTATTTTTCAACCCTCATTAACACTTTTGATAATTTTTCTTTTCCATTTTATTATCAATTTTGAGTTAAGAATTTCATCTCATGGTTGTGTTAATTCCTTGTGTTGGACAAACATTGGTTTAAGATGCATATTTATGCTCAATAATGCATTTACTTTATTTTCTTGCAGTTTCTTCCAGATATATCTTTTTGAACTTTAGTGTTGTCAGTCTTCAAGGCAAGACAGTGATGAATGAGTGATGATGAACGTGTTCTTTGTTTTCAGGTGACATGGCCTCGTGGGAAGCAGCCGATGTTTTAAATAAAGACGTAACATATCACTTCCACCACATGGAACTTTGTGAAAATCTGTATTGTTAGTGGTTAGTCTCAACGTCACATATACAAGATGACATGCACAATTTCTATCTTTTTGTGGTCTGGTACAAAAAAAGTTGTGATCTTAAGGTGATGCTACATTAGGGATAATATATATTGGCTAAAGACGGATATAAAATGGTATAAAACCACCAACAGCGATGAGAAATAGACAGAAATGCAGAGTAATGTGATCCTTTATCGACTGTTTGACCCACACAGTGGACTTTATCAGTCCCCCCCCCCCAAAACAAACACATCTTGATAAAGCCACAGTTTCGTCATACACAATCTTGATAAAGCCATGTCCCAACACATCTTGATAAAGCCAGTGTCACAAACACATCTTTGAAAGTCACATTGTCACAAACACATCTTTATAAAGCCAGGGTCACAAACACATCTTGATAAAGCCACTGTGTCACAAACACATCTGATAAGCCAGTGTGTGTAAACAGTCAATAAAAGATAACATATACTTTATTGTGTGTCAAGTTTTTCCATATTGCTTTACTTTGTGAGCTGTGATGTATGGAAGTTTGTCATGGGATTCTCTCCTGCCGTTGTGAGATGATGATTATTGCAGTTTATAATAAAAGTTTTAGGTGTTGCAATCTCCTATCTCCCTGACATATCAACACCACTGTTATAATACACACCTCATAATTATATTATATAATATTGATAGAGAAAATCTTCTGGCCCACTAGATCCACAGTAACCAAAATACAGACAGTGTACCGTCATCGGATACGAACAGCTCAAAGCCGAACAATTATGCAAGTGTAATTAATGTAAGTGCTTTTGCAAGGATATTTTAGGAGGGGTCTGAAACAGATTAATCTAATTTACAATATTCGTTATGAAACAAATTTAGTTCTTTGGCCCGGTGAGGATCAGAGGGCAACGGGGTCGGGAGGACGGGATCGCTTCCATCTGGAATGAAGTTGAATCCCAAGTACCACGTACTGTACTATATTGTACATGTCTATACATTACTATGAACTTGTAAATGATAATGGTATAGGTAATCCTGCTTTTATACATCATTGTTCCAATGCCTAAGACAACTGTAACCACACTGCTGTCCATCATTTAAGCATAAGAAAAGAATTTTTCCTTCTGAAAGTCATGTGTACCATAAGAGGCTACTTAATGCCAGTTAGCGATTAATATTATAATCATAAAGAAGTGCTAAACCACAAGGGCTATACACACTGCAGGGCAGAAGGAAGCAAGGGTATCAGGTGGCAAAAGGGAGATGGATAGTAATAGGTTACGGAGACCAGCAGGCATTGATGGTGATAAGGTAGGGGCAGCACGAGATTGAGGTATAAAGGCCTGAGTGGAGTGCAAAAGGTATCATCAATCAAGTTAGAGGAGTAAATCAGTCGTTGTCAAGAAGTCAATGAGAGAGTGACAGGACTAAAGGAGGGTCCATCAGCAGAAAGTGAAGGTAAAGAGAGAGTAGTAGAGCGATACGACGTGGAGGTAAATTCTGCATGCTCGTTTGATAGAGAGGGCAGTCTAACAGAATGTGGCCTAATCGATACTGGAACTTGACACAGCCTCTCAAAGAGAACAGGGTGCCTCTCCAATGAGATACCCATGAGTAAGAAAGTGTGGGCCAATGCGAAGGGCGGGAGAGAACTAGTCTCCCAAACTCGGCACTGATGAACAAGAAGAACGGCCAGTAACCTATGCTCGGTTTTAAATAGAATGAAAGTTGGCTACCGAGCAGAGTTGACCAATGTTGTTGCAATGGATGTGAAGGGTGGTGTAGCTAATACAGCAAAATTGTCCGGAAATGAACAACCTCTGTAGAAAATTGGCAGGTCATGTACTGCTGTACCCGCGCAGTCAGTAGTCCCTCCCTGTTCATTGCCCTGTACGTCAACAAGACCAGGGAACCCAACAAAAAACATATATCTTTATGCTTGGTAAGATACGGCATAGCCAAAGTTGGATATGGAGAACTAAGGGGGTGAGGTATCAAATTTCCCTATACCTGTAGAGCACTAAGGGAGTCTGGAGACAACCACAAATGATGACACAGGCATAGATACGATACACATAAGTTGCTGCAAGAAAGCATACAATTCAGCAGTAAAAATGCTACCGAAGATTAGTAATGCCCTCACATGATGCTGTCCGGAAACACAGCTGCGAAACCCGACGCCATCAGAAGACGTAGAGCCATCTGTGTACACTGTGAGGCATGAGAATGAGAGAGTGAGATGTCAAGGAAAATAGAGAGCGAGAAGCCACCGTAGGCAGTTTGGCTCTCGAGCAAGGGAGTGAGAAAGCAAAGACCCAAACACAGTGAACTTCCCATGGGGTAGGGAAAAGTGAGATGCTACATGAACATAACAGGTGTTAACTGAAGGGAAGACAAGAGCGAATGTAGGCGAAGAGAGTAAGGGACGGAGCAAAACAGAGCGGCGAACAAATAAGTCTACTAATATCAGTGACCATTCTATAAATAGGACTGCGAGAATCGTGAAGCGTACATAGTATAGCAAAGGCAATGGGCATCACCTCGAGCAGACAAGATGTAACATTCGCTCTGAAAGGAATGGATTAAGGCTAAGAGAGTAGCAGAAGAAAGCCGCTGAATAGATCTGTCACCAAAATCCGAGTTGTCGATAAAATGAGGGCATGAATGAGGCGAAGTAGAATTCAACACGATAAGCTCCCCATGAAAGAAGACAATAGGTTTTAAGAAGGTTCAAGCCGCTTTGACAGGTTCCCTCCAGAGAGTAATGTGAGGTTCCAGGATAACCTACCGGTCACAACAGAAGGCTAGAAACCTGACTATCACGTTCCAGGGATACGGGAGCCATATAGATATCCAAAAGGAATGATCGGAGCTTACAGAGTCATCTAGTTCAAAGTATTTGGCGAGTTTGGTACAGGAAAATAAAAAACCCATGTGTGGTGCCAATTTTAACATATGGATCGATCCGCATGTTGGAATAAACTGTAAATGAGGTGACAGTCAGTGCCTTCACAAGCAACTGCGAATCACCAACCTAGAGTGATGACAAATATTGGGATGAAGAACAGAGCCCAAATCATTCATATAGCAGGAGAAAAAGTGTTGTCTCAACACGACCCAGAGGGACACCTCAGCTTTGACCAAAGTCCGGGAGAGACATTATTACCTCAACACGGAAAGTGTCGAGTCAGTTAGAAAAGTTCATAAGGAAGGATGGTAGATTGCCTCGGAGGCCTGGGCTTGGGCCAAAATATTATACCTCCAAGTTGTGTCATATGCCTTCTCAAGGTCAAAAAATATGGCATTAACCGAGTGAATGTTCGCAAAGGCATTACAAACATACGTATCCAAGTGTAGTAAGTGGTCTATGGTAGATCAGCCCTTACAGAAGCCTTAATGACTAGTGGAGAGACTGTTGTGTGTCTCTAAATACCACATTAAACGTCAATTTACCAGACATTCCATCACTTTGCAAACTGCACTAGTAAGAGCAATGGGACGATAGTGGTAGGCATCATGTCCCATAGTACCCGGCTTTCGGAAAAGGAGAACAATGGCGGATTTCCACAGCTGAGGAAGAACTCCTTGTGACTAAATAAGATTGAAGAGGTGTAAGAGGACTACAAGGGCTGACTGATGTAAATGTTGTAACATCCGAATATGAATGCCGTCAGGCCCAGCTGCCGATGATCAGCAAGCTGAGAGTGTTGCCTCCAGTTCCCAAAGTGTAAAAGGCACATTATACAGCTCATCTCTGAGAGAAGAAAAGTCCAAGGGTACTAACTCTGGCAGACTTTGAGGAAAGAAACGAGGGACATAGATGGAGCCCCCGGGAAATACGGACCAGATGAGTGCCAATTTCATTGTCAACGTAAAGAGGGTTTGCTATATCAACACTGGCGACCCGTAGAACAGGAGCTGGGTCAGGAGAGTATTTACCACTCAATTTCCTCACTTTTTTCCAGACTGCACTCATAGAGGAAGCAGAAGTGATGGTGGAAACATAATCTCACCAGCAAGTGCATTTAGCGTCATGGATGACACAGCGAGCAATCACGCTTCTGCTTAAAATCTACAAGACTCTCATCAGTTTTATTGTACCAGTACCTGCCCCATGCAGCGCGTTTCAAACGTACTGCACGAGCACAAGCAGGAGACCACCAAGGCACGCACTTCTGAGAATGCCTGCCTGAGGTTTGGGGTATAGAATGAGAAGCTGCGGTTAAAACTGATGTCGAGAAGAGGTGTAGGAGCTCATCAATGGATGAAGAAGGAACCTCACTAAAAGCAGTGAGTTGCGAGTAAAGGTCCCAATTTGCCCGATCAAATTGCCAGCGAGGGCTACGGAAAGGTGGTGAATATGAAGGAGAAGTAAGAATGATTGGAAAATGATAGCTGTCATGTAAGTCCGGTAGAACAGACCAGGCGAAGTCTAGTGCAGTGGAGGAAGAGCAGACCGATAGATCGATGCAAGAGAGAGTATGAGTACGAGGATCAAAATGAATGGGAGTACCCATATTTAAAACATGGAGGGGGTGAGAGGCGAGAAAAGTCTCCAACTGGATGCCACGTGAGTCACAATGAGACCCCCCAGAGGAAATGGTGGGCATTAAAATCGTTAAGTAACAGAAGTGATGGTGGTAAGGATGAAACAAGAAAGGCAAAATCTGGGATAGAAAATGCTCGAGAAGGAGAGAGATGTAAAGAACATATTGTGAACCACTTATTCAAGTGGATACGGGCTGCAGTGTAATGCAGCAAGGCATGGACAAATAGTTGACAGTACAGAATATCATTGCGTAGAAGGGCACTTTCATTAAAGGTCCCATCTGAGAAAGGATCCAAATAATACAATAAATTATAGCCTGAGATAAGTTGGAAAACAGCTGAGTGTAATTTTGGTTCTTGTAAGCAAACACCAACATGGGAAAACCTGGAAAGCAACATCTGAAGCTCACCCCGATTACCCGAGAGGCCGTGGATCTTCCACTGTAAATAGGCCATGATTGGCAATGAGGAAAATACCAGGAATCCGTAGGGCTGGTCACCTACGGACTGGAGGGGTTAGAAAAGTCAACGTGCGGTGGCATTGGAAGACGTTCAAGCAGCGAAGGAACGGAGCGTTGCGAAGAATGGAGTTGTGGAGATGGAGGAGAGGGAAGAGAAGGAACAGGAGGTGGATCAGTGTCCATTGAAGGTTTAATCTCTGCAATATATTCTGAAATGGCTTCAAGTGTTTCTGAATTCAAAGTCGTATGGGAGACAATACTGGAGGTAGGAGGAGGAGGGTGAGTAAAGATTGGGACAGTAATGGACTGTACCAAAGTAGGGGGGGATGAAAGAGTGTAGTGGGACTGGAGAAGAAGTGTGGGAGGGGACAGAAGAGGCAGAAACCTAGGAGGTGGCAGAAGAGGGAGAAACTTGGGAGGAGACGGGGGTGGAAGGCATAGTACGAGGAGGAGGGTGAACCTCCCCTCTCCAGAGAGAGGGGAAGAACTAGGCACAGAGACTGTAAAGGTAAAATGCGGAGGTGGAAGAAGGGAAGGAGGGGGCAAAGAAGATTTGAAAAATGGGGATTTTTTGGACTTTTGAGAAGTAGAGGGGCGATTGGTATAAGGTGTCGTATGAGGTCTTGTCGATACCGGGGCTTGTGAGGAAGGACGCGAAGATGTGAGAACAGACTGAGGTGTTGTAGTAGGGACGTCAGAGCCCAGGACAGCAAAAGAATTAGATACTGGAGTGGCTATGGGAGGGGTAACCACAGAGGAGGCTGCAGAAGTGGGGGGATGTTTTGAAACACGAGAATAATAAACACAGGACAGTCTCCCTTGAAGGCGGAGATGAGAAACTGCCATAGCATAAGGGAGACCTTCTGCCTCTTTGAGGCATCAGATTTCACGCTCATTTAAGTAGACCTGGCAATGGCGAGAGTACGAAGGGTGAGCCTCATGACAATTCAGGCAAGAGGGTGGTTGACTGCAAGATGTATTAGAATGGTCGTCGGCACCACAGACTGGGCATTCAGCTATAGATCTGCAATATTTCGCTGGGTGACCAAAATGCTAGCAATTTCTACACTGTTGCAGTGTAGGGATCACCTTTCTAACTTGTCTCGCGACATAAACAGAGGACGGGAGTTCATGGCTGTCAAAAGTTACTCGAGTCACATTGCAAGGGTATCGTCTCCACCAGCGGGCAGGAAGGACATAAGTGTCTACTTTGAGGATTGGAAGATCCTGGAGTTCCAGCTGTTCAAGAATGTCATTGCCACATGTCCAAAAATTCTGTTGGACTATGGTTTTAGTTAGTTTAATATGTTTATTATGCACCCCATACCCATCCTGTGGGCGGTAGTCAAAAGATTACAGAGGTACATAATTGGTCCAGGGACTGGACTCCAAAGTTTTGATAGCTGAGCAAGTTACAGAGGTAATGAACTCACAATTTACAAAGGTAATGAACTCACAATTTACAAAGGTAATGAACTCACAATTTACAAAGGTAATGAACTCACAATTTACAAAGGTAATGAACTCACAATTTACAAAGGTAATGAACTCACAATTTACAAAGGTAATGAACTCCAGGTAAGTCTGGTCACAATCATGACAAGTTACAAAGGTATTTACAGATTACAGAGGTACGTAATGGGTCCAGGGACTGGGCCCCCAAAGTTTTGATAGCCGAACTAGGACTATGGTATGGGCAGAATGACAGTACCAATACAAGAATTGAGAGAAAGATGTTTTTCAATAGTGATAGGAGTAGTATCGATATGCAAAAGGAGAGAAAGATCATGAGCTTGAGTAACATTCTGGACAGTGACGATGCGCGTACCGCTCTTGAGAGCAAGAAATGAAATATCTCTACCAACACGGCGCAGGAGCGATTTGCCAATACTATGGTCGGAAAGATAGGCAGTAGAAGAAGTCAGTCTTAAAGTAAAGAATTTAGTCCATTGTGTGGTCCGAAACCGAGTGTGGAGAAGAAGTGCATGACGTGTCGGTCTTTTCCAAGTAGAATGGGAAGGTAACGATAGAACATAATCAGGAGATTGTCATTGGCGTTTAGAAATGGGACCAGAGTTAGTCTGACGTGGGATGGGCTGGCGATTTGACAACTGCTGCACCATAGAGGGAGAGGCCGGAAGCATAGTCAAAGGAGGGCGGAGGTCAGACAAATTGGAGGAGTCAGTCGAGACCCCGGTACCTGAAGCTGGTGATGAAACAGCACCAGCAAGAGGTACAGGGCCATCAGGAGTGTCCAAAGAGTGGTCAAAAAATGAGGCAGGGTCAGAATGGGGTGCGGTATCAGTAAGGGGCCCGGGGGTAGCAAGTTCATGGATTAGGGCTTCCATGGTTAGGTTACTTCTTTCTTTTTGTTTTTAAGAAAAAAAGAAGAAAATAAAATAAAAAAAAAAATAAGAAAAAGGGGGGAATGGGGAGAAATAGTTCCTAGGAGGAATGAAAGGGCCAGAAATCACCCTCTGCGCCCAAGAGGACCTCAACACCGCAAGTAGTGCAGGTGTGGCACGGAACCCGCACTATATCCTACCCTTCATGCCAGTAAACCAGCAATCCAGGATAGCAACCTCACATCTGCTGAGCTACCTCGGTGGACAAAAGAGAGGGCGGCCGGATATCAACCACAAAGCATACCTCCTTCGGCCACCACCCCCGGAATCTGAAAGGCCGCCTCCAGAGATACACCCGTCGCCCCAAAGACACCCAAAGCCACCCCCCAGAAGACCGGAGAGGGAACGGGATATCCCCAGGCGATCCAGATTCCACGGCAAACTACACCACCGCCAAGAACCTCAGCAGAATGGGATTGACCCCGGTACCCTTCCCCTACCTAGGAACCAGTAGGCCTGTGGAAAGAATCCCAAAGGCCAAAAAGAGGAAGGGAATAAGGGAGGGATGGGGGGGAGGAGGAGGAAAGGAAAGGAAAAAGGGAGGATGGGATAGGGAAGGGGGGATTGGGGGGTAATTAGGTTCGGTCTGAGGAAGGAGACCAACAGGTCTAATTCCTCAGACCAAGAGCCTTTTCACCATACCAAGGAGCCCCCCTTGAAGAGGAATGCCAGTAGCAAGGGGCTAGTAACCCCTTCTCCTGTATACATCACTAAATATAAAAAAAGACTTGTTTTTCTTTTTAAGTCACCCTGCCTCAGTGGGATATGGCTGACACATTGAAAAACTTCTGAAAATTGTGAGACCTTTACTCACTCTGCCTGAGGTATCCCAGCAAGTGAACACATCTGTATTATCCCAGTGCCTAACAGAATAGGCAATGGCATAAGAGGGTACAAATAAAAATGGGAACTATGGCTATAGTTTACTTAATAACATAAAGAGTGAGAATACAACATATCCTGACGGAAAATTACATAACTGACCTATGAGACTTATTACCAGGGAAAGGGTAGATGTTATCAGTAACACAGACTTGTACTCGCTCTTAATTCACCGACCAGCTGACCCAAGATTTGCAATGTGTGGTCCACTACACACACAACTATCCAGGGCTCCCATTCACTGGACCTGTCACCAACCTCCCTCTCTGGCTGTTTCCTTGAGCTTATATGGTCCTTAAAGCACCCCCTTTCCCATAAGGCATAGACTACATGTTACAACCTGACACCAGTTCAAGAACAAAAGACCTGACTTAAGCTGAGAGGCGTGTCTGACAGCTATGGCACCTTGCCAAGGCAAGGTGTGTGACAATTTACTGAAGTTAGGTCTCCCTTAGTGACCTCACAAGCACTACATCACAAAATGGCACTGATTGTACAATGCTGTTGTATAACACTGAATTATGAGAAAGACATAAAAAGACTGTTATTTTTTACCTATATGAATTCAGAGATATACAGTGTCATGTTTATGCCCAGTAAAGCTTAATATATGGAAGATCCTCATCCTACACATTTATACACATTATCATGCACACAACTGTGTGGCTAAATAAATACATCATTGATTATCCAGCAATTGGTCATCTGAAATTCAAAACTGTGCAGCAGTCTTTTTAATACAGAGACCTGAAAAATAATCCATAAGAACAATATATTTTTTTTACATATCAGTTGTCTCCCACCATGATGGGGCAATGAAATAAAAGAGGAAAGACATTCACCATCATTCATTCAATAGCTGTCTTGTCAGAAGCAATGTAACATCACAGTTAATGTGACCCTTTGAACTGTAACATCCTCACCCATCCTTCAGAGTGCAGGTACTGTACTTCCCACCTCCAGAACTGTAACATCCTCACCCATCCTTCAGAGTGCAGGTACTGTACTTCCCACCTCCAGAACTGTAACATCCTCACCCATCCTTCAGAGTGCAGGTACTGTACTTCCCACCTCCAGGACTGTAACATCCTCACCCATCCTTCAGAGTGCAGGTACTGTACTTCCCACCTCCAGGACTGTAACATCCTCACTCATCCTTCAGGGTGCAGGTACTGTACTTCCCACCTCCAGGACTGTAACATCTTCACCCATCCTTCAGAGTGCAGGTACTGTACTTCCCACCTCCATAACTGTAATATCCTCACCCATCCTTCAGGGTGCAGGTATGTATTCCACCTCCAGGACTGTAACATCTTCCCCATCCTCTAGTCAGGTACGTACTTTCACCTCCAGGACTGTAACCTCCTCATCCATCCTTCAGTGCAGATACTGTGCTTCCCACCTTCAGAACTGTAACATCCTCACCCATCCTTCAGAGTGCAGATACTGTACCTCCCATCTCCTGAACTGTAACATCCTCACCCATCCTTCAGAGTGCAGGTACTGTACTTCCCACCTCCAGGACTGTAACATCCTCACTCATCCTTCAGAGTGCAGGTACTGTACTTCCCACCTCCAGGACTGTAACATCCTCACTCATCCTTCAGAGTGCAGGTACTGTACTTCCCACCTCCAGAACTGTAATATCCTCACCCATCCTTCAGGGTGCAGGTACTGTACTTCCCACCTCCAGGACTGTAACATCTTCACCCATCCTTCAGAGTGCAGGTACTGTACTTCTCACCTCCAGGACTGTAACCTCCTCATCCATCCTTCAGAGTGCAGATACTGTGCTTCCCACCTTCAGAACTGTAACATCCTCACCCATCCTTCAGAGTGCAGATACTGTACCTCCCATCTCTTGAACTGTAACATCCTCACCCATCCTTCAGAGTGCAGATACTGTACCTCCCATCTCCTGAACTGTAACATCCTCACCCATCCTTCAGAGTGCAGATACTGTGCTTCCCACCTTCAGAACTGTAACATCCTCACCCATCCTTCAGGGTACAGGAACTGTACTTCCCACCTCCAGAACCGTAACATCCTCATCCATCCTTCAGGGTGCAGATACTGTACTTCCTGCCTCCAAAACTAACATCTTCAACCATCCTTCAGAGTGCAAGTACTGTACTTCCCACCTCCAGAACTGAAACATCCTTACCAATCCTTCAGGGTACAGGAACTGTATTTCCCACCTCCAAAACTGTAACGTCCTCACCCATCCTTCAGAGTGCAGGCACATACTTCCCACCTCCAGAACTGTAACATCCTCACCCATCCCTCAGAGTAAAGGAACTGTACTTCCTGCTTCCAGGGCTAACATCCTCACCCATCCTTCAGAGTGCAGGTACTGTACTTCCCACCTCCAGGACTCAAAGTCCCACTAACCAGGTTCTCTGAATCCCCTGATTAATCCTATTTTGCTAGCACTCTAACAACACCAGAACATCAAAAAAAAAATGATGTAACTATCGTGTTTTTGACTCTTGTTCAACCCCAGCCAAGGATGCTGCATAATCGAAGATCTATTCTTCATTTGATCTTGTATACAAACCATCTAGCAGACAATAACCTGTGCCTGTTTGACGTGAGGACACAGGAGCTGTGGCTACAGTACTCCAAAGATGAACATCCTAGCCAGGAAAATTGTTACAGTTATGGAAAATGCTGAATCTGTAGAGATCATTTGAGTATAACCAAGCCAGGTAGTGTATAATCAAGCCAGGTGTTGTATAACCAAGCCAGGTGGTGTATAACCAAGGAAGGTGGTGTACAACCAAGCCAGGTGATGTATAGCCCAGCCAGGTATTTTATAGCCCAGCCAGGTGTTGTATAGCTCAGCCAGGTGTTACACAACCAAGCCAGATAGTGCATAAGCAAACCAGGTATTGCCTAACCAAGTCAGATGTTGCATAACCAAGCCAGGTGTTGTATAACCCCTACAGCATTTACAAATACAGTGGACCCCCGGTTAACGATATTTTTTCATTCCAGAAGTATGTTCAGGTGCCAGTACTGACCGAATTTGTTCCCATAAGGAATATTGTGAAGTAGATTAGTCCATTTCAGACCCCCAAACATACATGTACAAATACACTTACATAAATACACTTACATAATTGGTCGCATTGGGAGGTGATCGTTATGTGGGGGTCCACTGTATACATAAACCACAAATAATAAATACATCATTCTCCTTTTTAACTTTGAATATGTGTAGTGGGAGTTTGTAGGAGATATGATGGTTGGAGTAAAACACACTTGTTGGATGGTAACATTTATATTAGCAGAGTATGAAGGGGGAGAGCCCAAACTGCTGTGTCTTGCCTGGCGTAGACCTATGCGGGAACTGAGGCCGATGCAGCGCAGCCCATGCACTCATGCAGGATCACGTGATGCCATCTTCTTCTTATGACCAGAGCTTTGGTAAGATGGGTAAGGAAGATGGATGGGTAAGGATAGAAATATTGGAAAAGGGTGGGAGGGGGAAAGAGGTAGGATATAAAGGTAAGTGGCCCAACCACTTTGGTGTAATTTAAAAAGTGTATGTGGAATAATAAAATATTCTTGAAGGGGTATAATACTAACCCATCAGAGTCACATAGATATAACAGATATATAAGTACATGACTCTGAATTTGAAGTAAATATACAAGTTGCAATTTTTATTTTTTTTTTTTTTTTTTTGTGACTGCACAACGGATATTTAAACGACAATGAAGGCAATAATTTTCTGGCCAGTTTATAAAGAATTACTTGACACAATAGCTTCTTACAAGGTGGTGTCCCACCATAGTAAATGTAGCATAATTTTAACAGTAGAATGTTATATATGACATCATACAAACTAGTCACTAGGCCTAGCAAAGGGGTCATGTATGTAAAACATATGGATGGTACTAACTATGATACTTAGATAAGCTATACAACACATGTACGGGATCAGCAACTATGCTGACATATGTACAAAAATAAATTCCTGTGATAAAATGTAAAGTGTGGTCAAACACATGTACTAGAGCAGTATTCCTGCAATAGATGTAAAGTGTGGTCAAACATATGTACTAGAGCAGTGTTGCTGCAAGAAATGTAAAGTGTGGTCAAACACATATACTAGAGCAGTATTCCTGCAATAGATGTAAAGTGTGGTCAAACATATGTACTAGAGCAGTATTCCTGCAATAGATGTAAAGTGTGGTCAATTCTTTTATCACAATACCATACACTACAGGTGCGCCTCAACCTACAATGGTTCGACTCGGGATATTTCAACTTTACGATGGTGTGGCAGCAATTACTGTGGAGGTGAAACTTGAGATAATTACCCAATATGAAGGCAACATGTCCATAACTTGTATTCATTTACTGACTTTTCAATACTGGTATTTAGTTAATTATTTATTATTCAGTGACAGTAGTTATTTATTGACTTATTTATCATTTCATATTTGACAAAGTTGTAGGTAGTAGGTTGGTAGACAGCAACCACCCAGGGAGGTACTACCGTCCTGCCAAGTGAGTGTAAAACGAAAGCCTGTAACTGTTTTACATGATGGTAGGATTGCTGGTGTCCATTTTTCTGTCTCATAAACATGCAAGGTTTCAGGTATGTCTTGCTACTTCTACTTACACTTAGGTCACACTACACATACATGTACAAGCATATATATATATATACACACTCCTCTGGGTTTTCTTCTATTTTTCTTTCTAGTTCTTGTTCTTGTTTATTTCCTCTTACCTCCATGGGGAAGTGGAACAGAATTCTTCCTCCGTAAGCCATGCGTGTTGTAAGAGGCAACTAAAATGCCAGGAGCAAGGGGCTAGTAACCCCTTCTCCTGTATATATTACTAAGTGTGAAAGGAGAAACTTTCGTTTATCCTTTTTGGCCACCCTGCCTCAGTGGGATACGGCCGGTGCGTTGAAAGAAAGAAAGATTTCACAAAGTATTTTCGATGGTTTTGTGAGAACATAACCCCACTAAAGTCGATGAGCATCTGTAGTCCAAAATGTAACGAAAAAAAGTATTTTACAAATTCACATTATTCCATTCTTATGAGATGACAAAGTTATTAATCTTTAAACACACACACAAAAAAATGATGCTACTACACTTTTTACAATAATTAACAAAGTGACCTTCTCAATACATAAGAGTTTCACAAGGCAAACTGTTCAGCCTTTTATAATACAGACTTACCTTCAGAGTCCTTGGGAAGCTCTAAACTCGCACCTGAGAAACAACAAATGATGTTTTTTATATATAAGATGATTCAGTAAAAACACAGTAACAAGGCAGGGTGACCCAAAAAAAGACACTTTGACCATCATTCACACCATCACTGTCTTGTCAGAGACACACAGATACACATCCTTAATAATTAAGTGCTATTTGCAACTTTCCATATTTAGAGCCCTTTATATTGACTTAATAAAACACGATAAAACAAGGATAATGTAATTACAAAACCGTTATCCTAAGTACACTAACTTACGTTTACTGGTACATAAAACTCTACGTATTAGAAAACACTTATTGTCAACTAAATACTAAACAATAATAACAAAAATTCATAACTGATCAATTTGGAAAGGAAACATTTAGCGAGCATTTGTTTCATCGTGTACTTTTATAATGGCCCAGGATGTACCTTTGTTAAGTGACTTATAATGGCCAAGATGTACCTTTGTCATATAATGGTACAGGATGTACCTTGTCAAGCAACTTTATGAAGGTACAGGAGTGCATTTGGGGGTCACTGATGTAAATAAGAAGAGTAGAGGACCTAGGACAAATTCATGAACTACAAACAATAAATTAAACTTATAGGCTGAGTATTGAAGTCACTGCCATTATTGAATACATACTAATGTCTTCCCTAGATAGATTTTATGTAACTGAGAGAGTGTCCTCTGACCCCATAATGCTCTAGTTTTAGGTGCATGGTATTGTGGTCTACTGTATCAAATGCTTTCTGTAGGTCTAGAAGAGCCTCAGAGGATATTCAGTTTTTTCAGTTGACTGATATAGTAATTCAAGCATCTGAATAATTGATCATTTGTGCTTTTACTCAGCCTAAACCCAACTGGCAAGTTTAATATGTTATGGATTAGGAGGTAGGAGTAGACTGGTTTATGGATATATTTTTTCGAAGATTTCAGAGAGCAAAGGAGAGTTAGTATTATTCTGTAGTTATTTAGTTCTGTATATATAGTTATATAGTTACTTTGAGGTGGACCCTTGCTGTCTTGAGTATGGATGGCAAGGGTCACCCAGATCCTCAAAAGAGACAATCATACAGAAATAACTACAGACCAATATTGAACTTGCCTTTGCTCTCTAAAAAATCTTAAAAAAAATAATACATAAACAAATATATTCCTACCTCCTATCCCATAACATACTGAACCCCTGCCACTTTGGGTTTAGGCTGAATAAAAGCATGAGTTAGATACTGGTCTGTTTTACCTCATGTTAATAATCGAGTAAATGAACTTAATTACGAACTAAAAAATGTAAGATTGAGTTTATCATAAATTGATTGTATCATAAATTGTACTACCTCATACATTAGTAACAGAGTGAAATATAGAATATTTGTATTCTACCACTGTAAAAGAACTAATTACAAACTTAGAAATGTAAGATTGTATCATAAATTTGTACTACCTCAGATGCTCAAATTACTATATACTCTACAGCAACTGAAAAAATGAATATCCTCTGGTGCTCTTCACAGACCTATGGAAAGCATTTGATACAGTAGATCACTAAAACTAAAACTACTATATAACTGTCAGGGGTTACTACAAATGCTATATAACTGTCAGTGACTACTACAAGTACAGTGGACGCTCAGTTAACGGCGGCATCGGCTAATGGCAAAATCAGTTAGCGGCACTTTATGCATCAAAATACAGTGGACCCCCGACATTCGATGGCATCGACATTCGATAAATCCGACATTCGATGCATTTTAACGCAAAATTTTCGCCTCGACATTCGATGGAAACCTGACATTCTATACAATTCATACGAGACGTGTCCACGTGTGGCCTGAACTGCCCCGTGTGTGCCAGTGCTTACAAGCCAGCCAGTGTGTGTGCATCTAAGGATACATTCGGTACATTCCATATTATCACTGTGTTTGGTGCTTGTTTCTGCAAAATAAGTCACCATGGGCCCCAAGAAAGCTTCTAGTGCCAAGCCTTCGAGCAAAAAGGCACTAATGACTATTGAAATGAAGAAAGAGATAATTGCTAAGTACAAAAGTGGAGCGAGTGTGTCGGAGCTGGCCAGGTTGTATAGTAAACTCCAATCCACCATCTCTACTATAGTGAGCAGGAAAATGGCAATCAAGGGAAACTGTTGTTGCAAAAGGTGCAATTTTGTTTTCGAAACAGAGATCGCTAGTGTTAGAAGATGTTGAGAGACTGTTATTGGTGTGGATAAATGAAAAACAGATAGCAGGAGATAGCATCTCTCAAGCGATCATTTGTGAAAAGGCCCAGGCAGTTGCATGATGATTTGGTAAAGAAATTGCCTGCAACTAGTGGTGATGTGAGTGAATTTAAGGCCAGCAAAGGTTGGTTTGCAAGATTTAAGAATCGCAGTGGCATACACAGTGTGGTAAGGCATGGTGAGGCTGCCAGTTCGGACCATAAAGCGGCTGAAAAATATGTACATGAATTCAAGGAGTACATAGAGGCTGAAGGATTGAAACCTGAACAAGTGTTTAATTGTGACAAAACAGGCCTGTTTTGGAAGAAATTGCCAAACAGGACCTACATTACTCAGGAGGAAAAGGCACTCCCAGGACATAAGCCTATGAAAGACAGGCTTACTCTTCTGATGTGTGCCAATGCTAGTGGTGATTGCAAAGTGAAGCCTTTATTAGTGTATCACTCAAACTCCCAGAGTGTTCAGGCAAAAGAATATCCTCAAGGCTAATTTGTGTGTGCTGTGGAGGGCAAACAGTAAGGCATGGGTCACTAGGGACTTTTTCTATGACTGGTTACACCATGCATTTGCCCCCAATGTGAAAAATTACCTAGCTGAAAAGAAATTAGACCTTAAGTGCCTCCTAGTATTAGACAATGCCCCTGGTCATCCTACAGACTTGGCAGAGCAACTTTCTGGGGACATGAGCTTCATTAAGGTGAAGTTTTTGCCTCCTAATACCACTCCTCTCCTGGAGCCCATGGACCAGCAGGTCATTTCCAACTTCAAGAAACTGTACACAAAAACTATGTTTCAAAAGTGCTTTGTAGTGACCACAAAAACTCAACTTACTCTAAAAGAGTTTTGGAAGGATCACTTTAATAACCTCAATTGTATAAACCTTATAGGTAAGGCTTGGGAGGAAGTGACTAAGAGGACCTTGAACTCTGCTTGGAAAAAACTGTGGCCAGAATGTGTAGACAAAAGGGAATTTGAAGGGTTTGAGGCTAACCCTGAGAATCCTATGCTAGTTGAGGAATCCATTGTCACATTAGGGAAGTCCTTGGGGTTGGAGGTTAGTGGGGAGGATGTGGATGAGTTGGTGGAGGAGGACAATGATAACTAACCACTGATGAGCTGCTAGATCATCTTGAACAGCAAGAGGAAACTGAGGAAACTGCTTCGGAGGAGGGGATAGAGAAATTGAAGAAGTTGCCTACTTCAAAGATTAAGGAAATGTGTGCAAAGTGGCTTGAAGTGCAAACCTTTTTTGATGAAAATCACCCTGACACAGCTACTGCAAGCCATGTTTGCAACCTGTACACTGACAGTGTTGTGAAACACTTTAGGAAAGTCATAAAGGAACGAGAGGTACAGGCCTCTATGGAAAGATATGTTGTGCGACATAAGTCCAGTGACTCTCAAGCTGGTCCTAGTGGCATTAAAAGAAGAAGGGAAGTAACCCTGGAAAAGGACTTGCCACCTCAAGTCCTAATGCAAGGGGATTCCCCTTCTAAACACTAACACCATCAACACTCTCCCCTCCTCCCATCCCATCAATCATCACCAGATCTTCATTAAAGGTAAGTGTCAATTATTCTATTGTTATTAATCTATTGTTATTGTTGTTATTGTAATTATTCTATTGCATTAAACTTAATACATGTATTTCATGTGGTAATTTTTTTTTTCATGCTTTTGGGTGTCTTGCACGGATTAATTTGATTTCCATTATTTCTTATGGGGAAAATTAATTCGACTTTCGATATTTTCGACATTCGATAGCTCTCAGGAACGGATTAGTATCGAATGTTGAGGGTCCACTGTACTGGCTCAGCTAATGCCCAAGAACTCGGTTAAGGGCATTCATCCCAAACGTGTCCGCGCGGCCTAAGCCATGGCCACCCGTCCACTCCATGTAGTGTGCCATTGTTTACAAGCCAGTGAGGATAATTCCACACGTACATGTGATATATTTTGTATTATTCCATTGTTGTTAGTGCTTGTAACTGCTAAATACGCCACCATGGGCCCAAAGAAAGCTGCTAGTGCCAGCCCAGTGGTAAAGAAGGAAAGAAGCACACTAGAATTCAAGAAAAAACTCGTAGCAAAGTACCAAAGTGGAGAAGGAAGAGAGGGGAGAATGTGCCTTCCGCAGTGATTCAGTGATTCTACGATATGTACGATACAAAAGCAGCTATAGTGCCAGCCAGCGATAAAGTGTAGAATTAACAGTGTAGCAACTAAGTTAAGCGACAGAAAAACGATACGAAAGTAACTCTCCAATGTTGTTGGATGTGTATAGGACCGCTGAATATACGCCGCCCTGCTACGTATCTTCCACCACCCTAAACCTCTGTCAGCATCTCCTCCATCAAACTAACATCAAATTAACATCTCCTCCAAGGTAAGTGTAAATATAAAAGTGTAAGTATAAAGGTAAATATAAGTGTAAATATAAAATTACCCCAATGGAAATAACTAAGTCACTGACTTTTTTGGGTTATCCTAGATACTTTACACACATGGTGCTATGTATGATAATCTATGTACATAACTATTTGTGTATGCCTGAATAAACTTATTTATAAATTACAATGTAAATATTTCTTATTTATAAATTAAAATGTAAATACAGTGGACCCCCGGTTAACGATATTTTTTTCATTCCAGAAGTATGTTCAGGTGCCAATACTGACCAAATTTGTTCCCATAAGGAATATTTATTTATTTATTTATTTATTTATTTATTTCCAATTTGTGCACACATACAGAGGTACAAAAAAAATACAGATAAGAGCAGTATGCCAAAGCCACTTATACTATGCATAGCATTACGGGCTGGCTTAAAATTAACTTAAGATTAACTAAGCAATGATTATTATTATTATTATAATCAAAAAGAAGCGCTAAGCCACAAGGACTATACAGCGCTGCTACTAAGCAATGATGAAATCAGTGATAAAACATTAATGTAGACAGATAACTATAAAGCACAAGTGAGTATTACAAAGACAGGTCATATGGTTGCATTCAGTTAGGTAGTGATTCTGTTAGGTAGTGTATTTAAAAAATAATAAAGTTAGATTGGGTTTTAGGTTTAACATTTATGTGATATAATTGTGAGAAACATTTAAGATATACAATTTATAATGTTCAGTTATTCAGTATTTATTTGGTTTTGGGTGAGTAAGTAATCTTTGAGAAGAGACTTGAATTTATAAACAGGTTGTGTTTCTTTTATATTTACAGGTAATGAATTCCAGATTTTAGGGCCTTTTATGTGCATTGAGTTTTTGCATAGTGTGAGATGGACACGAGGAACATCAAAGAGTGATCTGTGCCTTGTGTTATGGTCATGTGTTCTGTTGAGGTTGGCAAGGAGATGTTTGAGGGGAGGGTTAATATCAGAGTTAAGTGTTCTATGTATGTAATAGGTGCAGTAATAAGTATGGATGTTTTGTATGGTGAGTAGGTTTAGTGTATTGAATATTGGTGGAGTGTGCTGCCTGTAGTGAGAATTTGTTATCATTCTAACTGCAGCCTTTTGTTGGGTAATTAGTGGTCTGAGATGGTTAATTGTTGTTGAGCCCCATGCACAAATTCCATAGGTGAGATAGGGGTAAATAAGAGAGTGATATAGGGCCAGGAGGGCTGACTGTGGAACATAGTACCGTATCTTCGATAGTATGCCTACAGTCTTGGAAATTTTCTTAGAAATTTGATGTATATGTGTATGAAATTTGAGTCTATTATCAAGGTGGATTCCTAAGAATTTTCCCTCTGTTAGTTTTGTGATAGGTGATCCATTTATCATTATGTTAAGAGGGACATCTGTAGCTCTGTTACCAAACTGAATGAAGTAGGTTTTGTCAATGTTTAGTGTAAGTTTGTTAGTCCTCATCCAGGTAGATATTTTCTGTAATTCGGTATTTACAGTATTGGCTAGCGTGACTGGGCTCGGGTGAGAGAAGACGTATGTAGTGTCATCTGCAAATAGTGTGGGTTTGAGTAATTGCGAAGCATTTGGAAGGTCATTTATGTATAGGAGAAAGAGAAGAGGGCCAAGGACACTTCCCTGTGGGACACCAACTGTAATTGGTTGTGCAGAAGAGTTTGCCCCATTTTTTTTTTATTATTTTTTTTTTATTATCACACCGGCCGATTCCCACCAAGGCAGGGTGGCCCGAAAAAGAAAAACTTTCACCATCATTCACTCCATCACTGTCTTGCCAGAAGGGTGCTTTACACTACAGTTTTTAAACTGCAACATTAACACCCCTCCTTCAGAGTGCAGGCACTGTACTTCCCATCTCCAGGACTCAAGTCCGGCCTGCCGGTTTCCCTGAATCCCTTCATAAATGTTACTTTGCTCACACTCCAACAGCAGTCAAGTATTAAAAACCATTTGTCTCCATTCACTCCTATCAAACACGCTCACGCATGCCTGCTGGAAGTCCAAGCCCCTGCACACAAAACCTCCTTTACCCCTCCCTCCACCCTTCCTAGGCCGACCCCTACCCGCCTTCCTTCCACTACAGACTGATACACTCTTGAAGTCATTCTGTTTCGCTCCATTCTCTCTACATGTCCGAACCACCTCAACAACCCTTCCTCAGCCCTCTGGACAACAGTTTTGGTAATCCCGCACCTCCTCCTAACTTCCAAACTACGAATTCTCTGCATTATATTCACACCACACATTGCCCTCAGACATGACATCTCCACTGCCTCCAGCCTTCTCCTCGCTGCAACATTCATCACCCACGCTTCACACCCATATAAGAGCGTTGGTAAACTATACTCTCATACATTCCCCTCTTTGCCTCCAAGGACAAGGTTCTTTGTCTCCACAGACTCCCAAGTGCACCACTCACTCTTTTCCCTCATCAATTCTATGATTCACCTCATCTTTCATAGACCCATCCGCTGACACGTCCACTCCCCAAAAATCTGAATACGTTCACCTCCTCCATACTCTCTCCCTCCAATCTGATATTCAATCTTTCATCACCCAATCTTTTTGTTATCCTCATAACCTTACTCTTTCCTGTATTTCACCTTTAATTTTCTTCTTTTGCACACCCTACCAAATTCATCCACCAATCTCTGCAACTTCTCTTCAGAATCTCCCAAGAGCACAGTGTCATCAGCAAAGAGCAGCTGTGACAACTCCCACTTTGTGTGTGATTCTTTATCTTTTAACTCCACGCCTCTTGCCAAGACCCCCGCATTTACTTCTCTTACAACCCCATCTATAAATATATTAAACAACCACGGTGACATCACACATCCTTGTCTAAGGCCTACTTTTACTGGGAAAAAATTTCCCTCTTTCCTACATACTCTAACTTGAGCCTCACTATCCTCGTAAAAACTCTTCACTGCTTTCAGTAACCTACCTCCTACACATACACTTGCAACATCTGCCACATTGCCCCCCTATCCACCCTGTCATACGCCTTTTCCAAATCCATAAATGCCACAAAGACCTCTTTAGCCCCATTTGCGTACACATATTGGCTTCTGTTGCTGAGGTAAGACTTGAGGTAGTTGAGGGAGTGCCCTCTTATACCATAGTGTGACAATTTTACGTGGAGCAAGTCATGGTCAACGTATCAAAGCTTTACGTAAATCAATGAAAATCCC
>NC_069486.1:22185794-22237209 GCF_026875155.1 Cherax quadricarinatus | reverse complement strand
ATTTTTAAATCACTGAATCACTAAAAAAGGGAACCCTTTTACCACCATCACTATGACCTTCTACCACTATTATAACTGTACCACCATCACTACTACCTTTTTACCACCCCCCAACCACTAATCACAACTGCTTCCACTCTACCACCACCACCTTTGTATTTTTCTAAAAAACTTTTTTTCATAAATTATATGTGTTTCCCACATTCCTTTACCGAAGGGCTGGCACTAGAAGCTTTCTTTGGAGCTATGGTAGCTTATTTAGCACTTGCAAGCACTAAAATCAATGGAATATTATGAAATTTTTTTTGGTAGGATCAAGTGAGGGGACCATCACCCCACTGGTAAACAATGGCACACTGGCTGGGAAGGCAGGCCCAGACGGCTCAGAGCGTGAGTACGCGTCCCAGACGCAGGACAAATTAGCGATTTTAATGGACCATTTTGCGAGCCAGTGTTTAGACAAAATAACGGGACTATTTCCGAAATGGACGACTTCAGGCTGGACGATTATTGAGGACCACTGTACTAGTATGCCTAAATTCCTAGCACCTGCAAATCTAGTGAGAGAAAGCTGGTATGGCCTACATAGGAAAAGAATGGGTCTATGTGGTCAGTGTGCACAGTATAAAAAAAAATCCTGCAGCACACAGTGCACAATGAAAAAAAAAACTCCGACTGTGTTTTTGGTTTAAAACAGCGACTTTGCAATGTACAGTGGACCCCCGCATAAACGATCACCTCCGAATGCGACCAATTTATGTAAGTGTATTTATGTAAGTGCGTTTGTACGTGTATGTTTGGGGGTCTGAAAGGGACTAATCTACTTCACAATATTCCTTATGGAACAAATTCGTCAGTACTGGCACCTGAACATACTTCTGGAGTGAAAAATATCGTTAACCAGGGGTCCACTTGTATTTTTCATATGGTATTTATGGTTGTATTTTAGTTTTCCTGGTCTCATTTTATAGAATGGAAGAATATTACAGAAATTGAGATGATTTTGATTGGTTTCTTAATGAAAAGTACCTTGAAATTGAACTCAAAGTAGCAGAAATGTTTCAATTTTTACCAAATTTTCAAAAGTAAACAAATCATGCCAAGCGTCCAATACACTTCAACTGGCCCGGAGTTTTAATTTGAGAATAAAAATTCAAAGTGGAAAGCAAAAGAGATGTAAGAGGGGCCTGGGGACGTGACTAATGAACAGAGAAAAATGTTATTTAGTAGTACCAGGAAATGTTTGTCTTGTTTATTCTGGACCCTTTTGGGGAAATTGGCATCTTCTGAAATTTGTGTGAAATTGGCAAAATTTTTGCCAATTTCTGACCACTATTGAATATTTTTGAAATCGGTAAATGGGTGATTTCTTGTACTCATTCGATAGAAAAATGGAGTTCTTAGCGAAAATAGAATTAAATTTTGTCGACTAGTACACTGGAATTGGCTGAAAATTAGGGCTCAAAGTGGAAAATCGCCGATGCGTAAACATTGTCGAGACCGCTAACTTCACAAGAGCATAATTCTGTAAGTTTTCCCATCAAATTTCATACTTTTGGTGTCATTATGATTGGGAAAAAATTCTCTATCATTTCATGAGAAAAAAAAAATTTTTTTTTTTTTTTCGAAAAATTTTCGACCCTGAGAACGAGTTTAGGAGAGGGCCTCGGGACCCTGAAAGGGTTTAAATCAGCCCATAGATAGCACTTATGGAAGTGTACCATAGCCATAAATCACTTGCTCCCATTTTCATATGCTTCCTATGAATAACTAAAGAACCTTTTAGGTTTAGGGTCTGCACTATTGTACTTCAGAACAAATTATGTTAATTTTTTTTCTTTCTATAAATGTCAGACACTGCTTTGCTACACTATACTCCTCACACACCCAAAAGTCACTGAAGTGGCCAGCCTCCAGCTTCCTTATTAATTCAAGTTTCTTTTAAAAACAGCCCAAGGTCACATGATTCTTGTCATCAATTTCTTTAGAGACCCTTGTTTTAAAAACTATACAGTGGAGCCTCGGCTTATGAACACCCCACCATGTGAACTTTTCCCGGATACCAACCGTCGTTCAGTTTGAGTTTTGGCTTCCCGATACAAAATTTCAGGTTGCTTTCTTTCCCCTCAAGGGAGGTTCCTTAAATAAATAAATTTTTTTTTTTTTTTTTTTTGCAAAGATTACAATGTGTGTTTACATATACATGTAAAAATGATTGGAGCAAAGAAAGCCACTATCATGCTGAGGCATTTTGGGCAGACTTAACTTAATACTTATGGCATATTTAAGTCTAGACAGGTGAAAAGGAAGTAGTTTACCAAAGTTTTGCTGATGGGCAAACCCAAATACAGGCAGCCTTTTGAAAGTTTCTCTTTACTGTTATTAAATTTTTGTTATTACTGTTATTACTATTATATTGTATTGTTTTTTATTGTTATAATAATAATTATTATTATTATTAGTACGTACCTGGTGAGGGGCTCTTGATCTAGGGAATTTGATTTTTGTTCCAGTTCGTAAATTAAGCCTGAATACCTTCCATCCCCTACCCCCACAAATGCTTCCACACCCTCCACTCAAACTTCTCACCAACCTTAACCCTTTCAGGTCCTTGCTGTAGATCTACGGCTTTACGTTGAGGGTCCAAATCGTAGATCTACGCCATGAGCTCAGCTCACTCTGATAACTGTGAGTGGTAAATTTGGGTCTAGATATGAAAGAATACATCTGTGTGGTATGTGTGCACCACATAGAACAAATCCCCGCAGCACACAGTGGATAATGAGAGAAAAAACTGAGACCGAAATTTTAGATTAAAAAAGCGACTTTGGGAGTGTTTTTCATATGTTTTTCATAGTTGTATTTGCGATTTTTGGTCTCATTTGATAGAATGGAAGATATAAATTACAGAAATAGAATGATTTTATTGGTTTTAGTACTGAAAATGGTTGAAACTGAGGGTCAAAAGTAGCGGAAAAGTTAAACTTTTGACGATGTTTCAAAAGTAAACAAATTTACCTCACACATCTAATACACGCCAGCTGGTGGGTCTAATATATGTTTTATAAATGTGCTGATATTAATTTAATAATTATTGCAATATTGCATGACAGTAAATCTCTATTTTTTGGTTTTAAAAAAAAATTCATTATGTGAATTAAAAATCAAAATGGAATTCATTTGTAAAGCCTGAAAACGTAACTGATGAACAGACGAAGTGTTTAGTGCCCCGGAATGTCTGCATTGTTTTTTTGTGGACCCTTTTTGAAATTGGAATATTTTGAACTTTGCATTAAATTGCCAATTTTACCAATTTCCGATCACTTTATTTTGTAGTTGAAACAGTTGACTTGGTGATTTTCTTTTGCTCAAATCGATAGAATGTAAGTATACTAGTGAAATAGCTAAGAATTTGGTCAACTGGAATAATTAATTGGCCTAAAATGGGAGTCAAAGTTGGCAAAATTGCCAAGGGGTAAATATTGCTGACACATCAAAATTTGCGAGAGCATAATTTCGTCAGTTTTCCATCAAATTTCGTACTTTTTTGTTTTATTACCTTCAGAAAAAGATTCTCTACCATTTCATAAGAAAAAATAACAAAATTATTTTTTGAAAATTCTTGGACCCTGGTGTGCACTTTGAAATTTGACCTCTGGACCCTGAAAGGGTTAACAGGACACATGACCATAACACAAGACACACATCTCTTTTTGACGTACCCCGTGTCCATATCACACTGTGTAAAAACTCTATGCACATAAAGGGCCCCAAAATATGGAATTCATTACCAGAAGATACTAAAGTAACCCAGTTTGAAAATCAATTTAAGACTCTTCTCAAAAGTCACTTAATCACCCTAGACTAAATGCTCAATACTCAGTATTCGCATACTCAATACGTATTCCCATGTCATAATTTCATTAATTACTTTTGAACCTATTGTCCATTGCTGACAGGAATATAATTGAGTCATTGTTTCACAAAAAGCATTTTTGAATACATGTATATGAATATATCTTTTGTTTTATAGAAATTAGATTCACTTATAATTAATAGAGCTACTGTACAACTATGATATAATTCTTTAGTGTTAACCCTTTCAGGGTCGGCAGGCCCTCTCCCAAACCTGTTCTCAGGGTCGGTAAAAATTTGAAAAAAGAAATTTTTTTTTTTCTTAGGAAAAGATAGTTTTTTCTAAACATTATAGGTTAAACAAAAAATTTTTTACCATCAATACTTACCGAGATATGGAGGCGTGAAGTTGACAGTAAATGACCGGCATACAGCAACATCGCCAACTGCTGGTCACCCGGTATTTGTTTTTCTTTTTTTGGTACTATTTTCTGTTTTTAATTTTTTTTCAAGTAACTTGTATGGCCTGTGAAACCAATATGAGCACTTTTTTTTTAAGTTATTTCTATTTCTGTACTACACATTAACTGCACAAACACTGTTGTCACTATATTGTTTACAAAACTTGTTTACACAAATGAACAATATAAAATGTTGTTTATTACTATTTTTCTATATTTTATATGCACATATACAGTCACAGGACATGTTTCTAGAAGTTCTGCAGCCTGTGGAAGTCTTTGAAACATGGTGTCATGCACAATGGGTTTTACACTCCTCACACATAAAATGAGTGTCTCTGCATTGTTGTGGGCATTCTTTTTTGTTTGTGCACAGACGTAACACCTCTTCTGAGCCTTTTTCTTGAAAGCAGTATCAGGCAGTTTTGTTAGGAAGTGATCACCATGCTTCAGTCGAGAAGGTAGTTGTTGATAATTTCGTGGGCGGTTTTCTATTGCAGGTGTTGTTCCTTGGTACTTGATTATTATTTGTCTGATGACAGACAAGCAAAATTCGCCATATGGTGGTTTGTTTCTGGTCCTCATGTTATATATATTATAAGCATTGAGCATGGAAATGTCCAGAATATAGAAAAAGAGTTTTATGTACCACTTATAACTCTTGCAAACACAATCAGCAAACCCAATCTGCATGTCTCATTTGTCCACTGAATGCATATTGAGGGTGTAGTCAATCACAGCTGCAGGTTTTAGAATGGGTTCATTGCTTTCTCTATGCTGCCTGCCAGTGTCTGCCATTTCGTTAGGGTGAACTGATAACAGTGTGACACCTCGTTTGTCATGCCACTGAAATGCCATGATGTCATTGGCAGCAAATACCTTCACCTCACCTCTACGAGTGCCAGCGTCGAACCTGGGCATATGTTTACGATTTGCACGCACTGTGCCACACACATCTGTCATGTTCACTCACAAGAAATCACTGAGTACGGGGCTTGTGTACCAGTAATCAGTATATAATATATGGCCCTTACCAAGATATGGTTCCATCATTGTTCTAACCACATCACCGGAGATACCCAGTAACTTCCTGGTATCTTGCAATGTATTACTTCCAGTGTACACAATTATATCCAATACAAGACCACTGTAACAATCACAAAGCACAAACAACTTTATACCAAAGCGTTTCCTCTTGCTTGGTATGTACTGCTTGAATGAGAGTCTTCCTTTGAACAGAATCAAAGACTCATCAATAACAAGCTTCCTGAAGGGATAAAAATACATATTTAATTTCTGTTTCAGATACACAAACACATTCCTAATCTTATATAACCTGTCATTTCTGTCAGGCCTGGTTTTGCCTGAAAAGTGAAGCATATGTAATAGTAGCACAAATTGATTCACTCCCATTATATCACTAAAACCTGGGGTTGCAATCAGGCGGTCTGTTGGCCAGTATGATTTCACACTGTGCTTATACACATGTGGCATAAGCATTATTGTGGCAAACAAAAGATACATGTAAGCCACAGTTGTCTCCTTCCACTGGTGTAGGCATGAGTTTGGTGAAAGTATTGTGTTTGCCATGGTGTAATCGCAGTATCTGTTCCTTTCCCTGACAATAATTTCCATCAGGGGTTTGTCAAAGAATAACTCGAAACATTCCAGTTCAGTGGCATTGTTCCCAAGTGTACAAGATGGCCGTATTCCACTTTGGCTTTCATCAAACTGATGGGGATTTGGAACAAAATTGGCAGTTTCCTCCCAATCCCAAGTGCAGTCTGCTGGTGGGTACTGGATATGGACAGGTGGTTGTGGTTGTAGAGGTTGTGGTTGTGGAGGCTGGTGTGGTGGGTGGGTGGGGGATGGTGGCCTTTGTTGTAGATCAGCTGAGGCAGCGGCGTGGGTGGCAGCATGGCCCACTGCTGGTGCCTCACAGCTGGCACCACCACTACCACCACCATGCACATTTTCCATCCCAATTGCAAACACTGTCATCTTCATTTTCACTATCGTTCATGTTGTACACCAGGGGAGTACTCCGAGATGTACTCCTTTCCCTTTGGGAATAGCATAGGGCACACACCAAGTGCTATACTGACCTTCAGTGAAAATATTCCACCCCTATCACTACTAAAACTTTTTTTCAAGAGTTTATTTCATTTCCTATCACTACATCACCAATGCTCACATCTGGTCCGGGATAGGGGAAAAAGGATTTTCCCCTTTTTGGGTTCTGGTACAACTAAAATGTAACAAGAGGGCCCAGCATCAAGGTGGAAGGCTGAGGGTCTTTCGGGGTTTTTCCTCACATTCGGGTATTAAGGTCTTTTAGGGGCTAAGGACCCAAACATGTATTTTAAGTAACAGTTACCGAAATACCAAATTTAATTGAATTGGGGGGGGACTTTGCTCTAAATTCAGAAGGCAATCAACCTTTTGACTGAGAGGAGCTGGGTCAAGCCTATTTTTCTCAAAAAAAGGTTAACTATAGACACTAAACACACAATTTAAAAAATATTTATAAATTGTATTTCTTTTTGTAAAGAAAAATTTCAAAGGTTAGTGGGTGATTTGAAATGTTGGGAAGGTAGAAAATTAAAGTGAACATAGAAAGAGTAAGTGAGAGGGGATAAAGATTTTGATAAAAAAAAATTGGATTCAAATTGGGGGGGGAGGAGTATGGAAAAAAGGGAAAGTTTTCAGATACTTGGGGGTTACATTGGGGGATGGAAAAAGAAGGATAGGTTTTAAACAAAAAAATTTATGAGGGAAAAAAGGGGGAGTGGTGCTTTTAGGTATATTGGGTCAAAAAACGTTCAATGGGGGCAAAAAGGGAAGGGAATGTAGAAAGTATAGTAGTACCCCAAAACTCTTTATGGATTGAACTTTGGGGGTAAATGCAACAGCGAGGAGACGGTTGGGGGCAGTGGAGATGTCATTTTAAGGGCAATGTTGGTGTAAATATTATGCAAAAAATTCGAGTGGGAAATTAGGAGAAGGGGTGGATTAATAAAACAATTTTCAGAGGGCGAAAAGGGGTTGTTGAGGGGTTTTTTTCATTTTTTAAGAAGGATCAAAAAATGACATGGAAAGCATATAAATCTATAGGGGAAGGAAAGAGGGGTAGGGGTCGTCCTCGAAAGGGTTGGAAAGAGGGGGGTAAAGGAGGTTTTTGTGGTTGAGGGGCTTGGATCTCCCTGCAAATGCGTGCGTATGGCGGGTTAGACAGGAGGTGAATGGAGACGATGATACTTGGGACCTGACGATTGTTGGAGTGCGAATGCAGGGTAATATTTAGTGATGGGATTCAGGGAAACCGGTTATTTTCATATAGTCGGACTTGTGTCCTGGAAATGGGAAAGTCATGCCTGCACTTTTAAAGGAGGGGTTTGTGGATATTGGCCCGTTTGGAGGGATATGTTGTGTATCTTTATATGTATATGCTTCTAAACTGTTGTATTCCTTGAGCACCTCTGCAAAAGCTGTGATAATGTAGTGAGTGTGGTGAGTGTTGAATGTGATGAAAGTATTTCTTTTTGGGGATTTTCTTTCTTTTTTTTTTGGTGTCACCTGCCCTCGGTGGGAGATGGCCGACTTGTTGAAAAAAAAAAAAAAAAAAAAAATTAAGGTGTGTAGAATTGCGTAACTGGAGATTTGTGCTTGGCAAACAGTCTTTTGTTTTGGTGGGAAGGAGCTTAGCCAGCTCTCTCTCTCTCTCTTCGCTCTCACTGATCTCTCTGTGGTGACCCTTCACTGGCAGGATCTATGTCCTTTCTCCTATCTTTTGGGGCATTCATGTGTGCTCCAGGGTGTGTTTTTTTAATATAAGTTTTGGCCACCATAACCAGGGTGACTAAAGTGTGTCATAACACTGTTAGCCCAGAGTTATGTCAGGAAGAGTGAAGGGACATGAGTTGTTGCACCACAGCATGTGGTAGAGCACAGGTATGGAGAGTGTAGATTTTGTTTTGAAAATGGAGGCTGTGTTTGTATTTTATGTAAATATCTATTGAGAATACAGTTATTATTTTTATAGTAGTAGTTCATACCTGTAAGAGGGATGGGGAATGGGTATCAGAGACACTCAAGATGTTCAGCCATGATGTAAGTATTACCCTAGACCAAATAAGGCCATAAGTAAAAGCTACCCCACACTAGAACTTGTAGTGTGAAACTTACTATCAATGTAATAAGGGGGACAAATAACGTAACATGGGAGCTTGACCGGGAGAGTTATTTTGACTGCTAAAAGAACTCAAACATTCTTTGAACTATTATGTGCTGGTTATGGGGTAATAACAGTTTGCATGTTTTGGTAGAAGATTTAGCAAGGTGGGTCAGTGGAAGTGGTGGTTTTCATTTATTAGTTACAGGTTGGTTTTCTCCTAAGGGAGGAGAAAGGTTGAGTAACACATTTTTTGTTGTGGTTATGGTAAGTGATATGTGCATTAGTTTACATTCAATTTGTGTTTTTTTTGTGCTGTGGGAAAAACTTGTGTCCATGATACTCCGTAAGAGGGAAGCAAGTGTTTAAGATAAAACTATGTCAACGAAGATGAGTCTTCAGATTTTTTAGGCTTCATTGGAAGAACAGAAGGTAATAATCTTCAGTAAACATGCCTGTTAATAGTGAAGATGAGGAATTCACCTACTCCTGGTGATATGGGAAATTGGAGAGAATGAGACTGAGAATTAGCTGTACTAGGGCTGAAATGGAAATTAATGAAAGCGAAGGAGAAAGAAGTCAACGGTTAGGAGGTTCAGATCAAGAGCCTAGAGCAGTACTATACATACTAAAACTGGCAAATTTTGTCCCTAAGTTTACAGAGAGGTGACCAGATAGATATTTTTCTTTTTGTGAAGACTGTTTTGGAGCGCAAGGATGGCCCAAACTGATGTGGGCTACCCTAGTTCGCACACAACTTGTAGGTAAAGGGATTCCAGATGTGTAGAGACTCTGGTGGGCCAAGATTTTTTCTGATTATGATAAGATTAATGAGGAAGTATTGCTTGCATACCATATGATACCTGAGAAATATGGACAAAGTTCAGGAATCAAAATTTCAGGATGGCAGACCTTAACTGAGTTTGGGAATGAGAAATGGTCCTTTAAGAAATGGGGTTTGTTTCCAAAAGGAGTTAATAAAAGACTCTAACAAATTTGTAGATCTGATGGGTCATGAGGATTTGTACAATACAATCCCTGTTGACCTTCTTAGAGTATCTGGAGGACAAAAACCAGATATCTTCAGAAGCACTGGATTAGGTGACCGATTTCTGGGCTACAGGGAATTTGGTAAGTAAAAAACAGTCTTGCTGCTTCTGAAAATTTTTCCACTCATTCTAAACTTATTCCTAGTCCTAGGTCATAAAGGAAGTGGGGAACAAGAATTTTCAGGACAAATGAAGGCTGAGGTGCCCTCTAAAACAGAAGGAAAAGGTAAGTCAGTGGAGTTCAAGTTTCCTAGACAATCAGATAATGATTCAGGTCCTCGAGTAAACAGTATCCAGTCTACACCAAATGGTAAAAATTACCTTTATGAGTTTTATCTGTAATACGTAACTATAACTGGACACACACAAAAGTTTTGCTGGTCAAGGCGGCGAGCTCAGGAAAGGGAGGAACCACCCCAGAGGACTCTACTGCAGAGGATACATCCTGTTGCCTGCAGTAGGTCTTCAAGGCAAGGGTGAGGAGGAACTTTTGGATCTAGCCCCAGGATGCGTTATTATTTTTCTAGTAAGTCCACAGGTTGCTTTGCTTTAAGGATGTGGGTAGGGTTGAGAACTTAGTGTCCTTGAGGAGATGGATGTTGCACTACTCCTTGCTACGTGCTGGAGTGCTGCAGTGTCTAAGGATACCTATACTGGAGTAGATATATTATTGGAAGGGTATTTACAGTTTCAACCATAAGGACACCAGGACACAAATTATGGGTTAGAATTGCATACATGTTGGCTATCTCCTGTAGAGTATCTCAGATGAAAATTCCCTGCAAAAGGGGTCGACCTCTTAATTAGGGAATAAATGTTATGGGCCTGTTAGTTCGTGAGGGAAAACAACTAGTTTGGGGAAACAAGTCAAACTGTTGGGAGGAAAATGGCTTAGGAAACCCAGCCAGACCTTCTCCCATGATGAGTTCCAACATGAGAAGCATGGCTCATGATCATGCTTTCCAACTGTCTTCATGATATTCTCATGAAGGATGGTGAAGGCTTAAGTTTGGTAACTCTGCTTTCTGATGTTGAACTGCAGTCAACTGAAGTTAAAGGATGTTCCAGCAGAGCCTTGAGCCTGATTGGAGAATGATCAGTTAAATTAGTGTGGAGAGGCTGCACTTGTAGGGGGCAATTAATTTCTGTGCAGGAAAAGTCGCTGTTGCTGAGGAAGAGATTTTACAGTTAAATTAAGTGTTTTCATTTCAGGGAGGAAACTCTTATAAAGAAGTCACTCTGTTGGCAGTATCGATGGAAGGAGACAAGGGCTTTGTCCCCAGGTGGTGATGTCCAAGGTTTCCAGGCATTTCTTCTGGTCTCAGTGTGGGAAGACATGTCAGAGAGTACATTGAGACCTGTCATGTTCTTTCAATTTATAGGGAACCTTGAACGTCGAAAGTATTAAACCCTGTCCCCTTATGGCTATTCAGCACCAGGTTGAGCTCTTCAGCATAGCTGGTAGTAGATGTATTCGGCCATTCCCGGAGGACCAAACTGGGAATGAGTATTACTCACAAATATTTGCTCCACTAAAAGGTACTGGAAGCAGTACCTCTAATAAGATAATGCTCATGGTAGTCTTAAGGGTTTTGATCTGAAGTTCTTTTTTCTTGTTGGTTTTTTTCACAAGCAGTGCAAAAAGACCAGTGCCTAACTTACCTCAAAGTCTTTTAGAAATGGTTTGAACGGAATTAAAGTAGAGCCTAACTTTGTAATGGCCTATCACCCTCCATTCAAGAGGGAATGAGAAATTACATAAGCCCTCAAGTACAATGATGGAAGCCTATGGTATAGACAATACTAACAAAAGGGATGAGAGGATCTCTTTTTTTGTATTTGGCTGAGTGGGGGAAGCACTCTGAATCTCTGAGCGATTGGCTTGGGGAGTGGGATGGTGATGCTCCCCCCTCTGGAGGTTTTTCTCAGTTTCAGATACTGTTTGGCTGGTAATGAGGTGGATGGTTACAGTGTACGTGCTCATCATCAGACCAGGATGATGATGTGGGACCATAATGTGGACCATGATATCTGGGGCTGGAGAGAAGTTGCTGATACTGGTGCAATTCATGTGAAATTGTATGGCAAGTTGCTGTGAGCTGTAACTGTTGTGGGGAAAGTTCCCAGGGGCTAGATATAAAACCCACCACCCCCAAGCAAGAAATGAAGGAGGGTTAGTGTACACAAGTAACCGGTTATAGGGTTTGAAGTTATGTCAAAAATTCAGAGAGACCAATGTTTTAATGGTATGTTAAAGGGCTGCAAAAACAATATTCAGGATGAATACCAAAAGTGTATTGAGAAATAACATGTGTAAAAGTTTTGGGAAATGCATGCTTGGTTTTAATGAGAAAAATGTTGGAGAGTTGGCTCAAGCCACCTGGAACTTTATAAAAGTTGGGATGTCAGTAATGTGGAAAAGTAAACTTGAAAAACTCAATGAGGAAATTGTTAAGGAAACTGAGCCCAATTCAACAATTTTTGTGTGGGAAAAATCTGTATGAAAAATTGGAGATGGAGAAGAAGTGAAATTCTTCCAACACCAGTTTGTCGGGCTTAGTGAGCGTCATTGGCCATTCACATGCTTCATGGTTCCCAAATTAGATGGCACCCTGGGCATTAATACACTGCTACCACAGAGTACGTTTAACAAACTTAAGGTTTACAGAATTAGACAGTTTGATACTTATGTACTTAAACAGATGCAAAACATTTTAATGCGCTAAACATGGAAGTTGTGATTTTCCATGGTCTGTGTTACATGCACCATTTTAATTGTGTGTCATGCAAAATTGTTGTTCCATTGTGTGTTTAAAATTTGTGTGAGATGGAACGGGATGGTGTTGTGTAAACTTTGATTGAATCCAACTGGGTGCAAAGAGATGTCTTTGGTGTTTGTTGTTGCACTGCGAGAGGTTGCCAGAACTGTTATGATTTTGAAAACAACCTTCTAAGTTTTAGTATGTCAGAACATTTTACCACAGGAAAGAAAATTTTCATTTTGGGGCTGGCTATTCAGCATTTGTACAGGTCTCAGGATCTCTTCATCCTGTTCTGTGTTATAGTGACTAAAAATCGACTCTTAAAATAGGCTTTGTTCCTACAGCCTTTTAATTTGGAAGTCAAAATATATAAAGGCTCAGAGAATGTGGTTGCTGATGCTCTCTCTAGAGATGTTTCATTGTAGATGCATTGGTGGTACTTTGTACATAGTGTTTGTCTTGTGCTGACCTTGTTGTTTTTTGACAGTGTGTGAACTCTCAGCGAGCCTGAGTACTCTCTACCAGCCATCTGACTGTGAAGGGGTCGAGTCAGAGCCAAAAGTCTGTATCGAGGGTCAGGGTTACGAAATGGGAGTGAGGCAGTGGTTGACAACCTCGGTAACAGAGACGTTCAGGAAGGTATATGTTGTGTCTTGGTGTGCTTCTATATACAATTCGGCCCCGTCGGTTGGCCTTTGTGGTCCCTGCTGGACCCCTCCATGTTCTATGGATGCCTCCTCTTCATAGTTTGGAGGATCTGTGTGTCTGAGTGGGACCTCGGAAGATGGGCTTGAGTGCCGACCATGTTAAGGATCGTGAGTGTTTTGACTGGAAGTCTCACTGTTTGGTTTTCGGCCACCAAAGTGAGAGACACCTGAAATGTTTGGAAGTTTCCTGCCTGGTGTTCACCTGACTGCTCTGGGTATTGGCTCTACTCTCGTGCTTGATCAGGATGATGGCCACCCTGGAGAAGTCCAGTTCGGCTGGATTACCGTAGCAGAGGCACAGGCATGTTGGTGCGGCCTTTCACAGTGGGCATGTGTGCAAAGTTTTGCATTGTTATGGTGTATTGTTTAAAAGTCACTAATATTGTTAATTAGTTCACCTTGGAGTATATGGTATGGATTAAAATGCTTTTATAAAAAAATCTGCAATCTCGTTTTGTATAATAACAGTTAAAGTGAAGTGTTAGTTATGGTGCTGGGAAATATGTAGCCATTTCTAGTAGTCTTGGGTACCGCCTTTCTGGACTTAAGCAATATACTTTTTACTTGCCGTATCCTGAGGGACACGGCTAGCTTTTGTGAGATTCGTCTGGAGGTAGGGGGTGTTATGGGGCTATAGGACCCCAAACATGGTATTTATAAGTAACAGTTACTTCTGAAATACCTAATTTATTGAATGATTGGGGACTTTGCTCTAAATGTCAGAAGGACTGATCAACCTTATGACTGTGAGGCTGATGAGGTCAAGCCTATTTTTCTCAATATAATAGGTTATTACTATAGACACATAAAACACACATATTTAAATAAGTCGTTTATAAAGTTGTATTTCCTTTTTGTAAAAGTAAATTTAAGGTGTGGTAGATTGTGGTAACTGGAGGAATTTGTGCTTGGAAACAGTCTTTTGTTTTGGTGGGAGGAGCTTAGCAGGCTATCTCTCTCTCTACCTCTCACTGGACTCTCGCTCTCTGTGGCTGCCTTCAAACCTGGCAGGATCTCTGGGTCCTTCTCCTATCTTTGGGGCTTCATGTGATGCTCAGGGGTGAGTTTATAATTTAAGTTTTCGGCCAACCTTTTACACAGGGTGACTAAGTGTGTCAATAACACTGGTTAGCACAGAGTTATGTCAGGAAGAATGTGAGGACAAGGTTGTTGAAACACACCATAGTGGTGCCTCAGGTATGGTGTTAGGGTGTAGATTTTGTTTTTGAAAATGGAGGCTGTGTGTGATTGTATATTCTTTAATATCTATGTGGAATACAGTTATTTTTATAGTAGTAGTTTACATAACCTGTGATGAGGGCTGGTGTGGAAGGGTATCAGTGACAGCAAGATGATCAGCAGATGTAAGTATTACCCTAGACAAATAAGGCCTTTAAGTAAATGCTACCCCACTCTGATAGAACATGTGAGTGGAGAACCTTACTATCAAAGTAATAGGGACAAACCAACGTAAAACAGGTCATAGTTTCGTTCACAAACCCTCATCAAAACTTGAATACTCATCTTCACTGGCACTTTCATTTGTATTAAGGAACTGTTGGGCCTATGGGGAACAAAAGTGTCTCAATTCGCCGAGGAGTGAGGAGGTTTTGTACGTGAGGCATGGTGAGCAAGGGCGTAACCAAAATGGCATATTCCCACAATGTGCCATGGGTACAGAATTTTTTCTTATTGTGCACACTACAAGTATGCAGACACCCATCTCTCACAATCTAGGCCTCCTTCCAGCTGTTTCCGCTAAATTGCAGTGCTGGAAATTTTGCGTACTAGATGGCTCCAACCCTGAAAGGGTTAAGTAGTCAGTAAGCCAATATTGTTAAGTTGGCCCATAATGCCTAGGCATAATAGAAGCTCTCTTTGCATTGCAACCCATTATTGTAAATACATAATCTCACTGTACTATTTGCAAGACATAATTAGTTTAATTAATATTTAAAGCACTGTATTAATTATATATTAGACAGTTCAGAAAGGCAGTGAATACCACAACAATGTGGGAGCGGTTATGGCCGCCTCCACTCGCCATATTTTGGTCTATTTTATTTATTCTAGAGTATATATCATGTTTCTATGTTATTTATATTGTTTATTATGCCATATTAGATAAATTGTGATAGATAAATAAGCCATCAAGTTTTGATATTAACATTATATTGAGGTGTATTTTTCCTGCCTCTTGAGAGCAGGAATTCTGCCGGAATGGATTAATGGCTGAGGAAAATTATTGCTGAGGAAAATTAACTCAGCATTTGAACAAATCAGGATAAGAACAAGGGTCACGAACATTTTTAAGTTCGTAACAGAGTTCCCACGTACGTAATGGTATTTTAAAAAAAATTATTAAAAACAATGTAATAAAGGGGACAGTTGGAATCAAAATACAGTGGTATTGAGTGTCATGCGGACAGAAACAAACTGACGTGGGCCAGTTACTGGTCCCATGCCCTGAACATGAAATTAGATGTACCGGGAGAACCCGGGCCCGACAAATTTGCGTTTAAGTGGAGTTGGTCTGCTCCATGGCTCTTTAATAAAACAACCCTTTAAACCCCCCTTCAGGGTCCAAGCCAAAAAACTGAAGGGTGCTCCAGTGTCAAAAAATTTTTTAAAAAAAAAAAAAAAATATTTTTTCTTCAAAAATTAAAAGAGCAAATTTTTGTAAGGAATAAGAAAAAAAAAAAAAATTTTGACATACTTACTGAATCGTCCCAAAAGTTTGTCAAAAATGATTGGTGGGGGGCAACATCGCGAATTACATACCCGCATTACTTATTTGCTTTTTTTATAGTTTTTTTTTTTTTTTCCCAATTTTTTTTATTCCTACAAAACATTTGGGGCCTGAGAGACCAATCCCGTTATAATTATAAAAATTAAACTCCTGTTTTGAACACAAAAAACCGCATGAAGTTTTTATCATTTTATTGTTTACCACTGTTGTTTATTAAAATAAACTCAAAAATCTGTAAAACAATTCTATCATAATTTAAAATTTTTACAATCACTGGACATGGTTTTAAAAACTGCGGAGCTTGGGGAACTCCTTGAAACAAGGCACCATGCACAGGGGCACCTTACTTTCCTCCACTAAACCGGTTCTTTGATTTTTTTTGCCGTCGTTTTGTTTGTGACAGACTTCATCCCCTCTGATTAAAGGGAAGTTGTATTAAAAATGATCCCCTTTCCCTCCAAAAACGCTTGGGTATTCCTGAAAATTCGAGGCCTTTGTTGTATAGCAGATTTTTTAACCTGGTTTTTCATTGAGTTTCTACAACAGACAAACAAAATTCCCATAGGGGTCTTTTGCCATCTTTATTTGGACATATTATATCATTGACATTGAAATGCCAGAAAAGGGAAAAAGTTTCATTCCCATTTTGTAACTCCGAAAACACAGTCACAAAACCAAATCTCCCTGTCACATTTGTAAACCCAAGGCATTTTTGTGTATAATCAATCACTTCATTTTTTTTTAAATACTTCATTAGTCACTCGATCAACTTTGCCACGTTTTGCTTTTCATTACAGTGAAGGTTGTCAAAAAATGTGACACCCGTTTGTCATGCCACCGTAATCCCATGATTCTTTGGCAGTAAACACCTGCAGCTCACCACGAGCCCTGCTTTGAGCCGGGCATAGTTTACATTAAAACGCACTGGCCACCACATCTTCTTTTTCATCGCGGAAATCACTGATAAGGGTTTGGGTTACCAGTTATCATATTAAATGTATGCCCTTACCAAAATAAGTGCCATCATTTTTCCATACGTCCCCTGAATCCCCATAACATCGGGGTATTTTTCAATGTTTTACTACCCGTGTAACAAAATACCAACACAAGGCCACTGTCACAATCACGATACAAAAGTTTTATACCAAAGCGTTCCTCTTGCCGGTATAACTGCTTGAAGAGATCTACCTTTGAACAAAATCAAAGCTCGTCAATTCAAGTTTCTTGAAGGGATAAAGTAATGCTGAACTTTGTTTGAGTACATGAAAACTTTTATAACGGTATAAACCTGTCCACTTCTGTCGGGCCTGGTTTTGCAGAGAAGTGCAACATACAAAAGTAAATAAACCTGTTACGGTTGTTTTCCTGAAGCCCGGGGTAAAAATTTAGCCGATCTTGGACCAGAATGTTTTTTATTTTCTTATAGACAGGGATAAGCTTTTGTTGAAAAAAGCAAATACATTTCGGAACAGCGTCTCTTTCCACCTTGATTTTAAACGGGGTGTTTGATCGTTTTGTCATGGTGTACTCAAAATACTTTTTACTTTCCCCTGACAATAGTTTCCATCAAAGGCGGTCAAAAAATAAATTCAAAGAATTCCAGTTCATTGGCCGTGTTCCAAGGGGGCAAGTAGGGAGAATTCCACTTTGAGTCATCAAAGTGGGGAGGGTTGGGGGAAAAAATTGGATTTTGCTGCCAATCCCACATACGGTTTGCGGTGGGTACTGGACATCTAGGGGTTTTTGCGGGGGTTGTGGGGTTGTGGGGGCTGGTGCTGACGCTCCACTTTGTCCTTGAGGAAGAGTCAGCAGCGTGGGGGCCCACTGGGGTGGTGAGTCACGCATGGCGGTGCCCTACCATCACCACTAACACCTTTCCCCTGATGCCTGGGGCTATCCATGCCCGTGTACCCCATCTCCTCATTCCTACCAAAACTGGGTAGGGGCCCGGGGGTACTTGGGTGTACCCGTCCCCCGGGCACGCAAGGTACCTACCCAGGCATGCGGCGGGAACAACCGACCCTTTACGGGGAAAAGATCCTCACTATCACTACTCAATGATCGTTGTCCAATAAAAAACACAATCCACTAAAACATCATCATTACTGAAGTCAGAGGCCTGGCCACGCGAAAATATTAGTTTTTCTCTTGCTTGAGGAACAACCGACCATGGCAGAGTGCCCCCCCAGAGGGAGAGGTGAGGATCGTCACGGTTTTCTGCACTATTTCGATAACCCTTTATTCTTTTCGGGCCTAACTTTTCAAAGCCATAGAATTCTCTTCTTTCCACTTCCCTCAGGTCGAAATATCAGTAGGAAGGGAGAGTCCCAATTTTTTGGGAGTGGAAACTGACTTGGACAATTCTTAACAAGGGTAACGAGCCGCGTTCCCACAAGCATGCCGGGGGCCCCAAATTTTTTTTTTTTGGCGCCAAAACCCCCACCGACCCGTTTTCTCCTGTGGCCATGAGCGCTTTTGCGAAAAATTTTACTGCGCTAGAATTTTGGCAAATCTACGGTTGGACACTCAAAGTGAAGCCGTAACTACGGGACGGGCCCTGAAAGGGTAAAAAGTCTAGTTAGGGCTTTGTTTTAGTCAGATTTTTTGTACATTTTTGCTGATTTCCACTTTTTAGAGTTCTCTCTTATTGTGGGTTTACTGTTTCAGAAATTTTTTTTTTTTTTTCAACAATTCAGCCACCCCACCGAGGCAGGGGGACCCAAAAAAAAAAGAAAATCCCCAAAAAGAAAAAACTTTCATTATCATTCAACACTTTCCCACACTCCAATTATCACTGTTTTTGCGAGGTGCTAGAATACAAAAAATTTAGAAGCAATATTAAAGATCACAACAATCCCTCTAAACGTCAAAATCCCAAAAATTTTTCGGGTGACTCTTAGCAAAAAGCCTTAACAAAAAGTTGGGAAAAAACCATTGCTAAACCCTTCCAAAATCACTAACTCACCTTTTCCAGGCCCCTCGGGAAAAAACCAAAAAGGGTTTAGACTGCAGCTGCAAAAACCCAAATTTCAACATTTGGTTTTTCAACCCCAAAGAAAACATACACCCCAAACGGTCAGTAAGCGGTGTAAGCTCAGGAACACTGAAACAAAAATAATTGTACATATCCAGTTTGTCAGCACAGTGCTGGTGCACGGGAAACATTTAGTTATAAAGAAGTGGAATACTTGCTTTAACTGTCTCCACAAGCTGACTGCTTCACAACACCCCCCTCAGCACCCGGGAAATATAATATAATATCTATATTATATCACCAGCAGAAAAAAACACCCCGGGAAGCTCACCAGCACTTTTGGGGTTTTTAAAACACATGAGAAATTTTCTTGTTCCATTTTTTTGAATTGTTTTGCACGGGGTGTTTTTAAATCTCCTAATTTTTTTTTATACTTACTATCTTCATTAATGTTTGCTGTGGCACAACAAAATAAGCATCAAAAAAAAAATCAAAAATTGGGCTTCTTGAAAGTATTTTTCATAATTAAAATTGTAGAGTAAGGAAAGGGGTTATCTGGGTTTTTAAAAAAGAAACTAAAAAAAAGAAAAAAAAAAAGGGAATTTAAAAAATAACCTTCCTTTCCAAAATTTAAATGAGAAAATCTGTCCCAAAAACTTTTTCAGAAAATTTTTTGGAAACATTTTGGGGAGGCTCACAAAGTGGAGAAATTAAGTGTTCAGAATGTTCAAGAACTTTTTCAACCCAAATTTTGGGTTTTGGGAAAAACACATGAAAGCCCATACTGAGAGAAGCCCTCCCAAATTTGTTCAAAAAGAAAAAGTCTTCAAAGAGCCAATAAATTTAAATCACATAGGGGCCCTTTGGGTCATTTAGCGTTGTTTATCAGTGTCCAGAGTGAAAGGGAAAAATTTTTTAAAAAAAAAACAGATTTAGCAACCCCTTTTGAGTTCTCATCAAAAAAAACAAATCACATAAGTAAATTTGGAAGGGATTTTCCAGATTTTTTGGCATAAAATGAAACTTTTTTAAAGATACGTACAGGAAAAAATCACACTACTATCAATGTTCAGTTTTGTGATAAAGGTTATGCCCGAAAAACTTTTGGCAAGGGAATTAAATAGGTCAGCCATGCAGAATTAAAAAAAACTTTAAATTGTGGAATGTAAGCTAGTCTTTACAGTTTATATTTTTGTTTAGGGACACCCCCGTAGTTCATACGGGTTGGGAAGAGTTTCATGAAAAGTAAGTACAAAATGTTTTCACGAAAAACCCAAATCTTATAAAAACACATGAGAAGCCCATACGGAGAGAAACCATTTCAGTGTAATTTGTGTTTTAAAAAACTTTTCACTAAATGCAAAACAAGAAAACATTAAGAGAAGTTCTGCAGAAACCAACCCAAATTTTAAAATGTTTTCATAATTGTAATTTTTTAATTTTGAAAAAAATGATAAACTACATCAAATGTTCGTATGAAAAATATACTATTTAAAGTTTATAAAGCAAAACAATTTTTAAAAGCTTATTTCCCCAAAAAGAAAAACACAAACATTAAAAAAGTGCCTTGCTTTTCTTTAAATTTTTAATTTGATAAAAGGGAAAATTTCTAACATTATTTTGAGAGTTGGGAAAAAAAGTAAACAATTGGGGCATTGCAGAAAATTGTCTTTTTCAAGTAATATTCACAACACAGATTTGGGGCCCCCCTTAAATGGAGGTTTTGGGTTTTCCCCCCTTTCCCCCAGAAAGCAGAAAAGCCATTTTGTTTTCCCCTTAAAAAATGCATACAAATGCCAGAAACAAGTTTTTTATTAACAAATTTAGCTAACAGTTTGAATTGGGGATTAAAAAACAAAAGTAAAAAACATAAAAAGTACATTTATTTCTTAAATTTAAAAAATTTGGTTTGTCTTAAAAACCCTTTAAAAGGGGCCAAACGAAAAAATACGTTTTAACCATGCTAGCGCCCCAAACGTATATATAAAGTTTTTTTTTTGTCAATTTATTTAAAATTGCCACGATAAGCCGAGTCACCTAGACATGAAGAAAGGGGGGTGCGCATCACCCGTCCCGGGTAATTTAAAAAAAAAGGGGACGCCTGGGAAAACCCTATGCCCCTTTTTTTCCAAATTTAAAAAAAAACAATTTTTTCCCCCTCAAAAAAATTTTGGGGGCTACGCGAAATGAACGAAATATCGTTTGGACCGTTTTTAAGGTTAAAAGTAGGGTGGAGGGGAATAGAAATTTTTTGCAGGTATCTGGTAGGTATAGGAGCCGGAGGTGTAATAGGTTTCATATTAAAAAGCGGCCCCGAGCGATTAAAAAAAATTTACATACAGTAAACTCATTACTTATTTTAAAATATGTATTTTAATGTGGGGTAAGGGGTAAGAGTAATTTATTTGTGGGAAAACGGGTGTAAGTACCCGGGTAGGAAACCGCTGGCTACCACCCCAAGCGAAATTTAAATTAAAAAAGCGCCCCAGGAAATATTATTATTTTATTACCCATAAAACATATCTTGTTCACTGGGTTTAATCATTTCTAACAACTACCCTTTTTATGCATCATAAACGAATGAGAGGGAAAACTGGGGGCAATTTAAAACAAAGCGAGTGCTTAAATGCACTTGATTACATTTTCTTTGGGGCTATCAAAAAAGAATTCTTTTCCCTCCCCCGGTATACATCCAATTAATGCGAAATTTTTGTACTTTGGGGGTTTTGTATCCCTAATTTTTAAAAGCTATGTAACGTGTTTCTTACATAATTTTTAAAAAAAAATAGTAGACAAGAAAAAATTTTTAATAAACCCTTTGACTTTTTGGGCTATAATACGCCTCCGAGGACCGGTTTGATATAAGTATACTCAAAAATTCTACGGCTTCAAATCAAGCAGGAGAAAGCGGAGGCCCACTGTGAGAGAATGGGTCTGGTTTGGGGCAGTGGAACCATAAAAAAAATCCGGGGCACGCGGTGCCTGAGAAAAAAAAAATGACCGTTTTTTTTTAATTAAATCCGACTTTGTGGCATTTTCATATACAGTATATTTATGGTTGTTTCCATTTTTTTGGGGCCTTTTAAGAATGAAAACATAAAAAAATAGAGGGATATGTTTGGTTTTTTATTAAAAAAAGAACCTGGAAAGGGACTCAAATTAGGGAAAATTTTTTTTTGTGATTTCAAAAGAAACAAATGATGTCATTGTCCAATAAATGTCCAACTAGCCATTCTAATATGCGTTATGAATTTTTTGACATTATGTGACAATTATTAAAATAGCGTAGTCTGCTAACGAAATCTTCTTTTTTTTTTATTTGAAAAAAAATTCAATTAGAAACAAAGAAATATCAGAGAGGCTGCAGGAGACTGAGAACAAAGAAAATATTATTTAGAGCCGGGAATGTCGCATTGTTTCATTTCTGGACCTTATTTTGAAATTGTCATTTTTTTTTAATTTTCTGAAATTGAAAAAAATTTGCAAATTTCTGACCACTTTGGGGTAGTTGAAATCGGTAAATGGGCATTCTTGTACCAGGGATGAAAAAAAAAGAAATTCGAAGAAATCAGAATTTGGGGACTGGAAAAAATGAATTTTGCCGAAAATAGGGGTCAAAATGGGGGAAAATCGCCGATTTTTAAATATTGCCCAGGGCGCAACTTTGCGAGAGCGTAATTTTTCAGCTTTTCCATCAAAATTTTGTTTTTTTTTTTTTTGGGGTCATTACAACCGGGAAAAGATTTTTCTATCTTTTTTTAAAAATTTTTTATTTTGCAACACCAGAAACCCCCAGGATTCGGGGTTTCGACAGTCAAGGGGGTTTAAACCCCCTTAACCCCCTTTTGGGGGCCAGCCCCTCAAACTTGTTCTCAGGGGCACCAAAAATTTTAAAAAAAAAAAAAAAAAAAATTTCTTAGGAAAAGATGAGAATCTTTTTCCCGGTCATAAGACACCCAAAGTATGAAATTTGATGGAAAACTTAGGGAATTATGTTTCGCGAATTAGCATTTTGAGATGTTTACGCTCGGCGATTTGCTCACTTTGACCCTATTTTCGGCCCAATTTCCAGTGTATATCACAAAAACAAAAAATTTTTCCTAGAACCCATTTTTTCTATCGAAGAGTCAAAAACCACCCATTTACGTTTTCAACTATCCAATAAAGTTCAAATTTTAGAAATTTTGCCAATTTCACAAATTTTTAAAAGACCCCAATTTCCGAATAGGGCCAAAAAACAAGAAAGACATTCCGGGCACTAAAATAAAAAGTTTCGTTCGTTAGTCACACCCAGGCCCCTTTATATTTTTTTGGGCTTTCCACTTTGAATTTTTATTTTTACAAAAAATAAGATTTACTGTTATGCAGACTACTGCATTGTGTAAAATGATATAAATAAATCAGCGCATTTTGGGAAAAAATATTAGACTCACCATTGACGTGTATTGGGGGCGCTTGGAAGATTTTTTGACTTTTTAACTTTGGTAAAAATCGAACATTTCTGTACTTTTACTCAAATTTTAAGGTACTTTCATTGTAAAAACCCGTCAAAACATCTCAATTTTTTGTAATATGTCTTTTATTCTATAAAAGGGCCAAGAAAACTAGAATACAAAAAATAAATAACATATGAAAATACAGTGCAAAGTCGCTGTTTTAATCCAAAACCGGTCCAAGTTTTTTTTTCTATTACGCAGTGGGCTGCAGGATTTTTTAACGCACACACTGACCCATGACCAGCTTTCTCTTACTAGATTTGAGGGCCAGAATTAGGATACAGTACGTCAAAAACCCGGGGGCATAAGCCTACATCTAGTATGCCAAAAACCCCAAAGGGTTTAAAATGCCAAACGTAGATCTACTTCTCTTGCCCAGCGCTCTAAATATTTTGAAAACAAAAAAAAAAAATTTTTTTTTTTTAAATAAAGGACTTTTTTTTTTTACAAAAAGAAATTAAAAAAAAAAAAAAAATTAGAGTCATACATTTAGAGTACGTTAAGGCCGCAAGTCGGCACTTACCTCATCTATGAAACCCTGAAGCATGCCACTTAAAATGGTTGCCAATTATTTTTTTTTATCTCTTTTTTTTTTTTTTTTTAATTTGTATAATTTTTATATTCTGATAATGACAATTTGTAGTAGTTTTTGTGACATATTTTAATCTTTGTTCTGAACTAAAAAATGGGTATGAAATAGTGCTCACTTAGTCAAAAACAGTGACGGGTGAAATTTTTATCCCTTAGTACATACTATTGTTAAAAAATATTACATAGTATTTATAAGCCCCACAATTTTTTTGGATACACTGGAGTATATAAAATAATAAGTATTAATAATTTTTTTTTTTTATTGTTTTTTTAAATCTTTACAAAAAAGGGGGGTTTCTGCCCATTGTTTTCCCCGGGATTTTAGTTGACTTTTACAACACCATGGTTCGGAGGAAGATTTATTCCACCTCCCCCGGGGTATGAAAGGAAAAATAATAAGACCCAAAAACATTAAGATAAAACAAAGAAAACTCGATGAGTGTGTACAAAAACAAGTCTTATGTGTATGTGACCAAGTGAAATAAAGTAGCAAACCCAAACCCGTAATTTTGCATATTTATGAACAGACAAAAACACCAGCAATCCTACCATCATGAAAACAATTAAGGCTTTCGTTTTACACTACTTGGGAGGACGGAGTACCCCCTGGGTGGGGTTTCGTCACCAAAATACAGTATATACTTATATGGATGTGAAGCTTGGGGGGGTAAATGCAGCAGCGAGGGGACGGTTGGAGGGAAATGGGGATGTCCGTCTAAGGGCAATGTGCGGTGTAAATGTTTAGCAGAAAATTCGGAGGTGGGAAAAAAGAAAAGGTGTGGATTAATAAATTTAGTCAGAAAAGGGAGAGGGGGGTTGTTGAGGTGGTTTGGTCTTTAAAGAGAGAATGGATCAAAGTAGAATGACATGGAAAGCATATAAATCTATGGGGGAAGGAAGGCGGGGTAGGGGTCATCTTCGAAAGGGTTGGAGAGAGGGGGTAAAAGGAGGTTTTGTGGGCGAGGGGCTTGGACTTCCAGCAAGCGTGCGTGAGCGTGTTAGATAGGAGTGAATGGAGATGAATGGTACTTGGGACCTGACGATCTGTTGGAGTGTGAGCAGGGTAATATTTAGTGAAGGGATTCAGGGAAACTGGTTATTTTCATATAGTCGGACTTGAGTCCTGGAGGGGTTTTGGGGATTTTGGGGCAGTTTGGAGGGATATGTTGTGTATCTTTATCGTATATGCTTCTTAAACGTTGTTTTCTGAGCACCTCTGCAAAAACAGTGATAATGTGTGATGTGATGAAAGTGTTGAATGATGATGAAAGTATTTTTCTTTTTGGGGATTTTCTTTCTTTTTGGGTCACCCTGCCTCAGTGGGAGACGGCCGACTTGTTGAAAAAAAAAAGTATGTATTAATAATAATAATAATAATAATAATACAGTGGATCCTCGTTTTACGTAATGCTTGAAAGTCGTTTAAATTTTTGAAAATCGTAACGTTTTTTCGTCAAAACACTGACATGAAAATCGTCATTTGACTCGCAAATAGCGTTTGTCTCGGATGCATATGCACGACCCCAAGCAGCCCCACACCATTCCCAGCCAGTGTGCCATTGTTTATCAGTGAGTGAGGATGATCCCACAAGTTTATACGATACATTTCATAATATGATTTCATTCGTTTTAGTGCTGGCAACTGCTAAATAAGCCACCATGGCTCCAAAAGAAAGCTTCTAGTGCCAGCCCTTTGGTAAGAAATGTGAGAACACATAAATTTAAGAAAAAGTTTGTAGAAAAATATTAAAGTGGTGTTGGTAGTGATAGCAGTTGTGATAATGGTAGAGAGTGGGAGTGATGGTAGTGGCTGTGATGGTGGTAGAGGTGCCTTCTTCAGTAATTCAGCGTTTTTCTACGAAACTCCCCCAATGTTGTTGGATTTTATATAGGGCTACAGAAACACTGCCACCTCAGCTGCTGCTTCACTACCATTATGGACTTTTTAAATGCTCTCAGTGGCCCTTATACACTCAACCACACAACACAACACCTCTGTGACATACATAATGACTTATTTTATTTTTTTCTAGAGTTATTCCATGTTTCTATGTTATTAATATTGTTTATTATGTCATATTAGTTGAATTGTGATAGATAAATAACCCGTAGAGTTGATATTAGTGTCATATTCTCCAACAATAAACTCGCCTCCCCTCCCTCTGCCCCGTCTGCCATACACCAACAAGAGTCTTCAGTAAGGTAACTGTGATGTTAAAGTTCACTTATACATTTTATTAGTGCTTTACATTTATTTCACATTCTTTTCTGCATGTAAATCTATATTTAAGCTAGGGAAGTGACCCCTGAAGTGACCTAGAGTCATTATGGAGGGGATTCCCCTTCCAAACAAAATAACCTCCTTCCCTCTCTCCTCTTCCCTGTCTTCTATTCATCAACAACAGCCTTCAATAAAGGTAGCTGTCCTGTTGAATGTCCATTCTTTTGTGCATGTAATCTATCTTTAATCCATTCTTTTGTGCATGAAATCTATCTTTGAGATAAAAAAAATTTTTTTTTGATACTTCTGGTGTCTGGAACGAATTAACCCTTTGAGGGTCGACAGGCCCTCTCCGAAACTCGTTCTCAGGGTCGGCCAAATTTCAAAAAAAAAAAAAAAATTTTTTTTCTTAGAAAAATAGTTTTTTTTTCTAAACATTATAGGATAAACAAAAAAAATTTAACATCAATACTTTTCGGAGATATGGATGCATGAAGTTTTTCAGAAAATGAGCCGCGTATGGCAACAGCGGCGACTGCCGCTCACCCGGAACTTTAGTTTACTTGTATTTGGGAAAGGGTTTTTTGTTTTTTTTCACTATTTTATTTTTTCCCCATAACTTATGTGGCCTATGAGACCAAAGTAAGGTGCAATGTACATATATACACTCGTTGTATACAACACAATAAGCACACAAACAAATTATCATATATTGTTACAAAACTTGTTTACAAAAACAAACAATACAAAACATTGTTTATTATTATTGGTTCTTTTAATATACGTATATACCAATATACAGTCACTGAACATATTCCTATTAGTTCTGCAGCTTGTGGAAACTCTGAAACATGGTGTCATACACAATGGGGTTTTTTCTTTCTCCCTCATTCTATCTCTTTCAATCTGTCTCTCTCTTTCTATCTGTCTGTCTATCTCTGTCTCACAGGTACACATAAATACAAGTATACATAGTATAAATTACCTAGGATAACCAAGAAATCCAGACAAAGTGCTATACTCTGCTTGAAGATGTGAGTAAAAGTGATGACACAGTCTTGTTTGGGTCTCTGAGACAGAGAGCTAGACGGATAGACAGATAGACAGGGAGCTTGACAGACAGACAAATAGACAGACAGAAATGTTAGTGTACCAATACCAGTGTACTAGTGTTCCACCCTCCTCCTCCTCTTCTTCCTCTTCCTCCTTTCCCCCTACTCTTCCTCCTCTTCCCCTACTCTTCCTCATACTCTTCCTCTTCCTCCCACTCTTCCTCTTCCTCCTACTCTTCCTCTTCCTCCTCCTCCTCTTCCTCTCCTCCTCTCTTTTCCTCTTCCTCCTCCTCCTCTTCTTCCTCTTCTCCTCCCCTTTCCCCTAATCTTCCTCCTACTATTCCCCTTCCTCTCCTCTTCCTCTTATTCCTCTTCCTCCTACTCTTCCTCTTCCTCTCCTCTCTCTTCCCCCTCCTCTCTTCTTCCTCTTCCCCTACTCTTCCTCCTCCTCGTCCATAGTGTAAATTACAAGGAGTCGGCAGCTGTCAAAGTGACATATTGGCTCATTACTCTTTCCCCTCCGGCCTGTCAAAACAATGGGGTCGGATCCCGCTTCCCTCCCCATTTTATCTAATTATCTTTCTCCTCATTCTATCTGTCTGTCTATCTCTGTCTCACAGGTACACATAAATACAAGTATACATAGTATAAATTACCTAGGATAACCCAAGAAACCCAGACAAAGTGCTATACTCTGCTTGAAGATGTGAGAAAAAATGATGACGCAGTCTTGTGGCTCTCTGAGACAGAGAGCTAGATGGATAGACAGGGAGCTTGACAGACAGGCAAATAGACAGACAGAAATGTTAGTATACCAGCAAAAACAAAGGGAGGGCGATGTTCATCTCATCTTTTGGCATCAGCTCTACCCTCATTTACCCTCATCAAACGTCAGCACTTATCAGATGTTATCTCCCTTATCTTGTTACTGTCATGGGTGAACATTTATTATTACATATTATTATTATTACCTATTATTATTATTATGTATTATTATTATTATGTATTATTATATTATTATGTATTATTATTATTATGTATTATTATGTATTATTGTTATCATTACATATTCTTCTTCCTCCTCCTCCTCCTCCTCCTTTCCTCCTCCTCCTCCTCCTCCTCTTCTTCCTCCTCCTCCTCCTCTTCTTCTTCCTCCTCCTCCTCCTCCTCCTCCTCCTCCCTCCTCCTCCTCTTGCCTCCTCCTCCTCTTGCCTCCTCCTCCTCTTGCCTCCTCCTCCTCTGCCTCCTCCTCCTCTGCCGCCTCCTCCTCCTCCTCCATTCTTGGAACAAGTTTGAAGAGCTTGTAGTTCATAATCACTATCATTATCATCACCAATGCTCACATCTGGTCTGGATTTGGAAAATAGAGTTTAACTTTGATTCTGGTACAATCGAAGGACGGCCCAGCACCAAGAGGTGGAAGGCTGTGGTTGTCTGGGTTTTCCTCACTATTACCCATATTATGGTCATTTAGTTTCGAGTCAAAACTCACCAGACCTTGAAACTCATCTTCACTGTCACTTCATCTGTATTAGAATGTCACTGGGGAACAAAAGTGTCCCAATTCACGAGGAGTGAGGAACTTCTTACCGCAAGGGGCACGGTGGAAATAGTGTGTACTATGATGGCATTCCCACAATGCACACTGGGGTCCAGATTTTTTCTATTGCGCACACCCACCACACAGACCATTCTCTACATCTAGGCTTATCAGCCTTTTCTGCGAGATTTGAGCGCTAGAATTTACTGCGTACTAGTACGGACAAAAACCCCTACGTGTAAGACGTACTAGTCGACCAAATCCTCAAAGGGTTAAGGGACCATAGAAGCTCAAGGAAACAGCTAGAGACGCGGAGCTAGGTTCTCCCGGTTTTGGGACAGGTCCAGTGAATGGGAGCCCGGACAGCGTGTGTGTTTAGTGGCTACCCAACGCATTTCGAATCTCGGGTCAGCTGGATGCGCGGTGAATTAAGAGTACAAGTCTGTGTTCTGATAACATCTACCCTTTCCCTGGTAATAAGTCTCATTGGTCAGTTGTGTAATTTTCCGTCAGGATAAGTTATATCTCGCTCTTTATGTTATTAAGTAAACTATAGCATAGTTCCCTTTGTTATTTGTACCCGCTTATGCCATTCCTATTCTGTAGCATGGGATAATACAGAAGACATGCTCACTTGCTGGATATTCCTCAGGCAGAGTGAGTAAAGGTCTCACAATTTTCAGAGTTTTCAATGTGTCAGCCATATCCACTGATGGCAGGAGCCGACCTAAATAGAAAAGCATCTTTTTTTTATATTTTAGTGATGTTAATACAGGAGAAGGGGTTACTAGCCCCTTGCTACTGCAATTCTCTTCAAAGGGGGCTCCTTGGCATGGTGAGAGGCTCTTGGTCTGATGAATTAAGACTGTTGGTCTCCTTCCTAGACCAAAACCTATTACCCCCAACCCAATCCCCTTTTCCTATCCCATCCTCCCCTTTTTTCCTTTCCTCCTCCCCCTCCCTCCCTATTCCCTTCCTCTTTTTGGGCCTTTTGGATTCTTTTCACAGGGCCTTACTGGTTCCTAGGTAGGGGGGGAAGGGCACCGGGGTCAATCTCATTCCGTTGAGGTTCTTGTGGTGGTGTAGTTTTGCTGTGGAATCTGGCTTGCTGGGGAATCCATTCCCTCTTCGGTCTTCCGGGGGGTGGCTTTGGGTGTCTTTTGGGTGGACGGGTGTATCTCTGGAGGCCGCCTTTTGGATTCCAGGGTGTGGCCAAAGGAGGTATGCTTTGTGGAGTTATCCGGCCGCCTCTCTTTGGTCAATGAAGGTAGATCGGCCAGATGTGAGGTTAGCTATCTCGATTGCTGGTTTTTCTGGCGTGTTTTTGGGTAGGGTTATGGCACGGGTTCCATGCCGCATCTGCACTACTTGCGGAAGTTTGAGGGTCTTCTTGGGCGCGGAGAGTGATTTTCCGGCCCTTTATTCCTCCTAGGAACTATTCCCATTCCCCGTTTTTTTTCTTTTTTTTTTTTCTTTAAAAAAGAAAGAAGTAAAATAGCATGCGGTCGATCGTGTTTCCAATTGGGCCCACCATGCCACGGGTTTAAATTTTCCAGTACCAAAACTCACCAAATTACTTTCACTTAAGACGCTCTGTCAGCTTTCGTCATCCTTTGTACCCTCTCATGGCTCCTGTATCCCTGAATGTGTAGTTCAGGTTTCTAGGCATTCTCTTTGCCATAGGTTTTATCCTGGAAACATCCCGTTACCTCACTGAAGGCAATTGTTCAATCCGGCTGAACCTTCTTAAAACCCTTGCTCATCTTTCATTGTGAGGAGCTGATCGTCGAACTCTCCTTCGCTACATTCACGCCATCATTTTATCGAAACTTGATTATGGTGACCAGATCTGTTCGTGGCCTCTCCTGCTACTCTTCTAGGCCTCAACCCCATTCATCACCAAGGATTATGTTTATCTTGGTGCTTTTTGCTCTTCCCTGTTGAGAGCTCTATGCAGAAACGAATTTTCCTCCTTGTCTGTACGCTCTCACAATCTCCGCAATCCTTCATATATCAGAATGGTAACCGATATTAGTAGACATTATTGTTCACCGCCCTCTGTTTGCTCCGTCCCTTCTCTCTTCGCCTACATTCGCTCTTGTTTCTTCAGTTATCACCTTTATATGTTCATGGTAGCAATCTCACTTTTCCCTCCCCCTGGGAAGGTCCAGCCTGTTCGGGTCTGTTCTTTCTCACTCCCTTGCTCGGAAAACTGCCCAACTGCCTACGGTGGCTTCCCGCTCTCTTTTTCTTGACCACTTCCACTCTCATGCTCATGCCATCGCAGTGCACACAGATGGCTCTAAGTCCTTCATGCGGTGTCGATTCGCGGAGCAGTGTTTCTGGACAGGTCATGCGAGGGCCATGTAATATCTCTGGCTAGCATTTTATGTGAATTGTATTGCCATTCTTGCAAGCACTTATTCGTTATTGCATCTATGCCTGTGTCATCATTTGTGGTTGTCTCAGACTCCCTTAGTGCTCTACAGCCTATACGGAAATTTGATACACTCACCCCCTAGTTCCTCCGTTATCCAACTTTGGGCTATGCCGTATCTCTACCAAGATAAAGTTATTGTTGTTTTTGTTGGTCCCTGGTCATGTTGATGTACAGGCAATGAACAGGCAGACACTGCTGTGCCGATCAGCAGTACATGACCTACACAAAGTTTAGCAAACGCGACTTCTTCAGTTGATATGTGGGTGTTCAGTTTCAGACTATTTTACCTGTAATAGCTACCCACTTACACCCAATTGGCAACAACGTTGGTTAAACTCTGCTCGGTAAACAAACTTCTTTCTTTTAACGCTGCATAGGTGACTGAGCCATCTTCTTGTCTCGCGTCGAGGTTGGGAGACTACTTTCTCCCGCCTTCGCGGTTGGCCACACTTACTCATGGGGTATCTCATGGAGAGGCCACCCTAGTTCATCTCTGTGAGCGTTGTCAAGTTCCAGTATCAATTAGCCACATTCTGTTAGACTGCCCTCTCTATCAACGAGCACGCAGAATTCTTCCTCCACGTCGTCTCGCTTACATTCTATCTTTACCTTCCTTCTTGCTGATGGACCCTCCTTTAATCTGACTCTCCCCCCCCCCCCCTCACTTGACTCTTGGCAACGACTGATTTACTCCACAAAACTCTGATTAATGATACTTTTGCACTCCCCTCAGCCCCTTTCTACCTTCAATCTCTTGCTGGCCCTCTTTCCTTTAACCATGCTCTGCCCCGCTGTTCTTCGTAACTATTACTCATCCATCTCCTTTTTGCCACCTGATACCCTCGCTTCCTTCCTGCCCCTGCAACACTGTATAGCCCTTGTGGTTTGGTGCTTCTTTTTTATTATATGTATGGCATTTTAAGGAACCTCTTATGGCACGCATGTTTCAGAGGAAAAATTCTTTTTCTTATGCTTTGATGATGGTCACACAGTGTGGGACAGTTGGTTAGGCATGGAAAACAATGATGTATAAAAGCCGGATTTCTATACATTATCAGTTTACAGTCATAGTAATGTATTAGTCATGTACAAATATAGTACAGTAAAAACCAGTGGTTCCTTGGATAAAAATTAATTCCTGAGGTGTTCGAGTGCGATACTGAACAAATTTGTTCTCATAAGGAATAATGTAAATTAGACCCCCAAAAATACACTTACAAAAGCACTTGCATAATTGTTCGAGTTTTGAGCTGTTTGTATCCCGAAGTACCACTGTATGATGTTTGTATCCCGAAGTACCACTGTATAATGTTTGTATCCCGAGGTACCACTGTAGTACCTTACTTTGGTTAGTGTGGATCTAGTGGGCCCAGAGATTTTAATATCAATATTATATAATATTAATTATGAGGTGTGTATATAACAGTGGTGTTAATATGTCAGGGAGATTACAACACCCAAATCATTTATTAGAAAACTACAATCATCATCATCACAAACTGCAGAGAGAATCCCCTGTACAAACTTCCATACATCTCCAAAAGGACAAAGTAAAGCTATATGGAAAAATAGACACAAAGTATAATGTGATCCTATATTGACTATTTTAAACACACACACAGTGGGCTTTATCAAGATGGGTTTGTGGGACACGTGGCTTTTCAAAATGTGCTTGTGACACTGTGGCTTTTTTTATTTCAAGCTTTGTGTTTCGTGACACGTGTAGCGCTTTTTCATCAAGATGTGTGTTTGAGACACTGTGGCTTTATAAGATGTGTTTGTGACCACTGTGGCTTTATCAATGTGTTGTGGACACTGGCTTTATCAAGATGTGTTTGTGACACTGTGGCTTTATCAAGATGGGTTTGTGACACTGTGGCTTTATCAAGATGTGTTTGTGACACTGTGGCTTTATCAAGATGTGTTTGTGACCACTGTGGGACTTTTTCAAGATGTGCTTGTGACACTGTGGCTTTATCAAGATGTGTTGTGACACTGTGGCTTTATCAAGATGTGTTTGTGACACTGTGGCTTTATCAAGATGGTTTGTGAACTGTGGCTTTATCAAGATGGGTCTGTGACACTGTGGCTTTATATTCATGATGTAGTTTGTGAACACTGTGAGCTGTATCAAGATGTAGTCTGTGACATGTGGCTTTATCAAGATGTGATTGTGACACTGTGGCTTTATCAGATTACGTGTTTGTGACACTGTGGCTTTATCAAGAAGTGTTTGTGACACTGTGGCTTTATCAAGATGTCGCTTGTGACCTGTGGCTTTATCAAGATGTGCTTGTGACACTGTGGCATTATCAAGATGTGTTTGTGACACTGTGGCTTTTTCAAGATGTGTTTGTGACACTGTGGCTTTATCAAGAGTGTTTGTGACACTGTGGCTTCTTATCAAGATGTGTTTGTGGACACTGTGGCTTTATCAAGATGTGTTTGTGGACACTGTGGCTTTATCAAGATGTGTTTTGACACTGTAGGCTTTATCAAGATGTGTTTGTGACACTGTGGCTTTCAAGGTGTGTTTGTGCACTGTGGCTTTATCCAAGATGTCGTTTGTGACACTGTGGCTTTATCAAGATGTGTTAGTGACACTGTGGCTTTATCAAGATGTGTCTGTGACACTGTGGCTTTCTTCAAGATGTGTTTGGTGGACACTGTGGCTTTATCAAGATGTGTTTGTGACACTGTGGCTTTATCACGATGTGTTTTGTTGACACTGTGGCTTTATCAAGATGTGTTTGTGACACTGTGGCTTTATCAAGATGTGTTTGTGACCCTGTGGCTTTATCAAGATGTTGTTTGTGACACAGTGGCATTTATCAAGATGTGTTTGTGACCATGTGGCATTATTCAGATGTGTTTGTGACACTGTGGCTTTATCAAGATGTTGTTTGTGACACTGGGCTTTATCAAGATGTGTTTGTTACACTGTGGGCTTAGTTTTTTCAAGATGTGTTTGTGGACACGTGGATTCTTTATGGGGCTTTATCAAGATTGAGTTTTTGGGCACTGATGCTTTATCAAGATGAGTCTGTGACACTGGGGCTTTATCAAGATGTGTTTGTGACACTGTGGGCTTTATCAAGAAGTGTTTGTGACACTGTGGCTTTATCAAGATGTGTTGTGGAACACTGTTGGCTTTAACAAGATGTGTTGTGACACTGTGGCTTTATCAAGATGTGTTTGGTGACCCTGTGGCTTTATCATGATGTGTTTGTGAACCTTGGCTTTATCAATATGTGTTTGTGACCCTGTGGCTTTATCAGATGTGTGTTTTGTGACACTGTGGCTTTATCAAGATGTGTGTGACACTGTGGCTTTATCAAGATGTGATGTGAGTTTGTGGCACTGTGGCTTCTATCAAGATGTGTTTGTGACACTGTAGTCTTTTCAAGATGTTTGTTTGTGACAATGTGGCTTTATCAAGATGTTGTCTGTGACACTGTGGCTTATGTATCAAGATGTTGTTTGTTGGACACTGTGGCTTTATCAGATGTGTTTGTGACACTGTGGCTTTATCCACGATGTGTTTGTGACACTGTGGCTTTATCCAAGATGTGTTTGTGACACTGTGGCCTTTATCAGATGTGTTTTGTGACCTGTGGCTTATCAAGATGTGTTTTGCCACTGTGGCCTTTATCAGATGTGTTTGTGACACTGTGGCTTTATCAAGATGTGTCTGTGACCACTGTGGCTTTATCATGATGTGTTTGTGACATGTGGCTTTCTCAAGATGTGATTTTGACACTGTGGCTTTATCAAGATGTGTTTGTGAACTACTGTGGTCCTTTTCAAGATGTGCCTCTGTGACACTGTTGGCGTTATCAAGATGTGTCTGTGGGACACTGTGGCTTTATCAAGATGTGTTTGTGACCACCTGTGGCTTTTATCAGATGTGTTTGGTGACACTGTGGCCTTTATCAAGATGTGTCTGTGGACATGTGCTTTATTCCAAGAAGGTGTTTGTGACACTGTGGCTTTATCAAAGATGTGCTTGTGACACTGTGGCTTTCTCAAGATGTGCTTGTGACCACTGTGGCTTTATCAAGATGTGTTTGTGGACACTGTGGCTTTATCAAAGATGGTGTTTGACTACTGTGGCTTTATCAAGATGTGTTCTGTGACACGGTGTGGCTTTATCCAGATGGGTTTGGGGACACAAGTGGCTTTATCAAGATGTGTCTGTGACACTGTGGCTTTATCAAGATGTGTTTGTGACACAGTGGCTTTATCAAGATGTGTCTGTGACACTGTGGCTTTATCAAGATGGGTTTGTGACACAGTGGCTTTATCAAGATGTGCTTGTGACACTGTGGCTTTATCAAGATGTGTTTGTGACACAGTGGCTTATCAAGATGTGTTTCTGTGGGACATGTGGTTATCAAGATGGGTTTGTGGACACAGTGGCTTTATCAAGATGTGCTTGTGACACTGTGGCTTTATCAAGATGTGTCTGTGACACTGTGGCTTTATCAAGATGGGTTTGTGACACAGTGGCTTTATCAAGATGTGCTTGTGACACTGTGGCTTTATCAAGATGTGTCTGTGACATGTGGTTTATCAAGATGTGTTTTGTGACACTGTAGGTTTATCAAGATGTGTTTGTGACACTGTGGCTTTATCAAGATGTGTTTGTGACACTGTGGCTTTATCAAGATGTGTTTGTGACACTGTGGCTTTATCAAGATGGTTTGTGGACACTGGGGCCTTTATCAAAGTTTGTTTGTGACACTGTGGCTTTATCAAGATGTGTTTGTGACCCTGTGGCATTATCAAGATGTGTTGTGACACTGTGGCTTTTCAAGATGTGTTTGTGACACTTGTGGGCTTTATCAAGATGGGTCTTGTGACACTGCGGCTATATCAAGATGTGTCTGACACTGTGGCTTTATCAAGATGTGTGTTATGACACTGAGTGCTTTATCAGATGTGTTTGTGACACTGTGGCTTTATCAGATGTGTTTGTGACCCTGTGGCTTTATCAAGATGGTGTTTGTGACACTGTGGTTTATCAAGATGTGTTTGTGACACTGATGCATTTATCAAGATGTGTCTGTTGACACTGTGGCATTATTCAGATGTGTTTGTGACACTGTGGTTTATCAGATGTGTTTGGACACTGTGCTTTATCAAGATGTGTCTGTGACACTGTTGGCTTTATCAGATGTGTTTGTGGACACTGTGGCTTTATCAAGATGTGCTTTGTTGCGCACTGTGGCTTTATCAAGAATGTGTTAGTGACACTGTGGCTTTATCAAGATGTGTCTGTGATCTGACACTGTGCCGCTTTTTATCTATAGACGGGATGGTGTACTCAGTGGGCTTTATCCCACATGTGTCTGTGACACTGTGGCTTTATCAAGATGTGTTTGTGACACAGTGGGCTTTATAAGACTGTGATCTGTGACACTGTGGCTTTATCAAGATGTGTTTGTGGACACTGTGGGCTTTATCAAGATGTGTCTGTGAACACTGTGGCGATCAGATGTAGTTTGTGACACTGATGGCTTTATCAAGATGTGCTTGTGCCACTGTGGCTGTATCAGATTGTGTTTGTGACACTGTGGCTTTATCAAGATGTGTCTGTGACACTGTGGCTTTATCAAGATGGGTTTGTGACACAGTGGCTTTATCAAGATGTGTCTGTGACACTGTCGGCCTTTATCAAGATGATGTTTGTGACACAGATGGCTTTATTCTAAGTGGTGTCTGTGACACTGTGGGATTTATCAAGATTGGGTTTTGTGACACAGTGGCTTTATCAAGATGTGCTTGTGACACTGTGGCTTTATCAAGAGCTGTTGTCTGTGACACTGTGGACTTTATCAAGATGGGTTTGTGACCACAGTGGCTTTATCAAGATGTGCTTGTGACACTGTGGCTTTAATCAAAGATATGTTTGTGGACCAGAGGCTTTATCAAGATGTGTCTGTGCACACATCGTGCTTTTATCAAGATGGGTTTGTGACACAGTGGCTTTATCAAGAATGTGCTTGTGAAACTGTGGCTTTATCAAGATTTGTGTCTGTCCCTTTTATTAAGACCCCCTGTGGCTTTATAAGATGGTTTGTGACAAGTGGCTTTATCAAGATGTGCTTGGTGACACTGTGGATTATCAGATGTGTCTGTGACACTGTGACTTTATCAAGATGTGTTGTGACACTGTGGCTTTATCAAGATGTGTCTGTGACACTGTGGCTTATCAAGATGTGGTTTGTGACCACAGTGGCTTTATCAGATGTGTCTGTGACACTGTGGCTTTATCAAGAAGTGTTTGTGACACAGTGGCTTTATCAAGATGTGGTCTGTGACACTGATCTTTTCCCTTTTTTCCCCCCCCCCCCCCCCCCCCCCCCCCCACTGCTTTTTCAGATGGTTTGTGACACAGTGGCTTTATCAGATGTGCTTGGGACACTGTGGACTTTATCAAGATGTGTCTGTGGACCCAAGTGGCTTTATCAGATCGGGTTTTTGTGACTCAGTGCCCTTTCATCAAGATGTGCTTGTGAACTGTGGCTTTATCAAGATGTGTCTTTGACACAAGTGGCTTTATCAAGATGGTTTGTGGCACAGAGCTTTATCAAGATGTGCTTGTTGACACTGTGGCTTTAGCAAGATGTGCTTGTGACACTGTGGCTTATCAAGATGTGTTTGTGACACTGTGGCTTAATCAAGATGGGTTTGTGACACTGGGTTTATCAAGATGTGCTTGTTGACCTGTGGGGCTTTATCAAGATGCGTCCTGTGACACTGTGGCTTTATCAAGAGTGTCTGTGACACTGTGGCTTTATCAAAGAGTCTTGTGACACTGTGGCTTTATCAAGATGTTGTCTGTGCACTGGTGGCTTTATCAGTGTGTTTGAGACACTGTGGCGTTATCAGATGTGCTTGTGACATGTGCTTTATCAAGATGTGTCTGTGACACTGTGGCTTTATCAAGATGTGTCTGTGACACAGTGGCTTTATCAAGATGTGTTTGTGACACTGTGGCTTTATCAAGATGTGTTTGTGACACTGTGGCTTTATCAAGATTGTGTTTGTGCACTGTGGCTTTATCAAGATGTGTTTGTGACACTGTGGCTTTATCAAGATGTGTTTGTGACACTGTGGCTTTATCAAGATGTGTTTCTGACACTGTGGCTTTGTCAAGATGTGTTTGTGACACTTTATCAAGATGTGTTTGTGACACAGTGCAAAGTCGCTGTTTTATTCCAAAAAAACGGTCGAAGTTTTTTTTTCTCATTATGCACTGTGTGCTGCAGGATTTTTTTTATACTGTGCACACAGACACATGCCCATTCTTTCATTGTAGGCCTACCAGCTTCTCTCCACAAGATTAGAGGGCGCTAGAATTTAGGCGTACTTGTACGTTCAAAAACCCTGGGTGTAGCCGTACTAGTAACGGTCCGAAACCCTCAAAGGGTTTTAAGTCATGACCTACCAACGCTGAGATACCTTCATTGATGACACCTCCTCACTGACACCGGTATTTAAGCACCAATCTTCCTTGGCCTGTGCTTCACAGTCTGCACGACTATGGTGATCATCAAACTCCAAGTCTGAGGGGACTGAGTACCTCGTCTTTTGTATGTAGTTCTACAGTCTTCACATGGTCGCTCTTGAAAAAATAAACATTTAAAAGCGCATAATAAGATTCCTTTTGATTACATTTTGGCCCACACACTGACTACTGTTTCGTCCACACAGTGAGGTTGTTATCGTCAAATAACAGATCTGTGTGTGGCTTGATAAACACCCACTGTTGTCATTAAAGGTCCAATCTTATTCTGCATTCGTTGTTTATTTTTGCATCATGTTGACATTTTTTACCATTTATCTCCCCTCTTATGTCCTTGTACTGATAAAGCACAGATAGAGTAAACGACTTGTAGTTGACAGAGATGCCTTTCCCAACAGAGACAGTGCTGCAATGAACTGATTACTTTCAAAGTGGAGTTAGAAACTGTGCTGAAGCTGGTCCTGTTTTATGCTGGTGTAAATAGGATGCTGGGGGTTTGCTACCAATTCCAAATTATAATTATTCAAGTATTTATACATTCTGGAAGTAGTAGGTTGGTAGACAGCAACTGCCCAGGAGGTACTACTGTCCTGCCAGATGCCTTGTAAAATGGAAGCCTGTAATTGGTTTACATGTTGGTAGAATTGTGGTGTCGTTTTTTCTCATAAATTGCAAGGTTTCAGGTATGTCTTGCTACTTCTGCTTACACTTTATGTCACACTACACTTGCTTACAAACATATATATACACACCCCTCTGGGGTTTTCTTGCTAGTTTTCTTATAGTTCTTGTTCTTTTTTTATTTCCTTTTATTCTCCATGGGAAAGTAGAACTGAATTCTTCCTCCATAAGTCAAGGTGTGTAGAGGCGACTAAAATGCCTGGAGCCAAGGAGTAGAAACCCCTTCTTTGTATATATTACTAAATTTAAAAGGAAGAAACCTTCGTTTTTCCTTTTGGGTGACCCTTCCTTGGTGGGATAATGACGTTTGTTGATATTTGATGATTTATTACATTCTGGAATTGTCAGAGCCTTAAGGATGCTTAAGGATATATTTGGGAAGTCCAGCTCCCAACTGTCCTTGCCACACACCAGCTGCTCAACTGATCAGGGCATACTTTAAGCACCTTCGAAGTTCCTGTGGGTGAGGACAGCCAGGGATCAAAGCGCTTTTGGAGTCCTGATGGAAGACAGCCCTTGTGTGACCCCTGCTTTTCAATGGGATCATTTGCAACACCTACCCAGCAGGTCCCTTGCTTTCATAGGGAGGGATTTCTGAATGCAGATTTGGAACCAGTCCTAGAATCTTGCAGGTGTAAGTACATATCTTTTTTGGTTCTCATTCCAAGGAGCACAGGTAAAGGAATTTCAAATATAGACGAGATGGTATTAATAAGTTATTCATGGGCTCTGAAGTGAAGACCAGAGATTCTGTGATTTAAAATTTCCCACTGTAAATGTGAGCTAAGCTTGATACTAGCATTGTGCTAATTGTATGTTGTAATATTGTATTAGGCTTTGCAATATTGTTCCTTACTACTAACCTGGGAGGTGATTCATACTTTATAGATGACCTGATAACCTGTCATGCACTGTATGACTAGCAGTTGTTCTCTCTCTTTTTTCCTTTTGATCTCTCCTTCTCTCGTAGGAGCTGCCTTGATGCCAGTGATGGGTTTTTGATCCAAAATAGTTATTTCCTCTCCTTAGATCTGACCTGATTGCTTCCCAATTTCCACGCACAGTTTTCTGTCTTGTCCAGAAGTGATAGATAAGATGGGGAGGGGGGGGGTAAGGCAAGCCAGGAGAGTGCCGTGTACTCAAGGCGAGTGAGAGTACACCAGTGCCACATTCAAAGCTTTGCAGCCTCTCTTCTTGAACAGGTGTGAGGCACAGTTTCATACTGTTATCTTGGCTGCCATGCTGTAGGTACCATAAACATTTGCTGTGGTGTAGTAGCTTTCTCATTGTGGTGTAGTAGCTTTCTCATTGTGGTGTAGTAGCTGTCTTCTCACTGTTTTGTGGTGTAAAAGCTGTTCTCTCCCTTTTCTGTGGTGTAGTAGCTGTCTTTCACCATCTTGTGGTATAGAAACTGTCCTCTCCCTAATTAACAAAAAAAGCACAATACCGTGACTGGAACAATACACAAATAACCCGCACATTCAAATTCAAAGTTTATTCTCTATAAGGATTACAATGCTGAGTTTACAGAAATTTGGTTATTGTTTGGTTTACATGTAGTAAAATTGAGATTACAGAGTGTACCACTAGAACGCTTAGCATGGATAGGCTTTCGGGCATACCTTAGTTTTTTTCCTTAATTGTAAAATATTACAAATATTACAAATTATGAGGTAAGTTTTGGTATTATGGCAAAGTGACTAATTACTAGTTGTGAGTTAGAACTGTGAATGATTTTGTTTTGGCACAGTATATATTTCAGTATTGGGAGTATCACAGGATTCATTATTTTAAGACTGAGATTAATATTTCGTTTATGGTCAAAAATGACGGAGGAGTGTAAGTGAGAACCACCAGGTGGTATTCGTGTAGGTAGTTGACGGGGTGTATCAGGGAGATAAGTGTTTTCTAATGGTAGTTTTGAAATGGTGCATGAATGTGTTCTGCAGTTCTAGAGTTCTCAGGTAGGGTATTCCAGATTTTAGGGCCTTTGACATACATTAAATTTTTTGTAAGGTTTTGTAGGTCGCGGGGAAGGGAATGTCGTAGAGTTGTTTGTTTTGGTGTTATGCCTGTGGGTTCTGTCACAACTATCCAGAAAGCGTTTTAGGTCAGGTTGATATTAGAGTTTAAGGCCCTGTAGATATAGATTGCACAGTAGTAAGTGTGGATTTACTGAACTGGGAGTAGTTGAGTAAGTTTAGATCTTTGAGAGTGGGGGGGTTGTGCTGCCGGGGATGGGATGTAGTGATTATTCTTACTGCAGCTTTTGGTTGGGTTATTATGGGTTAGGTGTGTTGCTTGCAGTTGATCCCCAAGCACAACTAGCAAGGTGAGGTAGGATAATATGTGAGTGGTATAGTGTGAGCAGGGCATTTTGCGGCACGTAGTATCGTTCTTGGAGAGTGACCCAAACCGTTTTGGATACTTTTTTGGCTATATGCTGGTATGGGTGCTGAAATTCAGGTTGTTTCAAGGTATAAGCCTTAGGAATTTTCCCCATTATTTCTGGGTAAGGTAATTAGAGTGTTGTCATCTTAATGTTAATTTGTGCATCTCCTGCCTCTGCTACCAATAAAATACTATATTAGTAAGTTTTGTCAGTGTTAAGCGTAAGTTTAGTGGCTGTCATCCAAGTCGATATTTTAATCTGTTCATCACAATGGTGTTGAGGGTGGCAAGATTAGGGTGAGAGATGACTTAAAGTCGTGTCATCAGCAAAGAGAATGGGTTTAGGTGTCTGGATACGTTTGGGAAGGTCATTGATGTATATGATGGAAGCGCAGGGGACCAAGGACACTTCCTCTGCGGAACTCCAGTATCAAGTGGCTGTGTTGCTGATGCTGTGTCTTTAATGGTGTCGTACGATACCTATTAGTAATGTAAGATATGAAATAAGCAAGCGCTAGGCCTCTTATACCGTAGTGGTCAAGTTTGTGGAGTCGGATTGCGTGGTTTACTGTGTCAAAAGCTTTTCTTAGGTAATAAAAATTCCTAGTGGATTTCCTTATTTTCCATGCTGTGTAAAGGCAGATCTAGCATTTTTATGACTCATCTTAGTGCTTTTGTTTTTCCTGGATCCAACTGGCAGGGGTGAGTATGTTTTGAGCCGTTTTAAATGAATACAGTCTCCTTCGTGCACGAGTTTCTCAAGATTTTGGATAGCATGGTAAGTTAGACTAGAAGAGAGAAAGCTTACGACGACGTTTCAGTCAATTGGACCATTTACCAAGTCACACTAACAAGAAGTGGAGCAGGACGGCTAATATTAGGCAGGAAGAGGTAGTGGTAGTAATAGTAGTTAGTAGAAGTAGTAGTAGTAGTAGGTAGTAGTGGTTATTAGTGGGCGATAAGGAGGAAAGCGCCAGTCAAGTACAAAGAAAGGGGAGCACTGCAAGGGAGCTAGGTGTCCACAGAGGGAGAGCAACGGGTGCACAGAGGTGGGTGTGTGAAAGGGGAAGTGGTGAAAATAAATATAAGGAACAGAAAACACGAGACAGAAGAAAGAAAAGACAGACAAAGGAGGAGAAAAAGGAATAGGGAAAGGTGGAAGAGGGGGAAGAAAAAGAAAAGGAAAAAAATGAGCGAGTCGGGTTAAGTCACGGAGTTGTTCTGAAGTTTGGCATTTTACAATGTAGTGGGCGAGGAAGGCACCTACAGAGACGAAGACAGGGCTAAGAATCATTAAGGGAAAGTTTGTGTAATTAGGGATTCAACTAGACGAGGGAATGGCGGACTGTTAGAGTTGGAAGTAGGGAACCGTTTTAGCAGAAGGACAGTCAATTAGGGATGGCTATGATCTCTGACGTGACAGAAAAGAGCATTGTTAATGTCGGCAAGCCTAACACTATTTTTGTGCTCCCTAAGTCTGTCAGAAAGAGATCGACCAGTTTCTCCAAAGTATTGAAGAGGACAGGGGAGCAAGAAATAGAGTAGACCACCAGGAACATCTTTAGAGGGAGGAGAGGTATGAACGAGATTAGTGCGAAGAGTGTTAGTCTGGCGGAAGGTAAGCTAATTGTTGAGATTAGAAAGACCGGAAATGTAGGGAAGGCAGAGGACAGAAGAGTTCCCAGGAGAAGTGAGATGGGAGAGAAGAAATTATGCTTAGCACGTGAGAGGGCAGAGTCTATGAAATGGAAGGGTAGCCAAGACGGGGAAAAACTAATTATGAAGAGTGGAAATATTCTGCTGGAGGAAACTGAGGTCACAGATGCGTGTGGGCGGAAAGGGAAGATAAGAACACTTGACAGGGGAAAGCATGATAGGAAAAGTATGTGAATGTACATGCCCACCTGTGCATAGGTTTCAGTAAACGGAAGAGGGAAAACCTGTATCTGAGCGGTGGACATGGACATCAAGGAATTCTATTCCCATTCAGCTTTAAACTTAATGGAAGGGCAAGATTATTAAGTGCTTCATGAAAGGTTTTGGAAGAGGACTGGAGTCATGAGGGCCACAGAGCAAAGAAGTCATAAACATAGCAGAGCCAGAGGTAAAGGTTGCACATCGATGGTAGGAGAAGAACAGTCTCTCGAAGTATTCCATGTAAAATTAGCAAGGACCGGAGAGAAGAGAAGAGAACCCCCATAGTGACACGAAGGTTTGCGAATTTAAATAAAAAATTTCCTTGGAAAGGAAAAAGAATTAAGTTCACACCGATGTCTCTTGGATCTTATCCGTCTGTGATGTGTGGACTCTAATTCTTTTCCTTCAAGGAAATATTATTCTCAAACCTTCCCTCGACAGATGTTCTGGTGTCTATCTATTTCTTGCTCCTGTTCCTCTTCAATTACTTTGGCGAGAAACTGGTCGATCTCGTTTCTGACAGACTTTAGGAAGCACAAATTGTGTTAGGACTTGCCGACACTAACAATGCTCTTTTTGTCACGTCAAGAGATCTAGCCATCCTATTGACTGGTTTCTGCTAAAAACTGTTTCCTACTTCAACTAACAGTCGCATATAGTTGAATCCCTCTAATACACAACTTTTCCTGTATGAATCTTCGCCCTGGTTCATAAGTCTGTAGATGCTTCCTCTCCCACTACATTGTAAAATGCTCCAAACTTAGAACACCCGTGATTTAACATGACTCCAACATTTTTTCCTTTTCTTTTTCTTCTCCCTTTCCCTTTCCTTTCTCTCCTTGGGTTGTCTTTATTATTATTAAATGTATTATTAAAAAAAATTTATTATTATGTATTCTTTTTATTATGTATTATTTGTAGTTATTGTTATCTTACATATTCTTCTTCTCCTCTCCTCCTCATCCTCTTCCTCCTCTCCTACCTCCTCCTCTTCTTCCTCCTCTCCTCCTACTCTTCTTTACTCCTCATCCTCCTCCTCCTCCTCCTCCTCTCCTCCTCCTCTTGCTCCTCTCCTCTTGCCTCCTCCTACTCTTGCCTCCTCCTCTCTGCCTCCTCCTCCTCCTGCCCGCCTCCTCCTCCTCCTCCATTCTTGGAACAAGTTTGAAGAGCTTGTAGTTCATAATCACTATCATTATCATCACCAATGCTCACATCTGGTCTGGATTTGGAAAATAGAGTTTAACTTTGATTCTGGTACAATCGAAGGACGGCCCAGCACCAAGAGGTGGAAGGCTGTGGTTGTCTGGGTTTTCCTCACTATTACCCATATTATGGTCATTTAGTTTCGAGTCAAAACTCACCAGACCTTGAAACTCATCTTCACTGTCACTTCATCTGTATTAGAATGTCACTGGGGAACAAAAGTGTCCCAATTCACGAGGAGTGAGGAACTTCTTACCGCAAGGGGCACGGTGGAAATAGTGTGTACTATGATGGCATTCCCACAATGCACACTGGGGTCCAGATTTTTTCTATTGCGCACACCCACCACACAGACCATTCTCTACATCTAGGCTTATCAGCCTTTTCTGCGAGATTTGAGCGCTAGAATTTACTGCGTACTAGTACGGACAAAAACCCCTACGTGTAAGACGTACTAGTCGACCAAATCCTCAAAGGGTTAAGGGACCATAGAAGCTCAAGGAAACAGCTAGAGACGCGGAGCTAGGTTCTCCCGGTTTTGGGACAGGTCCAGTGAATGGGAGCCCGGACAGCGTGTGTGTTTAGTGGCTACCCAACGCATTTCGAATCTCGGGTCAGCTGGATGCGCGGTGAATTAAGAGTACAAGTCTGTGTTCTGATAACATCTACCCTTTCCCTGGTAATAAGTCTCATTGGTCAGTTGTGTAATTTTCCGTCAGGATAAGTTATATCTCGCTCTTTATGTTATTAAGTAAACTATAGCATAGTTCCCTTTGTTATTTGTACCCGCTTATGCCATTCCTATTCTGTAGCATGGGATAATACAGAAGACATGCTCACTTGCTGGATATTCCTCAGGCAGAGTGAGTAAAGGTCTCACAATTTTCAGAGTTTTCAATGTGTCAGCCATATCCACTGATGGCAGGAGCCGACCTAAATAGAAAAGCATCTTTTTTTTATATTTTAGTGATGTTAATACAGGAGAAGGGGTTACTAGCCCCTTGCTACTGCAATTCTCTTCAAAGGGGGCTCCTTGGCATGGTGAGAGGCTCTTGGTCTGATGAATTAAGACTGTTGGTCTCCTTCCTAGACCAAAACCTATTACCCCCAACCCAATCCCCTTTTCCTATCCCATCCTCCCCTTTTTTCCTTTCCTCCTCCCCCTCCCTCCCTATTCCCTTCCTCTTTTTGGGCCTTTTGGATTCTTTTCACAGGGCCTTACTGGTTCCTAGGTAGGGGGGGAAGGGCACCGGGGTCAATCTCATTCCGTTGAGGTTCTTGTGGTGGTGTAGTTTTGCTGTGGAATCTGGCTTGCTGGGGAATCCATTCCCTCTTCGGTCTTCCGGGGGGTGGCTTTGGGTGTCTTTTGGGTGGACGGGTGTATCTCTGGAGGCCGCCTTTTGGATTCCAGGGTGTGGCCAAAGGAGGTATGCTTTGTGGAGTTATCCGGCCGCCTCTCTTTGGTCAATGAAGGTAGATCGGCCAGATGTGAGGTTAGCTATCTCGATTGCTGGTTTTTCTGGCGTGTTTTTGGGTAGGGTTATGGCACGGGTTCCATGCCGCATCTGCACTACTTGCGGAAGTTTGAGGGTCTTCTTGGGCGCGGAGAGTGATTTTCCGGCCCTTTATTCCTCCTAGGAACTATTCCCATTCCCCGTTTTTTTTCTTTTTTTTTTTTCTTTAAAAAAGAAAGAAGTAAAATAGCATGCGGTCGATCGTGTTTCCAATTGGGCCCACCATGCCACGGGTTTAAATTTTCCAGTACCAAAACTCACCAAATTACTTTCACTTAAGACGCTCTGTCAGCTTTCGTCATCCTTTGTACCCTCTCATGGCTCCTGTATCCCTGAATGTGTAGTTCAGGTTTCTAGGCATTCTCTTTGCCATAGGTTTTATCCTGGAAACATCCCGTTACCTCACTGAAGGCAATTGTTCAATCCGGCTGAACCTTCTTAAAACCCTTGCTCATCTTTCATTGTGAGGAGCTGATCGTCGAACTCTCCTTCGCTACATTCACGCCATCATTTTATCGAAACTTGATTATGGTGACCAGATCTGTTCGTGGCCTCTCCTGCTACTCTTCTAGGCCTCAACCCCATTCATCACCAAGGATTATGTTTATCTTGGTGCTTTTTGCTCTTCCCTGTTGAGAGCTCTATGCAGAAACGAATTTTCCTCCTTGTCTGTACGCTCTCACAATCTCCGCAATCCTTCATATATCAGAATGGTAACCGATATTAGTAGACATTATTGTTCACCGCCCTCTGTTTGCTCCGTCCCTTCTCTCTTCGCCTACATTCGCTCTTGTTTCTTCAGTTATCACCTTTATATGTTCATGGTAGCAATCTCACTTTTCCCTCCCCCTGGGAAGGTCCAGCCTGTTCGGGTCTGTTCTTTCTCACTCCCTTGCTCGGAAAACTGCCCAACTGCCTACGGTGGCTTCCCGCTCTCTTTTTCTTGACCACTTCCACTCTCATGCTCATGCCATCGCAGTGCACACAGATGGCTCTAAGTCCTTCATGCGGTGTCGATTCGCGGAGCAGTGTTTCTGGACAGGTCATGCGAGGGCCATGTAATATCTCTGGCTAGCATTTTATGTGAATTGTATTGCCATTCTTGCAAGCACTTATTCGTTATTGCATCTATGCCTGTGTCATCATTTGTGGTTGTCTCAGACTCCCTTAGTGCTCTACAGCCTATACGGAAATTTGATACACTCACCCCCTAGTTCCTCCGTTATCCAACTTTGGGCTATGCCGTATCTCTACCAAGATAAAGTTATTGTTGTTTTTGTTGGTCCCTGGTCATGTTGATGTACAGGCAATGAACAGGCAGACACTGCTGTGCCGATCAGCAGTACATGACCTACACAAAGTTTAGCAAACGCGACTTCTTCAGTTGATATGTGGGTGTTCAGTTTCAGACTATTTTACCTGTAATAGCTACCCACTTACACCCAATTGGCAACAACGTTGGTTAAACTCTGCTCGGTAAACAAACTTCTTTCTTTTAACGCTGCATAGGTGACTGAGCCATCTTCTTGTCTCGCGTCGAGGTTGGGAGACTACTTTCTCCCGCCTTCGCGGTTGGCCACACTTACTCATGGGGTATCTCATGGAGAGGCCACCCTAGTTCATCTCTGTGAGCGTTGTCAAGTTCCAGTATCAATTAGCCACATTCTGTTAGACTGCCCTCTCTATCAACGAGCACGCAGAATTCTTCCTCCACGTCGTCTCGCTTACATTCTATCTTTACCTTCCTTCTTGCTGATGGACCCTCCTTTAATCTGACTCTCCCCCCCCCCCCCTCACTTGACTCTTGGCAACGACTGATTTACTCCACAAAACTCTGATTAATGATACTTTTGCACTCCCCTCAGCCCCTTTCTACCTTCAATCTCTTGCTGGCCCTCTTTCCTTTAACCATGCTCTGCCCCGCTGTTCTTCGTAACTATTACTCATCCATCTCCTTTTTGCCACCTGATACCCTCGCTTCCTTCCTGCCCCTGCAACACTGTATAGCCCTTGTGGTTTGGTGCTTCTTTTTTATTATATGTATGGCATTTTAAGGAACCTCTTATGGCACGCATGTTTCAGAGGAAAAATTCTTTTTCTTATGCTTTGATGATGGTCACACAGTGTGGGACAGTTGGTTAGGCATGGAAAACAATGATGTATAAAAGCCGGATTTCTATACATTATCAGTTTACAGTCATAGTAATGTATTAGTCATGTACAAATATAGTACAGTAAAAACCAGTGGTTCCTTGGATAAAAATTAATTCCTGAGGTGTTCGAGTGCGATACTGAACAAATTTGTTCTCATAAGGAATAATGGAAATTAGACCCCAAAAAATACACTTACAAAAGCACTTGCATAATTGTTCGAGTTTTGAGCTGTTTGTATCCCGAAGTACCACTGTATGATGTTTGTATCCCGAAGTACCACTGTATAATGTTTGTATCCCGATGTACACTGTCAGTAACCTTACTTTGGTTAGTGTGGATCTAGTGGGCCAGAGATTTTAATATCAATATTATTTATATTAATATGAGGTGTGTATATAACAGTGGTGTTAATATGTCAGGGAGATTACAACACCCAAATCATTTATTAGAAAACTACAATCATCAATATCACAAACTGCAGAGAGAATCCCCTGTACAAACTTCCATACATCTCCAAAAGGACAAAGTAAAGCTATATGGAAAAATAGACACAAAGTATAATGTGATCCTATATTGACTATTTTAAACACACACACAGTGGGCTTTATCAAGATGGGTTTGTGGGACACGTGGCTTTTCAAAATGTGCTTGTGACACTGTGGCTTTTTTTATTTCAAGCTTTGTGTTTCGTGACACGTGTAGCGCTTTTTCATCAAGATGTGTGTTTGAGACACTGTGGCTTTATAAGATGTGTTTGTGACCACTGTGGCTTTATCAATGTGTTGTGGACACTGGCTTTATCAAGATGTGTTTGTGACACTGTGGCTTTATCAAGATGGTTTGTGACACTGTGGCTTTATCAAGATGTGTTTGTGACACTGTGGCTTTATCAAGATGTGCTTGTGACCACTGTGGGACTTTTTCAAGATGTGCTTGTGACACTGTGGCTTTATCAAGATGTGTTGTGACACTGTGGCTTTATCAAGATGTGTTTGTGACACTGTGGCTTTTCAAGATGGTTTGTGAACTGTGGCTTTATCAAGATGGGTCTGTGACACTGTGGCTTTATATTCATGATGTAGTTTGTGAACACTGTTTGGTAGAGATACGGCGTAGCCAAAGTTGGTAGGGGAAAACTGGGGGATGAGATGAATAAAATTTTTCATATAGCCTTTTGAGCATAAGGACTGAGACTACTACAAATGATGCACGGGCTAGATGCAATACAAATAAGGTGAAAAAAAAGGCATACATTCAGCAGTAAAAATGCTAGCGGAAGATAGTAAATGCCCCCGTCGACGCGCCCGGAAACACTGCTGCGAATCCAACCCCGTCTAAGACTTAGAGCCATTGTGTAACAGCGGTGGGCATGAGAAGGGGGGTGGAAGGAACAAAAAAAAGAAGCGGGAAGCTACCGGGGCAGTTGGCTTTCGAAAAGGAGTGAGAAAAAAAGCCCCAAAAAAGGCGGGAACTTCCGGGGGGGAGGGAAAAGTGAGATGTACAGAAATATAAAGGTGGTAATGAAGGGAAGACAAGATGAATGAGGCGAAGAAAAAAAGGGAGGGAGCAAACAGGGGCGGCGAACAAATTAAAGAATGTCAAATAATACGTTGCCATTCATAAATGGAAGGATTTTAGACGTGAGAGCTACATGAACGAGGCAATGGGCATCCGGCGTTTCAGACAAGGAGGAACTTTTGCTTTGATAGAGGCCTTTTCAACGGGGAAAAGAGCAAAAAGCCCCAAGCACAAACGTAACCTTTGGGTGTGGAAGAGTTAAAGGTAAGAGAGTAGCGGGAGGGGCCCGCGGAAAAAATCGGTACCATAATGGTTTCGATAAAACGGGGGCTGAATGCAGGCGAAGCAGAGTTCGACGACGCCCCCCAGGAAAGATGAGCAAGGGTTTTAAAAAGGGTTTTCCCGGTGTGACAAGTTGCCTTCAGAGAGGTAATGTGAGGTTTTCCGGTTAACCGGGGAGGGTCAAAGAGAAGGCCCTTGGGAAACCTGATGTATCACTTCGGGGATAGGGGGGCCCTAGAGATACAAAGGGGTATCGGAGGGAAACAGAGCTCTGGAAAGTAATTTGGTGAGTTTGGTACTTTAAAATTTTAAAACCCATGGGGTGGGCCCAAGGAAACCGGTCGACCGCATGCGGGAGAAAACGCAATAAGGTGACAGTCACGCCTGCCAAGCAATAGCAAGTCACAAAATGAGTGATGACCAAAATTTGGGGGGAAGAACAGAGGCCAAATCATTTTTTAGCAAGGGAAAAAGTGTTTGTTTAGAACACACCCCGGGGACCCTTCACTGGCGAAGTCCGGGGAAAGAACATTATTGACTCGAAAAATGGAAATGTCTGTCAGTTAAAAGTTTTTAAAGGGGGAGGGAGATTGCCTCGGAGGCCCAAGGAAAGGGCCGGGCCAAAATTTAACCTCCAAGTTTTGTCTATGCCTTTAAGGGAAAAAAATATGGCAAAAACTGAGGATTATTCGCAAAGGGATTTTGAACTACGTATCCAAGCGAGTAAGGGGTTATGTAGAACGACCCTTACGAAAGCCAATTGACTAGCGGAGAGACTGTTGGGGAGTCTCTAAAACCACATTAAACCGAATTTTCGAGGCTTTCATCACTTTGCAAATGCATATAAGAGCGTGGGGCGATAGTGGGGGGCATCATGTCCTGAGTACCCGGTTTGCGGAAAGGGAGAAAATGGCAGTTTTCCCCAGTGGGAAAAAATCTTGTGCCCAAATAAGATTGAAAGTGTAAGAGGACTCAAGGGCGACCCATGTAAATGTTGAACATGAATAGAAGTCATAGGCCAGCTGCCCATGATGGCAAGCTGAGAGGTTGCCTCCCGTTCTTGAAGTTAAAAAGGCACATATACTGTTTCTTCTCCGGGAAGAAAGTCCAAGGGTACTAACTCTCTGGCAGATTTTGAGGGGAAAGAAACGGGGGC
>NC_069486.1:22141569-22185294 GCF_026875155.1 Cherax quadricarinatus | reverse complement strand
TAAATCCCCCAGGAAGGATAGTATTAAAATATCTGAGGGGTTTAGTTGGGAAATGATCAGACGCTATATTGTTAAAAGGAAGACTCACAGGGAGAAGAATGTTAAAGCCCGGGCCAGATGGGGGACCCCCCCCATAGATGTGTGGGGGTTAAAGGTCACCTAAATTTTGGGATTATCATGACTGTTTAAAGAGTGACAAAGTTGTTTGCCATTACGATTACCAAACTGTGAGTTTCCAATGCTTTTGTGTTCGCATTGTATCGCCAATAATAAGAGAGGCTAGAATGGCACAATTTGGGGCTCCAGAAATTAAATTTATCGCAGGAGCATACAATTTAAAATATTTTGAGAGCGGGTTTCCCTTATAAACCCAAAAACCCCGTGTTTTGTAGCCCTCGTTTTTTGTGTGCAAAAAGTGAGGGGGGGAAAGTGATTTTTTAATATATAGAACACAAGAAAACACAAGTCTTATAATTAATCTGCATTTCTTTTTGTCTTCTAGTGCATAAAGAATTAAACTAAAGTTTTGGTGTGTGTGTGTGTGGGGGTTTGTTTTGTGGGTGTGTGTGTGTGTGTGTGTGTGGGGTTGTGTGTGTTTGTGTGTGTTGTGGGTGTGTGACTCAACAACAATATTTGCCCCAATAACTCATTCGTTGTGCCCGGGTGGGAAGTGTAAATTTGCTTTACTCTTAATTTTTCATGATTGTACCCAAAAGTATAAAAAGTAAGTAACTTTAAGAATTTTTTTTTTCCTTTGTAATTGTGAGTCATTACCCTTTGTACCAGTTCGTATCAAAACTTTGGGGGCCAGTCCCGGACCCATTACGTACCTTGTAATCTGAAATCCTTTTAAAATTGTCATGATTGTGACCGCCCTTACCTGGAGTTCCCTACCTTTGTAAATTTGGTTTATTACCTTTGTAAAATTTTAGTTTCATTACCTTTTAATTGGAGTTATTACCTCTGTAACTTGCTAGCTATCAAAAATTTGGAGTCCAGTCCCCGGACCAATTAGTACCCCTGTAATCTTTTGATACCGCCCAAGGGATGGGTATGGGGTGAAAAAAAAAATTTAAACTAAATAGTGCTTTGGACCTTGTCGTGTGATCCAATAGTTGAGACAGACAGGAGCGACCCGTTCTAAAAAACCCCTGTTGCCCTGGGTTGTTTTATTGATGGGTTTTTTGATGGGGGGTGATCTTGCTTTTGGACCCTTTTTAAAAATTTTTTTTTGATATGGGATTTGTGCTATTGGTCTGTAGTTCTTTGCTGTGCTTTATGCCCCTTTGTGGAGTGGGGCTATGTTGTTGTTTTTAGTAATGTGGGCGACCCCGTGTCCATGCTCCCTCTCCATAGGGTGGAAAAGGTCGTGATAGGGGTTTTTTGCGTTTTTGTGGGGGCATTTGGGGGCATGTTTTTATCGCCGTTCGAAGTATTTGGGTCAGGAAAACATCGGGAAAAGGCTTGTGTTAATAAATTTTGTGGCTCTCTCATAAAAATTCTTTTTGATCTTGACTCTCAGCTGGTTAGGGCTTGCTAAAAACTGGTATATTGGGATTTGGTAGCTCACCATTTCCTTGCTTTATCTGTGTAGGACCGGGTTCGTTCCCCGGACGGGGAAAATTTCTTGGGGCCCCGGTGGCCTGGTGGCTAGCTCCGCTTCCACACGGAGGGCCCCCGGGGTTTTTTCCCCGGGGGGTTTTGGGAAACATTTCGAAAGTTTCCTTAACCTGTTGTCCTGTTCACCCAGCGCAAAAAATACCCGGGTGTTAGTCGACTGGTGGGGTCGCATCCCGGGGGAAAGATTTAAAGGGCCCCAAGGAAAAAAAGTTAGACAGTCCCCGATGACGCATGATTTTTGGGTTTCCTGGGGGGTAAACCCTCCCGGGGTTAAAAATCCCCAACAAATCTTTTCTTATCTTATCTTACCCCTCTGTTTAAATAGGGGCCCCAAAACTGGGGCGTTGTTCTGATTTTGATTTGGCAAGGAGAAGAAATACTTTGGGTTTCTTTCGATTTCATTTATGGTTTTAGTTCCTTCCCGCGTTCCTGGCTCCTAAGGATTATTTAGTTAAGTTCGATGACTTGACTATTTCTCTGACAGTTGTCTCCTACGCTTTAGATATATTGACCTCTGTTAGCAGCTATGTTATTCTTTTCCGTCGCATGTTAAGGGAGCGCTGTCTCTTTTATTTTACATCTACTCCTCCATTTTCTTAGAGGAAATAAGCCTTGTGCATACATCGAGTGCACCGTAGTTAGTTAATCTGATTCTAGGCTTAAGTGTAGACTATAGTGGGTCAATAATTTTAACAGGTACGTCCAAATGGTTGTCAACTGAAAGTGTATGTTTGTTTGTTCACTCCTGTACTTTTTGCGGACCCTTTTTTTTACTTAGCGGCAGTTCATTTAGAAGTGGCACTGGACTTGTCTGCAGAACAGTTTATACAAACTTTTCGTAAATTTGCAAGCTAGGAGATCTGTCGAGATTGATGATTTCGAGTAATGCCACAAATTTGGTAGCGGATTGACCCCCGGCCGGAACTTTCTCAGGTATACTCCAGGTATATTCAGAGCTTTTGTGGAGAGATACCTGGGATACTAATAACAAAGTCAAAGTGACTTATTTCCATTGGCAGTAGGCACTGCTGCAGTGCTCCTCCATTATTATATTCAATATGTTTATGTACCAGTAGAACCTCGTGTATGCAGAGATTCGGTTTCTACAGTTTCGGTTAATCACACGGTTTACCGTGGCCTGTAAAATTTACTTAATTTTGCTGATAATGTTGGTAAGACATGACAGTAGTGATGGTGGCAGTTGTTCAGAGTCTACGAAGCAATCAAGTGCTTCTCATCAGGTAAAAAAGTGATAATTCTCCACTTACTGTGTGTAATTTTATCAATTAATCTTCATCATAGGTATGTATGTAAGTGAGAAGAAAACACAACTTCTGTCGTACCCTGAGTTTCAAAACTTCTTCGTTCAGAAGTGTTCAAGTGCCCGTTACTGAATGAATGTGTACCCATAAGGAATAATGTAAATTAGTTTAGTCAGTATCAGACCCAAATTTACACTTACAGAGACACTGACCTATAATATACACTTACATAATTGGTCGCTGTTTGGGAGCTGTTCAAAACTCGGTTGTACCAACCTGTTATGTGCAATATGGTGGGTTACTATCTGTGGTTTTGGGCATCCATGGTAGGTCTTGGAAGAATCCATCATGGATATAGGGAGACTTATGTAGTCTTATCATTACAGGCTATCAGACTGTGGGAGCCAAGATACAAGAGGACTATCAGATGCACCGGTGATAATAGGGGTGAAGCAGGTGCCCAGTGATTCAGGCTTATATACCCAACAGAACGTCTGTTTCTTCTCTCCACTATTAAAGCCCAGGAAGCCAACATGCCCTCCTTGATGCTATTTTAGAGAAGGTAAGATCAGAATAATTATTGTTAGCATTTTTTTACCTGGGGAGGGTTACCCCCCAGGATAACCTGGGGTGGTGGAAGGGTTAGCCACCCAGGTTAACCCAGGATAGGGAGTTGTTAGCCAGCCTGGATAAAACCTGGGTGGGGGAGGGTAATCCACCCAAGATTTCCTGGGTGTGTGGGGAGGGTTAGCCACCCAGGATAACATGGGTGTGTCGGGGTGGGTTAGCCACCAGGATAGGGAGTGTTAGACAGCCAGGATAATCCAGGGTAAGGAGAGTTATCTACCAGGATAACCCAAGGGTAGGTGAGTGTTAGCTATCCCAGGATAAACACAGAGTAGGGAGTAGGTGTTAGCAAGCCAGGATAACAGGTAAGGAGGTTAGTACCCAGGATAACCCAGGAGGTAGAGGGAGTGTTTAGCCACAGGATAACCAGGGTAGGGTGAGTTTAGCCACCCAGGATAACCCAAGGAAATTCAGTGGGTCATCGTAGGACTGTCTGTCTTCATATTTCCATTGTGGTCCTTCGATCTTGTCCCCAGGATGCCACCCACACTGGTCAATCTAGGGTGAACAGTGACAGCAGGTGTAAGGTGACTAACACCCAGGTACCTACTTACTGCTAGGTGAACAAGTGACAGCGGGGTCTTAAGGATACAAGACCTACTGTTTCCAACCGCTACCGCGGATCAACCCCCGGACCTCAGTGTGTGAGCTGAGAAGAAATCACAGTATTTGTGTTTTTCGAAATTCCGGTTGTGGACTGATGAGGTATGTGTGCAGGACAAGGCCAGCATGTAGTGGAGTTCGGCAAGATTTACTGGAGTTGCTGGCATGGAGCAACATTCTTAATGGACTTGGTCTTTGTACTCCTAATACTTGGGCATCACACACCCTTCCATGCGTTTGCTACTACTTGAGATAACACACTTCATGGTATGTTCCTAACACTTGGGTTCAACAAAAAACCCTTCATGGTATGTTCCTAGTAACTTGGGCAATCACACACCCTTCATGGTATGTTCCTAGCAACTTGGTATCACACACCTGGTTTACGCTCTCGCTTCACCTACGGCGAGGGCCTGGGTCTGGGTTCGATTTCAGCCAGAGTAGAAACATTGGACTGTGTTTCTTTCCACCTGTTGTCGATGTTCCCCATCAGTAAAAATGGGTTACTGGCGTGTTAGTCGACTTGTGTGGTGTCGCCATCTGGGACACTGACCTAATTTGCCCGAAATGCGGAGCATTACAAGGGACTTTCTATATAGTAAGATGTCATTGTTATCAGGCTAGGACTGTATACCTGTACATGTACTGTAGTAAAATAAAGTTATTATTATTATTAACAAGGAAAACGTAAAAACCTTCTGTTCAGGCCTGAGAAAACTAAACAGGGAAAACAAAAATCATCAGTTGTTTCACGCGAGCTGGGAGGAAAATTTATAGTAAGATAAAACATCAACAGGACAACAAGATAATATCTCAAACGAACAACGATTTCTCTACCTTCCTTAGGAAATGCTGTCATTTCTGATATAACAGATTAGATAAGTGCCCTTAATACATATATAACTGTGGTGCATATAGTGTATTACTATATATTGTGCATTATTATTTTTATTATTTTTTTCATCACAAGCTAATGTAACTACCTCCAATAGTTTTTTATTCTTTCTTACTGCTATTAATTGCCTCATAATTTTATGTTACAAGTCAAATCTTACTCCATATTTAATATTATTCCATTGTTCTTACCTGGCCTTTTATTTTTGTTTACCAATACTTGTTTTTTATTTCACTTTGTATTGTGTGTGCAATTAGTGTATATTCAAATTAATTTTTTTGCAAGTACCAAAACTATCTTTTGCTAGCTAGTACCAATACCTCATTTTTTTTTTTTTTTTACTTTTTATGTGCAATAAATGCTCAACTATATAATATTAAAAATCAGTCTTACTCCTAAAACCAATATTATTTCATAGTGGACTATGTCCATTTACTTGTTTAACATTACTTAATGTAGTCCCTTATATATTTTTTCATTTATTTAGCTTTATTATAACTACCTTAGCTTCATATATTCACAATTGGTAAAAATAATCAAGGTGCTATTCTCAGCTTGTAAAGTTAATAAGTTCACTATTTTGCCATTATACTCCAAAGTCATTTATTTGATAGCCACTTTATTGTTCACCACAACTTATATTAGTCCATTTTATATTTTAATTTTATATTATAATTCTAATTAAAGAATCTACTTTATGTAATACATACCTATCATATCCCAAGCTACATTATTTGATCATCACTTTATTTAGTTCACCAAAATTATTTTTGTCCTTTTATATTTGTCTCCTTTATTGTAGCTTTAAAAAACTCACTTAGATCATTATTTTACATTTGTTAAATAATTCAGGTGCTATTTTTTTTTTAGCTTTAGAATATTTACGTTACTTTATTTTTTACTTAATTCTAACTATAGATTCACTACAAAATCTTATGATTTACAAGCATTGATCCTGATACCAACCTCTTATTTAATGACTTAAATGATTCAAAAAGTGTACTGTAAAGTACTACCACAGCACGAACAATCAAAGGCACTTCTCAGAGCCAACAACACATAACTGTCTTTAAACTACAATATCAGATCTTTAAGCAAGCATTATGATGGACCTCCTAGCATTACTAAAATCCTTGCATGCCATATTTGTCCATCTTACACTAAACTAAAAACTGGCCTAAAGCCTGATAACTACAGATTTCTGTGCCATTCTGGTTACAACCAGCCATACACAACTGTAGGCCCAGACCAACAAGGGGGATGGCACTTGCTATATACTCTAATACCAACTAGAATGTATCACTAATACTTGCACAAGGGATGAACATGGGGGAAAATATAATAGCTAAATTCAATTCCAAAAACCTACAAAAAACCCTCTCACAGTGATAAAACATTACAGAGTTCCACATCAAACATTAGCAATTTAGTCAAAACCTAGGAAGTATGATAACGATGCATGCATGAACAAAGATCACTTAACTACTCTCAGGTACTTCCCAATATAAATATCCTGCAAGACCTAGGGGACCCATCGTTACTGAATCTCAAAAACACAATGTAGTAACTGCATGTTTGATACACAACCGGTAACAAACCTAAAAGAGTTACAGAGATAGTGTTTCCCTACTGACCACATCTGGACCAACTCTAATATCCCTTTAAAGTCAGGCATAATTACAGATATACCACAGGAACACCTACCTACTTTCCTCATAACAACTCTTGGTAAAATACCCAGACACTACAAAGTCACCTTCAGACTTCACATTGTAGGCAGCCATTAATAACTTCACAACAGCTGTAACAAACATGACTGGCACACTGAGCTAGCAATCTATAACAGATATTGACGAATGTTTTACTAATTTTCTAAAGAAGTCCCAATAACCGATATAACAAGCACTGCCTAAAAAAAATAATCAGATGACAGCTAGAGACTGAACAGTTCCCTGGCTAACACCAGCATTCTCCAATATCATTAAATACAAAAACACCGATATGAAACAAACAGCTACAGATTGGTCACATAACCAGAGACCAAACCATAACGTTACTCGTCAAATCCTAACCAGCCTGATAAGAAGGGCAAAAAATTGTATATTGGAAAAAGATTATCCAACTTACAAGGTGATATTAAAAAGACCTGGGAAGGACCTTATCTGAAAATTCCTGGGAAACAAAAAAGATATCACGACATAGCGAAATAAATTAGCAAAATAAGATGAACCCACATCTCCCACCAACAGAAACGAGCAAACAGAACTCATTGATTTTCTTTATCCACTATAGGTCAAAACTTGCACAATAAAATCCCAAGACAGTAACCTCCAAATGCTACCTCACTGGCAAACTACACGATCACTCTGTTTCCTAGCTCCGGACTATCCCATACGAAGTCTCCATTATTATAAAGCGCACTGGAAAAACAAGGCCAGGAGGAATTTAAATTACCTTACCACCACTTTATGTACAAAAAGAATCACAAGTACTATCACCATCATTGCAACACTCTTTAACAAATCCATTTGGAATACTACACCTTACCTACAGTTCTCAAAATAGAAAGGTCACCCCCGATCATAAAGGAGGAGACCAAACAGAGTTGAATAAACTATAGGCAATATCCATCATTACCACCCTCTCTCAAAAAAATCTTCGAAAAATTAATTCATATAACGAATCTACTCCTACCTCATCTCCCATAACATCTCAACCATGCCAATTAGGATACAGGCTATAAAAAATACTAATGATGCTATTTTACACATGCTAGAAACATATATACATGTACAATGCATTTAGAGAAAAAAAGAAAGTCCCACTGGGGATCTTCCATGCTTCACCGTAAAGCTTTTGTTACAGTTGAACATGACTTGCTCCACGTATACTTGTCACACTATGGTATTAGAGGCACTCCCTTCAATTAACTCAAGTCTTACCTCAGCAACAGAAGCCAATATGTGTACGCAAATGAGCAAGGCTCTTCCGCACAAACTATTACAGTGGTGTCCCACAGGGAAGTGTCCCTTGGCCCTTTCATCTTTATCTAGACTAAATGACTACCAAATTGCTTCTCATTACTCAAACCACACTTTGTGCAGATGACACGCTAGCCAATACTGTAAACACCGATTACAGAAAATATCTTACTGGATGAGGACTAACAAACTTACACTAAACATTTGACAAAAACCCTACTTCATTCAGTTTTGGTATCAGAGCTAAAGATGTACCTTTAACATAACGATAATACGGATCACTATCACAAAGCTAAACAGAGGGAAAATTATTTGGAATCCACCTCGATACTTGACTCAAATTTCATTCAATGTACAAAATATATTTCTAAGAAAATTCCAAGACTGTAGGCCATACTATGAAGATATGGTACTATGTTCCACAGTCAGCCCTACTGGCCCTTTATCACACTCTTATTTACCCTTATCTCACCTATGGAATTGTTGCATGGGGCCTCAACAACTATTAACCATCTCAGCAGACCACTAATTACCCAACAAAGGCCTGCAGTTAGATTGATATCAATTATCATACAGGGCAACACACTACACCAATATTCAAAACACTAAACCTATACACCATACAAAACATCCATTATTATTATTGCCAACTATACATACATAGAACACTTAACTCTGATATTAAAACATCCCCTCAAACATCTCATTGCAACTTCAACAGACACATGACCCATTACACAAGGCACAGATCACCTCTTTGATGTTCTCGTGTCCATCTTCACGGCTAAGCAAAAAACATTGCACATAAAAGCCCTCCCTAAAATTGGAATTCATTAACTGTAAATATAAAAGAAAAACACACATGTTTTCAAATTCAAAGTTCTCTTCTCAAAGTTCACTTACTCACTCAAACCAAATAAATTACTGAATAAACTGAACCTATAAATTGTATATCAAAATGCTTACTCACATTACATCACATAAATGTTTAAACCTAGGAACCCCCCAATCTAACTTTGTTTTTTTTTAAATACACTATACAGAATTACTCCATTTACTGAATGAACAGCAATGCATGCAACCATATGACCTGTCTTTGTAATACTCATTTTGTGCATTTATAGTTATTGTTTACAATAATGTCTTGATCACTGATTTCATCAGTGATTAGTTAATCTAAGTTAATTTTAAGCCAGCCCGTAATTTGCTATGCATATAAGTGGCTTTGGCATGCTGCTCTTAACTGTATTTTTTTATCGTACTTCTGTATGTATGCTAAAAATTTCTAAATAAAATAAAATAAATAAATTATTCATGGTAAGTTCTTAGCACTTGGGCATCACACACCCTATCATGGTATGCCAGTACAAATACACCTCCATGATGGGCTATACTGTTACTGGCACAAGAGTTACTGTATAACAATTGTTCGTTTTTTTTCAGTTCTTTTTATCAGTTAACTGCTATAATAATACAAATAATTTAGTATATTCAGTAAATATTCTGAATCAGTTGATTCCTACTGCCACATGGACCTGCCCATAATTACCGCAACACAGAGATGGCCAAAACAGGCAATTTGTGACACTGGCTATGATAAAATTTCGCTGGCAGGCATGAATGGAAATCCATTGGTTCTATGATGTTCATCTTCACGGACCGGGAACATGCAACAGGGGGGCCAGGGAGTAGTTCAGGAGTGCCCCGTTGAGTATGTCTCTGTGAGGTGTTGAAGAATTTGAAAACTCCGAAACAAATGAAACATGTAGGGGGATTCACAACTGCTGTACATGGGGTATAACTATGAATGACCTAACTGGTCACACCACCACCACTAATAACTGGTCACAGACTAGTACATGATAACTGGATGAAAGGTTCTGACCTACACCACTAACTGGGCACAGACCAATATTATATGTTTATTTCAGCTTAATAAAATTGTTTTTACATGATGGGTGACATGATTACAATGTTTCGCAAAATGATGGGTGCATGATCCAATGTTTGCTACAGTGATGGGTGACATGATACAATGTATACAGTGATGGGTCGTCATGATACAATGTACAGTGATGGGTGAATGATATGATGTACAGAGATGGTTGACATGTTAAATTGTTGTACAGAGATGGTGACATGGATACAATGTTGTACAGTGATGGGTGCATGATACAATGTTTTTACAGTGATGGGTGACAGATACAATGTACAGTGATGGCTTGACATGATAAAAATGTTTTTACAGTGATTGGGGTTTGACATGGTAACAATGTTTGTAAAGTGATTGGGTGACATGATTACAATGTTTGTACAGTGAAGGGTAACATGATACAAAAGTACAGTGATGGGTTGACATGATACAATGTTTGTTACAGTGATGGGGTGACATGTTAGTGCTTGTACAGTGATGACTGACCATGATGTACTTGACAGTGATGGGTGACATGATACATGTAGTGATGGGTGATATTGATTACAATGTGTGTACTCAGAGATGGTTGACATGTTACAGTTGTTTGTAAAGTGAGGGTGACATGGTTATTATGTTTGTACAGTGATGGTGACATGATTACAGTGCTATGTACAGTGATTGGGTGACATGATACTATGTGTGTACAGTGATGGGTGACATGATGCAATGTGTGTACTGTGATGGTTGACGTGATACAGTGCTTGTACAATGATGATTGACATGATACAGTGCTTGACTATCAGTTATAGATTATCATGATAGTGTTTGTACATTGATGGGTGGACATTGTATTAGTGATTGTACTTTGATGGGTGACATGATACTGTGCTAGTACAGTGATTGGTTGACATGATTGTGCTGTACAATGATGGGGTGACATGAATACAGTGCTTGTTACAGTGATGGGTGACATTAATACAGTGCGTTGTACAATGATGGGGTGACATGGCTACAGTGCTTGTCAGTTATGGTTGACATGATAGTGTTTGTACAATGATGGGGTGAAATGATAGTGATTGTACGTGATGGGGGTGGACCATGATTACTGTGCTTGTACATTGATGGTTGACATGATAGTGCTGTACAATGATGGGTGACATGCAAAACAGTGTTGTACAGTGATGGGGGTGAACATGATACAGTGCTTGTACAGTGATGAGTGACATGACACAGTGCTTGTACAGTGATGGTTAACATGTTACAGTGCTTGTACAGTGATGGGTAACATTTAGGTGTGCAAGCAGGAAGCCCATAGTCATCATGCAGAGCATTTTGGGTGAGTTTCAACTTGCAATATTTCTGTCTTTACAAATGGTTTGACTTACGAGAGTTCGACTTTACGATGGTGTAGCAGCAATTACCTTGGAGATGAAACTTAAGATAATTACCCAACATTAATGTAACTTGTATTCATTCATTTACTTTTTAATACTGGTACAGCCTCTCATCAATTAACGATGGGTGTTACCATTCAAGAGACACGTTATTAACGAATTCGTCGCAAAGAGAGGAGCAATTATAATGTGTGGGTTTTTGTGTCAACCAATACAGCAGTTGTACTGTATATTGTAATAAACAGAAAAGAGAGGAAATCAGTCTAATATACATTTATTTAGGTATGAATACTGGTCAGAGAGACCATTGTAAGTTCCGAGGCTTCAGTTTAAAGTGAGTTACGTCACTAAGTGAGGAGAGGCTTGGTTATTAGTTAGTTTAACAGTTAATTATTTGTTTATTTACTGATTGAAGGACAGTAGTTATTAATTATTATTTATTTAGCATACTTACTTTTTATTCTCCTATGATATTTTCAACCTTACGATTGCGTTCGTTGAAACATAATCCCATCGGAAAGTCCAAGAGCACCTTCCTGTGTCCTTTAACCAGTGATGTTTCTACTGTCTGGTTGTGTAATTCTAAACTTTTTGATCCATGTTGGTGCTTGAAAATAAAAAGATATGGGATTTAAAATAGTGTGTTTTTGGTTGTAAGAATGGGTTTAGCATGATAAATAATAATAATACTAATATTAATCATCTTTATTTATGCAAGTACATGTACAGTACATCCTTGACTTACAAAAACCTCGAGAATCTTGTGTATTGTCTATAATATTAATTAGAGAGGGAAGTCTTTCAACTTTGTACACTTGGGGACTTTTGTATTGTGGATTATATTGATATTATAACAAATTCAGCTATAAGCCCTCCACTTTCACGAGCTTCAAATATTCGCAAATGCCCAAGCCAACCAATCACTTATCATTATTTTATTTTTTTTATTATCACACTGGCGATTCCCACACCAAGGAAGGGTGGGCCCGAAAAAGAAAACTTTCACCATCATTCACTCCATCACTGTCTTGCCAGAAGGGTGCTTTACACTACAGTTTTTAAACTGCAACATTAACTGCAACATTAACACCCCTCCTTCAGAGTGCAGGCACTGTACTTCCCATCTCCAGGACTCAAGTCCGGCCGGCCGGTTTCCCTGAACCCCTTCATAAATGTTACTTTGCTCACACTCCAACAGCACGTCAAGTATTTAAAAACCATTTGTCTCCATTCACTCCTATCAAACACGCTCACGCATGCCTGCTGGAAGTCCAAGCCTCTCGCACACAAAACCTCCTTTACTCCCTCCCTCCAACCTTTCCTAGGCCGACCCCTAATCCGCCTTCCTTCCACTACAGACTGATACACTCTTGTCTCTACATGTCCGAACCACCTCAACAACCCTTCCTCAGCCCTCTGGACAACAGTTTTGGTAATCCCGCACCTCCTCCTAACTTCCAAACTACGAATTCTCTGCATTATATTCACACCACACATTGCCCTCAGACATGACATCTCCACTGCCTCCAGCCTTCTCCTCGCTGCAACATTCATCACCCATGCTTCACACCCATATAAGAGCGTTGGTAAAACTATACTCTCATACATTCCCCTCTTTGCCTCCAAGGACAAAGTTCTTTGTCTCCACAGACTCCTAAGTGCACCACTCACCCTTTTCCCCTCATCAATTCTATGATTCACCTCATCTTTCATAGACCTGTCAGTGGAACGTCTTCCAACTGAACAAAGAAACTAATGGAAAAATAAATAAAGAAATAACTAGGAAAAATAAGAATAATGATTTTTGAAGATTTTACTTAAAATTTAAATATAATAAAAAAAATGGCCTTCAGTTCTTGTAGTTGGGCAGGAGTAGGTAAGGCCCTGGATAGATCTTCTGATATTATTGATGTAGGTTATCCAGGGCAGATGGTAATAATCCGATGTTTTGGAATTTCCTACCACTTGGATGGAGCACCACAAGTAGAATAGGTAAGGGCCGGTAGTAGAATAATGTTAATAAGTATTATTAACAAATGTCTTGCTACTTTATCTGGCGTCTATCCTGGAAGACCACGCCAGGAACAGAGCTGGTAATAAGAAAAAATAAACTGATTACCCTAGTCATGATAATATAAATTTAAAAATGGAAAAGAAGGGAAAAATGCCAAAATCATTACTGGTAACCAGCGAACAAAAGAAAAGAACAAACAGTAATACTCCTGGTAGATCACCCTACCTGATTAGGAGAAGAGTGGAGGTGAAGTGACTCTCCAAACTTCAACCCACACCAGGTAAGGTCAATATTACCAGGAGTAGAAACTTTAACAAATCGGACACCAGGAACTAGTTTTGCCCCAGCCCGCCAGAGGGGGGGGGTGCGCGCGCAACGTAACTCGCTAATGGTTCCTGGTGGCCTGAACAACCTTAACCCCACTTACGCCTACTTTTCCCTCACAATACCCCCTTCCAAAACTTATGGACGGAGTCAATAAGTCAACGAACAGAGGGAAAAGAACTATGTACAACCTCGGCTCAGCCAATCTGAGAAGTGGTTTTCAGAGCCTGAAATATGAACGACTTTAAACTTATAGGGCTGAATAGCCAGAGCCCATCTCAAGAGTCTGCTATTTGACCCTTTAAAGTTTTCCAAGTACATCAGTGGCTTGTGATCTGTTTCAAGCACAAAGGGTTTACCGTATAGGTAGTATTTAAATCTACTTATACCCCATACTAACGCATAACATTCTTTCTCCACAGTGGAATATCTTTCTTCTCTGGGCAGAAGCTTCTTACGGGGCGAAAGATACTGGGAAAGGTGTCTCCTCATAATATTGAAGTAGTACAGCCCCGAGTCCAGAATGGGAGGCATCTGTTCGGAGACAAAATATTTTATTAATATCTGGTAATTTTGGGAAACAGGGGGGTTCGAAAATATCCTCTTAATTTTTTCCCGAAGCTTTGCATGGCTTCCTCAGAACAACTAAGAGGTTCCTTGACACCCTTTTTCAAATAGTCTGTAAGAACTGAAGTTAAACTACTTAGATTTGGTACGAAACTTCTATAAAAGGGTTTTACAGATCCAAGGAAACTTTTTAATAACTTTTTGGTGCAGGGAACGTACTTTCTAAAACGGCTTTGGTCTTATTAGGAAGTGGTGAGAAGTTGTTGTCAGATATAATGAACCCAAGGTATTGTACCTTATGATAGCCAAGAAAGCACTTTTGTGGTTTAACTGTAAAGTCCATGAGTTCTTAGTTTTTTCAAAACAAGCGATAGTGTATTTAGATGGTCTTCCAGACATTTGTCATGATATAAATATTATAAAAAATACACTGATACATTCTTTAGATCAGAAAGAACTATTCTCATAAGCCTAATATAGGTGGCACATGCGGAAACCCAAACCCAAAAGGCATTGTGCGATATTGCATTAGACCTCTATGAGTAGGGAAAGCGTGTATGGTTTAGAGTCTGGGTGTAATGGCACTTGATGGTATGCTTGTGAGATGTCTAATTCCGAGAAGAATTTGCAGTCATGGAATTTATAAAAAGCCCATGATCAATTACTGGCATGGGTTCTGCATCCCATTTAGTTATAGTATTTAAATAACGAAAATCTTGTGCAAGTCGGTAAGAATTATCGGGTTTTTTAAACCCATAACAACTGGTGAACAGAAAGCTGATTTCAAAGGGTTTTCTATGATGTTTAAGTTAAATAGTTTGTCAACCTCATTATCAAAAGTTTTTCCGTAAGTGAACGGGAACAGGGTAGATTTTCCGCCTTAGGGTTCATGATCCGAAAATTCAATCTTGTGTACAATAGTGGTGGTAAGTTCCGGGTACCTCTGTGAATATGTCAGAAAATGAATTTACTAAGGCACTTATTTTGAGATTTTTTGTTTTTTTGACAAGTCGTTGTTAATGTTGACCCCCATTTGACTTTCTTTGGTGAGGGATCATGCGTTAAGATATCCAGTAGTTCCTTCGATTCTGTAAAAGACTCGTCATCTATAATCCCAAACTCTACATTCGTACGAATCACCACTTGAAACCCAAGCCGAAAGAAGTAGTATCTTCGTCAAAGGAATTTACGCAAAGATTAACTTCTCTTCGATGGTACCGTTTCAAAATACTGACGTGATACATTCTTTCTCTACCCTTGACATCCAAGATATAATCTACCTTATTGCAGACCTTCACTACTTTATACGGTCCGCGCCAGGTAATTAGCAATTTGTTGGATTTGTCAGGTAGGAGAACTAAAACTTCATCACCAACATTAAACGACGCTTGGACCCTTTTATGGTCAAAATGGGTCTTGTACGTTTCCATAGACATCTCTAGGTTTTTCCGACCAAATCGGCGGTTTCTTCCAACCTTTCCCTTAGATCTAAAAAAAACCCTGATAGCTGTTTTGAACCTAGGTTTGATATCTTTGGCCCAAAGTTTCATTCAAAATAGATAGTGGACCACGAGCTTGTCTCCCATAAAGCAATTCAAAAGGGGAATAACCAAGGGAATCACTTGGAATCTCGCGCATTGCGAAAAGAGCACATGGTAAAAATCTATGCCAGTCCGTTGGTTTAAGAATAACATAGTTTTTTTAATATTGACTTTAGGATGGCATGTTGTCGCTCCCCCTCTTCCTTACACATGGGATGGTAAGGGGGTCGTGAAAAGAGGTTTAACACCCACAAGTTGATAAACGTGTTCCATTAATTCTGAAGTGAATTGTGCCCCTTTATCCGACAGAATTTCACGAGGTATACCTAAAACGTGAAAAAAATAGAAAATAAGGGGTTCTGCGACTTCTATGGATGTAATGGATTTTAAGGGTACCGCCTTGTGGGAAACTGGGGCGCATAGTCAATCTAGTTAAAATATATTTATGGGCCTCCTGATGAGCGAGGTGTGATAGGACCAAACTATATCTACTGCAACCCTTGCAAAAAGGGACTGAGAAAATTGGCATCTTTACCATAGGAATCCCCCTAGTTCTACCCTTTTGCGTGGAAAGTTGGCATACGTGACATGATCTGCAGTACTTATAGATGTCAGAGGACATGCTAGGCCAGAAATATAGGTCCTTGATTTTATTATAGGTCTTCCTATGTGAAAAATGGCCAGAGACTGGCAAGTCATGAGAAATCTTTAAAATGGTTTCACGGCAATCCTGCGGAATGACTAACAGGCTTCGACCAACGTCATTGGGTTTGTCCGCAGACACTATAGTCTTGTACAAAAGATCGTGTTTGAACTCAAACTTGTAAGAAAATTTCTTTCTCTGTGTCACCTTGCCATTTAAAGCTAACTTCCGAGATTCCTCTAAAGAAGGGCAAGTCTTTTGAAGACCCTCTAAATCTATGTGAGACAGCTCAATTGGCTTTCCTTTGGAAAAGAAAATAATGGGTGGATAGGTTTTACCTTAGACTGAGCTCTGGTAAGGACGTTAATTGTGTCTAGTTGTTGAAAAGATTGTGCCGCACGTAATTTTCCACTGGTGTCGCGTTGTCCAGTTTTTAAATGACGACTTGCTAAAGGTGTTACTGGAGTTTTGTAACCATCAGCTCTCTGATTTAAGTTATCGAACTGAATCTCATCTGGAACTATCTGTGAAGAAACAGAGATATTAGGTTCCAACCCTTCCTTGGAAACTCCAAATTCCAAACAGTCCTTCTCAGATGGGAAAGCCCGCCCCCTTGTATGTTCCCAACCAAAACAGAACACGAGGTTATCGGGGCAACTACGGCATCTACCCATCCTGAGAACCATTTGCACCTAACGAAACATCTGACTGTTGGAAAAGAATCGCTTCTTCCTAAATAGTGAAGAATCTAGGTTAGGGAAAAGCTTACTTGAGATAACAATACAGGAACATCCAGTGTCTCTAAGAATGGTTGACACATTCATGCCATTGACTGTACCTTCACTAAAAGGTGCGTTTATGTTTGATTCAGTGAAACATTTACCGACATTTTCACCTTTTTTTCTAGGACAGTCGGGCCGTCTATGACCCCACTCATTACAGTTGAAACACTTTACTGTGAAGGCCCTGGAATTCCTTGGTTACGGAGGGTTTGGATCCCTCAGATTGCTTAGGCACAAGGCTTATATCTGCTACGCTCTTTAGGGTAGTTATTATGAGCGCACGCATAAAATAATCAGCAGCTTGTGCCATTTCCGCAGCCGTACGAATGTTTCTTTCTTTAATGAATATTCGTAGTCAGGTTTACAGAAAAAAGGAATTGATCTCTTACCATCAGGTCTCGTAAAGATTCGAAATCGTGGTCAACCTCAGCACTATCAATCCACGAATCAAATAATCTGAAAAGTGTTGTTTAAGATTGCATATAATTTTGATTAGGAGTTATTTTAATGTGTCTAAACTCCGACCTGTAATGATGAGTAGTTTTTTTGAAAGCCTGAAGTATAGCTTTCTTCAGCAGGCTATAAAATAGAAATAACATCAGAGGGAGAGTGGAATAGACGTTTTAATGCTGAACTGACAGTAGTAAGCCAAGCCTAGTAGCCCAAGAAAACTGATGACCAGTCACAGAGTAGCAGTACTCCGAATCGAGTAATATATGCCGCTATGTCATCTTGTTCTGAGAAAGGTGGTATTTGTGGCATCCTAATATTAGGTTCTTGGGAGGGGTATTCTAGTACCCCTTCATCTATTTTCTGCTTAGATAGTTCTATCTTCTTGGCTTCTAATTCCAACCTTGATTGTTCTAACTCCCTCTGCTTAGCCTGTTCTTCAATTTCCTTCATTCTGAAGGCTAACTCTCTTGCCTGAACTCTATCTTCTCTAGCTATCCTTTCCTGTTCGATTTTATCTTCCCGAGCTAGTCTTTCCTGTTCCTCTTTCTTTTCTTGAGGTAGTCTTTTTTCTTCCCGAGCTAGTCTCTCCTGTTCCTTTCTCTCTTCTCGAGCTAGTCTTTCCTGTTCCTTTTTCTCTTCTCGAGCTAGTCTATTCTCCTCTCGAGCTAGTCTTTCCTGTTCTTTTTCCCGTTCCTCTTTCTTTACAATAGCCATTTTAGCAGTAATGTAATTATCAAGGCTTTGTCCAGTAAATCCCATTTCCTTTCCAGCTTTCAACCAGAAATCTAAAGAATCCATCTTTAAAAAAGAAATATTACGCACCCAACTTCAACTGTCTTAATTAACACTGACAGGAATGTCTGTTGCAAAAGAGGGATACAGTCCGCACACTTTAAACTTCCCAAAGTAGAAAATGAAATAAATATTTCTCCCTGGAAGAATACACTTGTGGGCCCAATAGCCTTCACTAAGCAAAATCATCAAAGTTCCCCAGGTCCAATAAATAGGTAAACTTCTAAACTGAACCTTAGAACCAAACAACGGTAAGTCAACCAGACTACCAGTAATGACTTGACACCTCAACTAACTCACCCTTTTCTATCTTAAATGTTATACTCACAACCAGTTGAACCATCAGGATGATGTTGCTTCAGGAGTCGTATCCTGGCAAGGTCGCCATTGTCAGTGGAACGCCTTCCAACTGAACAAAGAAACTAATGGAAAAATAAATAAAGAAATAACTAGGAAAAATAAGAATAATGATTTTTGAAGATTTTACTTAAAATTTAAATATAATAAAAAAAAATGGCCTTCAGTTCTTGTAGTTGGGCAGGAGTAGGTAAGGCCCTGGATAGATCTTCTGATATTATTGATGTAGGTTATCCAGGGCGGATGGTAATAATCCGATGTTTTGGAATTTCCTACCACTTGGATGGAGCACCACAAGTAGAATAGATAAGGGCCGGTAGTAGAATAATGTTAATAAGTATTATTAACAAATGTCTTGCTCCTTTATCTGGCGTCTATCCTGGAAGACCACCCAGGAACAGAGCTGGTAATAAGAAAAAATAAACTGGTTACCCATAGTCATGATAATATAACATTTAAGAATGGAAAAGAATGATAAATGCCAAAATCATTACTGGTAACCAGCGAACAAAAGAAAAGAACAAACAGTAATACTCCTGGTAGATCACCCTACCTGATTAGGAGAAGAGTGGAGGTGAAGTGACTCTCCAAACTTCAACCCACACCAGGTAAGGTCAATATTACCAGGAGTAGAAACTTTAACAAATCGGACACCAGGAACTAGTTTTGCCCCAGCCCGCCAGAGGGGGGGGGGTGCGCGCGCAACGTAACTCGCTAATGGTTCCTGGTGGCCTGAACAACCTTAACCCCACTTACGCCTACTTTTCCCTCACAGACCCATCCGCTGACACGTCAACTCCCAAATATCTGAATACATTCACCTCCTCCATACTCTCTCCCTCCAATCTGATATCCAATCTTTCATCACCTAATCTTTTTGTTATCCTCATAACCTTACTCTTTCCTGTATTCACTTTTAATTTTCTTCTTTTGCACACCCTACCAACATAACATGTACAGTGGACCCCCGCATAACGATATTAATCCGTAAATTAATCCGATATTAATCTGTAAACTCAGCATTGTAATCCTTATAGAGAATAAACTTTGAATTTGAATTTGAATGAGAGCTCATTGTTATGCGAAATTATCGTTATGCGGATGAATTTTCCCCATAAGAAATAATGGAAATCAAATTAATCCGTGCAAGACACCCCAAAGTATGAAAAAAAAACATTTTTACCACATGAAATATTAATTTTAATACACACAAACTGAAAAGGCATGCACAATTACATGACACTTACCTTTATTGAAGATCTGGTGATGATTGATGGGATGGGAGGAGGAGAGAGTCTTAGTGTTTAGAAGGGGAATCCCCTTCCATTAAGACTTGAGGTGTCAAGTCCTTTTCTGGGGTTACTTCCCTTCTTCTTTTAATGCCACTAGGACCAGCTTCAGAGTCACTGGACTTCTGTCGCACAACATATCTGTCCATAGTGGCCTGTACCTCTCATTCCTTTATGACTTCCCTAAAGTGTTTTCACAACATTGTCAGTGTAATAGTCACAGCATGGCTTGCAATTGCTGGTGTGAGGGTGATTTTCATCCATAAAGGTTTGCACTTTCAGCCACATTGCACAGATTTCCTTAATCTTTGTAGTAGGCAACTTCTTCAATTTCTCTCTCCCCTCCTCCGAACCAGTTTCCTCAGGTCTGGCCTCTTGCTGTTAAGTTGATCTAGCAGCTCATCAGTGGTTAGTTCTTCATTGTCCTCCTCCACCAACTCTTCCACATCCTCCCCACTAACCTCCAACCCAAGGACTATCCCCAATGCCACAATTGATTCCTCAACTGGCATACTCCTCTCAGGTTAGCCTCAAATCCTTCAAAATCCCTTTGGTCTACACATTCTGGCCACAGTTTCTTCCAAGCAGAGTTCAAGGTCCTCTTAGTCACTCCCTCCCAAGCCTTACCTATAAGGTTTACACAATTGAGGATATTAAAGTGATCTCTCCAAAACTCTCTTAGTCAGTTGAGTTTCGGGGGGCACTACAAAGCACCTTTCAAACAGAGCTTTTATGTACAGTTTTTTGAAGTTTGCAAAAACCTGCTGGGCCATGGGTTGCAGGAGAGGAGTGGTATTAGGAGGCAAAACTTCACCTTAATGAACTTCATGTCTCCATAAAGTGCCTCTGCCACGTCTGTAGGATGACCAGGGCATTGTCTAACACCAGGAGGCACTTAAGGTCTAATTTCTTTTCAGTTAGGTAATCTTTCACATTGGGGGCAAATGCATGGTGTAACCCATGCCTTACTGTTTGCCCTCCATAGCACACACAAATTAGCCTTGAGGATATTTTTTTGCCTGAACGCTCTGGGAGTTTTCTGAGTGATACACTAATAAAGGCTTCACTTTGCAATCACCACTAGCATTGGAACACATCAACAGAGTAAGCCTGTCTTTCATAGGCTTATGTCCTGGGATGTGCCTTTTCCTCCTGAGTAATGTAGGTCCTGCTTGGCATTTTCTTCCAAAACAGGCCTGTTTCATCACAATTAAACACTTGTTCAGGTTTCAGTCCTTCACTGTCTATGTACTCCTTGAATTCCTGCACATATTTTTCAGCTGCTTTGTGGTCCGAAGTGGCAGCCTCACCATGCCTTATCACACTATGTATGCCACTATGCTTCTTAAATCTCTCAAACCAACCTTTGCTGGCCTTAATTCACTCACATCATCACTAGTTGCAGGCATTTTTTAATTAAATCCTGATGCAGCTTCCTAGCCTTTTCACTTATGATCACTTGAGAGATGCTATCTCCTGCTATCTGTTTCTCATTTATCCACACCAATAAGAATCTCTCAACATCTTCCATCACTTGCGATCTGTTTCGAAAACACAGTTGAACCTTTGGCAAGAACAGCTTCCTTGATTGCCTTTTTGTTGCCCACAATAGTAGCGATGGTTGACTGGGGTTTATTATACAACCCGGCCAGCTCGGAGACACGCATCCACTTTCATACTTATTCAATGATCTCTTTCTTCATCTCTATAGTAAATTTTCACCCTTATTCCTGTAGGGGTTTGGGACTGAAGCTTTCTTGGGGCCCATGGTCACTTATTTTGCAGATGAAATCACCAAAAACACTGTAATAATACGAAATGTTCCGATTGTATGCTTGGATGTTACCGCGGAGGCTGGCTGGTAAACAATGCCACCGGCGGAACATGTGAGGCTGGCTAAGGCCGCACATTAGACGCGTCTTGGACGAACAGCGTTGAGCGGGTTTTTTAGCGGTATGCGAGGCAAAATCTTAGCAATAAAATGTATCGGTATGCGGATTTAACGTTATGTAAGGCCAACGGTATGCGGGGGTCCACTGTATATATATATTTTATGAAGTTTTCATGTGTTTTATGATTGTTTGTGGTTCAATAGGTTAAGGAAGCAATATTGTTTGGCTAAGTAAATGCTATTATTTTATTTCGCTGCAATATATTTGCGCATCAAAACATTAGTGAACACTACAATGTTATTATATTTCTCTACATCATATTTATGCACCAAGCATTTGCGAATTTTCAAGATTCGCAAGGTTCTTGATCCCCAACCCTCGTGAATATGGAGGGCATCCTGTAATGATATGATACACAAGATTCTCAATGTGTTTGTAAGTCAAGGACTTAACCGTACAAGGTATACAGACCATAACTGACATCAGTGACATACTACTATGTATATAGAAAATCCCTTGTTATGCAGAGCATTTCTGCAACTTGGGTTTACTGTATTTTGTGGCTTATTAGATGCATTTTTTTCCATAAAATGTCATAATTAACCACCCTGCATCCTATAAACTGATGGTCAGTGACTGGAGCGTGTTGTTTGTGTATCGTTCCAGTCACGGTATTGTGCCTTTTTTTGTTATTTTGGGGTGTGGGGTGGGCTGTAGCTCTCCCAGTTGTATCCGATGCTGAACTATTGAAATAAAACAAATCATAAGCTGTGAAATACAGTACTTTTGTCCTCAGGATGCGACCCACACCAGTTGGATTACTGGGTGAAGGCTCAAACCTCCATCACTAACTGGTTACAAACCATGCCATGTTTATTTCTCCTGGGTGACTTAGTTATTTTCTTTCTGTGAGCAGCGACTAACAAGATTTATTCTTGTGAGGCGAGCCGTGGCGATCACTTGGTTCGTAAAGACAGTGGACAGTAGGATGCTGTCGAATATGAAGTACATACTGAGAGATGCATCTCTGTCTTTGCTCACAAGGTCAGTATTTTTTGCTCACAAGGTCATTGTCCTGCTCACAAGGTCCTTGTCTTGCTCGCATGGTCATTGTCCTGCTTACAGGTTATTGTCCTGCTCACATGACACTCTTCAGGTCACTAGTTCTATCTAGGCTGGAATATTGCTGCACACTAAGAGCACCTTTCAAGGCAGGTGAAATTGCTGACCTAGAAAATGTACAGAGAAACCTTCACGGCACTCATAACGGAGATAAAACACCTCAGTTACTGGGAGCGCTTGAAGTTCCTGAACCTGTACTCCCTAGAACACAGGCGAGAGAGATACATAATTATATACACTCGGAAAATTCTAGAGGGATTAGTACCAAACTTGCACACGAAAATCACTCCCTACGAAAGCAAAAGACTCGGCAGATGATGCAACATTTCCCCCAATGAAAAGCAGGGGTGCCACTAGCATGTTAGAGACAACACAATAAGCATCAGGGGCCCAAGTCTGTTCAACTGCCTCCCAGCATACATAAGGGAGATTACCAATAGACCCCTGGCTGTCTTCAAGCAGACACTGGACAGGCACCTAAAGTCAGTACCTGACCAGCCGGGCTATAGTTCATATGTTGGATTGCATGCGGCCAGCAGTATCAGCCTGGTTGATCAGGCCATGATCCACCATGAAGCCTGGTCACAGACCGGGCTGCGGGGGTGTTGAACCTCAGAGCTCTCTCCATGGTCATTGTCCTGCTCACAAGGTCATTGTCCTGCATACAAGGTTATTGTCCTGCTCACCAAATTAATTTCTTATCATAAGGTCATTTTCTTGGGCATAAGAAAAATTTTCTTGATTGTTTCAGACAGCCAAAAGTATTAACAAAATATATTTTTTTAAAGATTAAATATGAATACAGAAAACAATGACAAATAAATATAAAGCACTAATAAAATGGATAAATGAATACGTATTTAACATCACACTTACCTTTATTGACTCTTGTTGTGTATGGCAGACAGGTTGGAGGGGAGAGGGAAGGAGAGTTTATTATGCTTCAATATGACGCTAATATCATCTCTATGGCTTTATTTATCTATCACAATTTCATCTAATATGACATAATAAAACACTACAGGTCCGCCATCACAAATCCGGCAATCAGTTATTCGTTCCTTCAGTTATTCGGCACAAAATTTTGGCTAGCATAATTTGAAATTTCCAGGGTCACCACACCAACCTGCTGGTACTGTTTGGTGGTGCTACTTGCTGCATAAGTTACTCCAATTTCTTTTTCACCATTTGTTTTAACCTGCTTACTTTTAGCCCTAGTCATGGTTCCAGTGAATAAAAGAAATGCTTCTCATATGTAAAGCACCGACACAGTACATTGCCCATTAAAGATAAGGTGGCTTTGAAGCCACTGTCGGTTGTCATGAGCTCAGTCTCATGAAGCAGGAGAATATGCTTTATTATTACGCTAATATCAACACTGCAGTTTATTGCCTATCACAATTGATCTAATATGACATAAGAAAAAAATATAAATAACATAAAACATGTTAAATATTCCCCGAATGAATAATATTTTTGGGATAACACCGGAGCAGTTCGATGGAGGTATGAAGCGGATATGGTATACAATATCATTCTCCTACTTTCTTGGTGGCTTATGTTAGAGAAAACTGAGTGTAGCACAGGGGCTAACTGTGATATACACTCATACTGCCATAAACCTGAAACAAAAGAGCTATTTTCTCTCTATAGATTATCACACATAGCAGCATATGTGTAGAGAACCTAGGATAACTCAAAAAAAGTCAACGTGGCTTATTTTTAGTACCTGGCTTGGGTTAGCCAAATATGTGATTTTTGGTAAATATTCGATTCCCAGCCAGGGTAGAAACATTTGGTGTGTTTCTTTACACCTGTTGCCCTGTGTTTTACCATCAGTAAATGGGTACCTGGGTGTTAGCCGACTAGTGTGGGTGTTATCCTGGGACACTGACCTAATTTTCTTGAAATACTCTGCATAACAAGCGGCTTTCTATACAGTAGTATGTCTCGCTGATGTCAGTTAGGCCTGTATAACCTTGTACATGTACGTGTAGTAAATAAAGATATTATTATTATTATTATTATTTTTATTATGTATATTATTATTATTTTCTCAGTTGTTTGTTGGGTTATCTTATTCAAACTTGGGCAATGTATGATGGAAAGTACTTCTTCAACGTACACCAGAAATGAAAGAAATCAGACCATAAATAGCGGAGTTAACTTCTCAGCCATTAGCGGTATATTTTTGTATGGTTGTTATGGTTATATTCTCATTTTTTCGGTCTCATTTGATAGTATGAAAGATATATTACAGAAATAGATATGATTTTGATTGCTTTCATGATGAAAAGTACCTTGAAATTGCACTCACAGTAGCGAAAATGTTCTATTCTTCAGCGAAGCTCAAGAGTAAACAAGTGACGTCACCGTCCAATACCTGTCCGCCTGCCAGTCTAAATTCCAGTACGGAGTCAAAAATGGCTTGCCCATTATTTATACAATTATTACAATAATGCAGCAGTCTGCATAACAGTAAATCTTCTATTTTTTTGTGAATAAAAATTCCAAATGAAAAGCAAGAGTAATATAAGAGGGGCTTGTAGCCGTGACTAATGAACAGAGAAAATGTTATTTTAGTGCCAGGAATGTCTGCATTGTTTATCTGGATCCTATTTTGAAATTGGCATCTGTTGGAACTTGTGTGAAATCGGCCAAATTGCTAATTTCTGACCACTTTATTGGGTAGTGAAATAAGTGAATGAGCGGTTTCTTGTACTCAGTTGACAGACCAGAAGTAAATAACTTTATTCAGGTATACACAAATACATTACATAAACTATCATACTTTAGCAGTGTATGTATAGAGAACCTAGGATAAGCCAGAAAAGTCAGACAAAGTGACTTATTTCCAGTACCTGGCTTGGGCTTGCGATGTATGAATTTGGTAAATATTTTTTTTTCTTGGTTGTTTGTTGGGCTTAACATTGAAACTTGGGCAATGTATGATGGAAAGATGCTTCTAACGTACAAACAAAAATAAAAAGACAGACGATGAATAAGGGAGTTAACTTCTCAGCCATTAGCCGCCTCTTTGCAGTATATTTTTTCATATGGTTTTTTATGGTTTTTATCTCATTTTTTTGGACTCATTTGATAGAATGGAAGATATATTACAGAAATAGACATGATTTTGATTTCTTTCATGACGAAAAGTACCTTGAAATTGAGCTCAAAGTAGCGGGAAATGTTCAATTTTTGCAGATGTTCAATGAACTGTGTTAAGTCAAGTTGGTTAATTTATTAAGTGTATTCTAACCTAGCCACTATGTAATTCGGCAAACTCAGTAATCCGGCACACTACAGGTCCCAATGATGCCGGATTTGTGATGGAGGACCTGTATTAAAACATAGAAACATGATATATATTCTAACATGAATAAAATATGTCATAATGTATGTGAGGAGTAAGTGGTGGAAGTGTTGTTGTTGGGTTTATAAGGGCCACTGAGAGACGCCGTACATAGTGGTGGTGGAGGTGAGGCGGCAGCAGAACCCACCACCACTATCACACTTAATGTACGTAATTTATAAATAAGAAATATTTACATTTTAATTTATAATTAAAGAAATATTTACATTGTAATTTATAAATAAGTTTATTCAGGCGTACACAGATAGTTACGTACATAGATTATCTTACATAGCACCATGTGTGTAAAGTACCTAGGATAACCCAAAAAAGCCAGAGTGACTTAGGTATTTCCATTGGGGTCCTTTTATATTTACACTTATATTTACTTTTATCTCCATGGGGAAGTGGAACAGAATTCTTCCTCCGTAAGCTATGCGTGTTGTAAGAGGCGACTAAAATGCCAGGAGCAAGGGGCTAGTAACCCCTTCTGTATAAATTACTAAATTTAAAAAGAGAAACTTTCGTTTTTCTTTTTGGGCCACCCCGCCTTGGTTGGATATGGCCGGTTTGTTGAAAAAAAAAAATTACTTTTATACTCACATTTATATTTACACTTACCTTGGAGGAGATGTTAGTTTAATTAGTTTGATGGAGGAGATGCTGGCAGAGTTTAGGGTGGTGGAAGATACGTAGCAGGGAGGCATATGTTCAGCGGTTCTATATACATCCAACAACATTGGAAAGTTACTTTCGTATCGTTTTTCTGTCGCTTACTTGCTTAACTTATTTGCTACACTGTTAATTCTACATTTTATCACTGGCTGGCACTATAGCCTTTATCGATACCTGCTGCTTTAGTATTGTACATATTGTAGAATCACATGAATCACTGCAGAAGGCACATTCTCCCCTCTCTTCCTCCTCCACTTTGGTACTTTGCTATGAGTTTTTTCTTGAATTCTATTGTGCTTCTTTCCTTCTTTACCACAGGGCTGGCACTAGAAGCTTTCTTTGGGCCCATGGTGGCATATTTAGCAGTTACAGCACTAACAACAATGGAATAATACAAATATATCACATGTACAGCAGGGCCCCGCTTTATGGCGTTTCGCTTTACGGCGTTCCGCTAATACGGACATTTCAAATTATTGACCAAAACTCGCTATACGGCTCCCCCCACCCTTTCTTTCTAATACGGTCACAGCGGCCCACCGAGTTTGTTTACACTCTCCCTGAGCACATTCCTTATTGTCTGGAAACTTTCCAAAATTTCAAGTGTTTTAAAGTTATTGTATATTTTATATGTATTGTACTTGATAATTAAACTTGTGTACACCTGTACCTAAATAAACTTACACACTGTGCTGGCATGTAGTACACATTAAAATCACTTAAGTCTCTCTACTTTGATGCAATAATAATAATAATAATAATAATAATTAATAAATAATAGTATAATAATAATCTCTTGGGCACATTAATGTCGCAATATATACGTTAATATAGACATTTCCCTTAATCTATCTATGATATTTTTTCAAAATTATAATAGAAACACATTATGTAACACACAACATGATACATGCACCACAGTTAAAAATTTATACAAATATATATGAGATGTTTACCAAACGGTTTGTAGAAGTGTCGGAAGAATTACGTTTTATCTAGCCCGTCCACTGTACTAGGGATAACTGCAGAAAAATATTCCTTTCGTATGCCTTCACTTTATAGCTATAATTCTGTACTAACTTGTACACAGTGTAAGAGTATTTGTTTCGTGATTTATTATTATTATAATAATAAAAATATTATAAGGTAAAGTTCACAAAACTCTTACAAATGTACATGAATGAACTAAAACGGACACGTATTATACCGTCTATTTTCGCCTGACTGAGTGATCGTCACAACCTGTCAGTTTGTTTGTTTACGCTGTCTGAGTTCGGTGTATCATTAAATGTTGTATATTACGTTAATATACACATTTTCATTAATCCATCCGTGATATTTTTTCAAAATTATATAATAAACACGATACTAACATAAATACATAACATGTGTAGAGAACCTAGGATAACCAAAAAGTCAGAGTGACTTACTTCCATTGCCTTCACTCAGAGTGTCATTTCTTCTCAAATGAGGTTACATGAGAATGGGAGTGTTCTTCTTTATTTTTCTACCGTATCATGTAGAGACAACCTGTAACAATGTAACTTGTACACAAACCAGACGTGTACACTGTTTACAAAACTTACCTTCGCCTGGTTGTTTACATAACTCTGCGCCTGTCCTCTCTATGCATCATTCTTTCTCTCTGGTATGGTAGCCTGGCTGACTACCATACATACCACACTTGATTTTTTACAATAAATACTAATCATCTCACCCTATATTTTAAGGTAGTAATGAGTGAACTGTATATACATTTTATCGCTCTGGGATGCTTAAATACATAGAATAGTATGTGTGGGTGGGGTGGCCTGGTATGGTAGCCTGGTGGCTGACTACCATAACATACCACACTTGATTTCTTACAATAATACTACTTGTCTCACCTAGATTAAGACTATAAATATTTTAAGGTAAGTAATGAGTGCACTATGTGTGTATTGTACTTTTTTATTTTGTTTTTTGATGCCTGGTTCTATTGCTAACATAATATATGTTAGTGTAAACTTGTTATCTAGTGTTTGTATGCATTTGTAAGTGGAAAAAAAGGGTGTTCCACTTTACGGCGGTTTCCGCTTTATGGCGGTAGCCTGGAACCTAACCCGCTGTATAAGTGGGGCCTCCTGTATGTGTGAATCATCCTAACTGGCTTGTAAACAATGGCACACTACTGGAGTGGACGGGTGGCCGTGGCTCAGGCCGCGTGGACACGTTTGGGATGAATGCCCTTAACTGAGTTCTTGGGTGTTAGCCGAGCCAATATTTTGATGCAAAAAGTGCCGCTAACTGATTTTGCCATTAGCCAATGCTGCGTTAACTGAGCATCCACTGTACTTGTAGTAGCCCCTGACAGTTATATACTTTTAGTTTTAGTGATCTACTGTATCGAATGCTTTCCATAGGTCTGTGAAGAGCCCCAGAGGATATTTATTTTTTCAGTTGCTGTACAGTATATAGTAATTCGAGCATCTGAGGTAGTACAATTTATGATACAATCTTACATTTTTAATTTTGTAACTAGTTCTTTTACAGTGGTAGAATACAAATATTCTATATTTTACTCTATTATTAACCCTTTGGAGATTTCGGACATACTAATACGTCTTACGACCCAGGGTTTTTGATGTACTAGTATGCCTAAATTCTAGCGCCCTCAAATCTAGTGAGAGAAAGCTGGTAGGCCTACATATGAAAGAATGGGTCTATGTGGTCAGTGTGCGCAGTATAAAAAAAATCCTGCAGCACACAGTGCGTAATGAGAAAAAAAAAGCTGACTGTGTTTTTGGATTAAAACAGCGACTTTGTACTGTATTTTGTATGGTATTTATTGTTGTATTCTAGTTTTTCTAGTCTCATTTTATAGAATGGAAGACATATTACAGAAATTGAGATGATTTTGACTGGTTTTACAATGAAAAGTACCTTGAAATTGAGCTCAAAGTAGCAGAAATGTTCGTTTTTTTACCAAAGTTCAAATGTAAACAAATCATGCCAAGCGTCCAATACACATCAACTGGTGAGTCAAATATTCTTTCACAAGTGCGCTGATATTATTTATACCATTTCTACACTAATGCAGTGTCTGCATAACAGTAAATCTTATTTTTTTTGTAAGAATAAAATTTCAAAGTGGAAAGCCAAAGAAATATAAGAGGGGCATGGGGATGTGACTAACGAACAGAGAACTTGTTATTTTAGTGCCAGGAATGTCTTTCTTGTTTATTCTGGACCCTATTTGGAATTTGGCATCTTTTGAAATTTGTGTGAAATTGGCAAAATTGCTAAATTCTGACCACTTTATTGGATAGTTGAAATCGGTAAATGGGTGGTTTCTTCTTGTACTCATTCGATAGAAAAAAATGGAGTTCTAGCAAAATAGTTATGATTTTTGTTGACTAGTACACTGGAATTGGCTGAAAATAGGGCTCAAAGTGGGCAAAATCACCAATGCGCAAACATCGTTGAGACTGCTAACTTCGTGAGAGCATAATTCCGTAAGTTTTCCATCAAATTTCATACTTTTGGCGCCATTATGATCGGGATAAGATTCTCTATCTTTTCATAGAAAAAATTTTTTTTTTTTTAAATTTGGCCGACCCTGAGAACAGTCTCTGAGAAGACCTGTCGACCCCCAAAGGCTTAATGTATGAGGTAGTACAATTTACGATTACAACCAATTTATGTAAACTCAATCTTACATTTTTTTAGTTCGTAATTAGTTTATTTACTTATTAACATGAGGTAAACAGACCAATATCTAACTGTTGCTTTTATTCAGCCTTAAACCTAAAGTGACAGAGGTTCAGTATGTTATGGGATAGGAGGTAGGAGTTATTTGTTTATTATTATTTTTTGAAGATTTTAGAGAGCAAAGGCAGTTATATATTGGTCTGTAGTTATTTGTTCTGTAGGATCGTCTCTTTTGAGGATCAGGGTTGACCTTGCCATCCATACTCAAGACAGCATGGGTATACACTCAAAGTATTTTATAAACTACAGTGGACCCCCCTTAACGATCACCTCTCAATGCGACCAGTTATGTAAGTTATTTATGTAAGTGGTTTGTACGTGTACGTTTGGGGGTCCTGAAATGGATAATCTACTTCACAATATTCGTTTATGGGAACAATTTCGGTTCATTACTGGCACCTGAACATATTCTGGAATGAAAAATTCGTTATACCGGAGCAACTGTATATACAGTGGACCCCCGCATAGCGACCCTTAATCCGTGCAAGAGGGCTGGTCGTTATGCGAAATGTATCGCTATTAGCGAATTAATTTTCCCATAAGAAATAATGGAAATAAAATTTAATCCGTGCAAGGCACCCAAAAGTATGAAAAAAAATTTTTTTACACAAAAAAATTTTAATTTTAGTACACACAAAACTGAAAAAAGGCATGCAAATTACATGACATTTTACTTTTATTGTAGATCTGGGTTGATGTTGATTGGGATGGGAGGAGGGGAGAGCTTACCTTCTTACTGTTTAGAAGGGAAATCCCTTCCTTGGACTTGAGGTAAGCAAAGTCCTTTTCTGGGGTTACTTTCCTTCTTCTTTTAATGCCACTAGACCAGTTGAGAGTCACTGGACCTCTTCGCACAAACAATCTGTCCATAGAGTCGTACTCCGTTCCTTCAAGACTTTTCCTAAAATGGGCCGATAACATTGTCATTGAAATAGTCACCTGCACGGCTTGCACAAAGCTTTGTCAGGTGATTTTCACCATAAAGGTTTGCGTTCAACCCACTGTGTAAACCATTCCTTAATTTTTGAAGTGGCACAATGGATTCCAAACTGGATAGGCTTCTAGGTTAGCCCCAAACCCTTCAAAATCTTTCTTAATTTCCATACTAATTCTCACCTTTTCACATGGGTTAGGACTGAGAAGTTTTTCTTGGGGCCCATGGTCACTTATTTTCCAGAAACAGCACCGAAAACACAGTATATTCAATATTCGAGGTGTATACTTGAGATTTAACGCGGAGGCTAGTGGTAAAACAATGGGCACGGGCGGACAAATGTAGGTGGCTGAGGGCCCCATTGGACGCTCGTCTCGACGATAGTTCGGCTGAGCGGGTTTTTGTCTACTATGCGGGGCAAAAATTTCATTTGCGAACAAAAGCGGTCTCGCTAGCGATATTGTTCGCTATGCAAGGCTTCGCTATGCGGGGGTCCACTGTACATGTTATACAGAGCTAAATAACTACAGAACAACATCTAACTCTCCTTTGCTCTCTGAAATCTTCGAAAAAATAATCCATAAACAAATCTACTCCTACTTCCTATCCCATAACATACTGAACATTTGCCAGTTTGGGTTTAGACCTGAATAAAAGCACAAATGATCAATTATTCAGATGCTCGAATTACTATATACAGCAACTGAAAAAAATGAATATCCTCTGGGACTCTTCATAGACCTATGGAAAGCATTTGATACAGTAGACCACAATACTATGCACCTAAAACTAGAGCATTATGGGGTCAGAGGACACTCTCTTTCTTCTTTCAACACACTGGCCGTATCCCACCGAGGCGGGGTGGCCCAAAAGGAAAAACAAAAGTTTCTCCTTTCACATTTAGTAATATATACAGGAGAAGGGGTTACTAGCCCCTTGCTCCTGGCATTTTGTCGCCTTTTACGACACACATGGCTTACGGAGGAAGAATTCTGTTCCACTTCCCCATGGAGGAAGACACTCTCTCACATAAAATCTTATCTTAGTGAAGACTTCTTTCTTTCTTTCAACACACTGGCCGTAACCCCACCAAGGCAGGGTGACCCAAAAGAAAAACAAAAGTTTCTCTTTTAAATTTAGTAATTTTTATACGGGAGAAGGGTTACTAGCCCCTTGCTCCCGGCATTTTAGTCGCCTTTTAAACAACGCACATGGCTTACGGAGGAAGAATTTTATTCCACTTCCCCATGGAGATAAGAGGAAATAAACAAGAACAAGAACTAGAAAGAAAATAGAACAATACCCAGAGGAATGTGTATATATATGCTTGTACATGTATGTGTAGTGTGACCTAAGTGTAAGTAGAAGTAGCAAGGGCATACCTGAAATCTTTTCATTTTGTATGAGACAGACAAAAGACTCCAGCAATCCTACCATCATGTAAAACAATTACAGGTTTTCGTTATACACTCACTTAGCAGGACGGTAGTACCTCCCTGGGCGGTTGCTGTTTACCGACCTTTCTACCTAGGCTTAGTGAAGACATTAGTATGTATTCATAAATGGCGTGACTTCCAATACTCAGCCTGTAGTTGTATTTATTGTTTGTGGTTCCTAAGTCCTCTACTCTTTCTTATTTACATCAATGACCTCCCAAATGCACATCCTGTACCTTTATAAAGTTGCTTGACAAGGTACATCCTGTACCATTATACTGACAAAGGTATATCTTGGACCATTATAAAGTCACTTAACAAAGGTACATCCTGGGCCACTATAAAAGTACATGAGGAAACAAATGCTCCCTAAATATTTCCTTTCCAAATTGTTGACCAGTTACTAATTTTTGTCATTATTGTTTAGCATTTTAGTTGACAAATAAGTGTTTTCTAATACATAGAGGTTTTATGTACCAGTAAATGTAAGTTAGTGTACTTTAGGATAAACAGTTTTGTAATTACATTATCCTTGTTTTATCGGTGTTTTATTAAGGCAGTAGGAAGGTAAACCAAGGGCTCTAAATACGGAAAGTTGCAAATAGTACTTAATTATTAAGGATGTGTATCTGTGTGCCTTGACAGACAGTGATGGTGTGAATGATGGTCAAAGTGTCTTCTTTTTTGGGTCACCTTGCCTTGTTGCTGTGTTTTTACTGAATCATCTTATATATAAAAAACCGTCATTTGTTGTTTCTCAGGTGCTGTATAATCAATACGAGTTTAGAGCTTCCCAATGACTCTGAAGGTAAGTCTGTCAGGCTGGATTATAAAAGGGCTGAATGGCTTGCCTTGTGAAACTCTTATGTATTGAGAAGATCACTTTGTTTAACTATTGTAAAAAGTGTAGTAGCATTATTTTTTTTTTTGTGTTAAAGATTATATAACTTATCATCTCATAAGAATGGAATAATGTGAATTTGTAAAATACTTTTTTTGTTACATTTTGGACTACAGATGCTTATCGACTTATAGTGGGTTATGTTCCCAAAAACCATCGAAAATATTTTGTCAAGTATGAATGATATGATAAATAAGTCAATAAATAAACTACTGCCACTGAATAATAAATAATTAACTAAATACCAGTATTGAAAAGTCAGTAAATGAATACAAATATGGACTTGTTTCCTTCATATTGGGAATTATCTCAAGTTTCACCTCCACAGTAATTGTTGCCACACCATCGAAAGTTGAAAATCCCGAGTCAAACCATTGTAGGTTGAGGCCCACCTGTTGTGTATGGTATTGTGATAAAAGAATAGCCATTTATTGCAGGAATATTGCTCTAGTACATGTTTGACCACACTTCACATTTTATCACAGGAATTTTTTTTTTGTACATATGTCAGCATAGTTGCTGTCCCCTACATGTGTTGTATAGCTTATATGAGTATCATAGTTAGTACTATCCATATGTTTTACAACACGACCCTTTGCTAGGCCTAGTGACTAGTTTGTATGACATCACAGTGATCCGCATGAGTGCGTGGGCTGCGCTGTATCGGCCTCAGTTCCCACATAGGTCTACGCCAGGCAAGACACAAGCAGTTGGCTCTTCCCCTTCATACTCTGCTAATATAAGTGTTACGTCCAACAAGTGTGTTTTATTCCATCATCATATCTCTACGAACTCCCACTAAAATGGTGGCAGCAGAGGGCCGTAATTTGACGATTACGGCGATTTCTGGAGATAAATTTCTATGAGTCAGCCGCCATTTTGTGACATTTTAGGCCTCCGAGATGGGTGACGCTTAACATCCAAGCCGCCCCCCCCGAGCAAGCGTTCACAGCCTTTGTTTCCCTTTACGGTCATCTGTGTCTTAGTGTTTTATTTCTTTTTTTGCATTATTTCCGAGGGGTTGCCCGGGGTTTGCAAAGTAACAAGCCACCAAAGCCAGTGGGGGGGGGGGGGGAGTCCAGCCCACCCAAACACCTTTCCCCGCCTTTCCCGGGAAGCCACTTTCCCCCCTGCTGTGTCATCTTTACAAGTTCTCAAGCCACTTGTGAAGGGTTAACCCAAAGCAAGCCAGCAACAAACCAAGGGGATTTAACCAGACTAAGCAAGCCTGTGGGTAGAGTTTCCCCCATCATTTTGTGCTTCCAGTTCGTTTTTCTGAGTGCTTTATCACCCTGGGGCGTTTATTTTGTGGGTTTTAAGCCACAGGCTTAGAATTTTTTGCCTATTGGGTGGCAAGTGGTAACCCCTTTCATTCCTGGGCCCATGCGGTGTCTCAGCGCGGGGGCCCTCAAAAGCACCGCCCACCACGTAATTTTTTTAAAATTTAAACCCTATTTTTTCGGGAAAAAATAGGGGTTTTTTACAACTCAGGATTTAAATGGCCTGTTATCCCAGGTGTAATGGGAGCAAATAAACACAGTAGAAAAATGTTTAGACTTATATTATCCTTCACCAATTATTAACAGCAATATGTACACTATGTACAGTGTAAAATATACAGTGCACTCCACGTATGCAAGGCGGAAATAGAAGCCACAAGATAGCAGACCGTGCTTCAACAAGCTCTAGAGTGGGAAGGACAAGGGCAGGACGGAGAGCGGTATCCACATAAACCTCTGACGATTGTCAATTCCACCTGCTTATTGGCTCGAACCTGTTCACTAGTTGATCGGGATGGGGGCCCCATCATCAACTCTTAGCAACCTGGTTCGCTGGTTGGGGGATAGCCTGAAATGAGGTGTGTCCCATGGCCGACATAAAAGGTTTACGTACTCTTTGCATGCCACAGGGTCAAGAGAAGGAGTGTTCCTTCTGTCCCTGTGTGCCTACGTAAGCCTCCTGTGTGTGTCTATCATCGGTTTAAGCACAAAATTCAACATTTGAGAGTAGTGGAGAGCTGAGCCAGCTTACAACCAACCTTCCTCACCTCACATACTGCTCTCATTCTCCCCAACCCAAACCGCCTACAGTGATCATATTTTTATAGAGACATTGCGAGTGTTGAGCATTTTTTTGCAGTGATTCCTGAGTGACATTTCTTTTCAGTGACTCTTGATCAGTGTTCATTATATCCTGTTTGCAATATTTTTTTTTTTCCTTCTTTCTTTTTTGTGCTTTATTATAGGTCTGTTGTGATGTGTTTTATTTTTTTTTATATATACGTGAAGTAAGTACTTTTCTATTTTTCCCTGTTGTGTGCAATATATGAGAATTATAAACTTGTGTTTACACTTCACAATTATCTTGTGTTCACAGTATTGTGTCCCTTGTCTAGTAATTTATACAGTGAAGTAATTCAGTAATTTATTACCTTATATTCTGCTCACAACTCAGTGTTGTCTCAGTTATTTTTTTTTTCTCCCAGTGTTGTCTCAGTTTTTTTTTTTTCTCCCAGCATTTGTGTATTCTTGCTGTTTTTGTTTTCACTCATTTGCCTTTTTTTTTTTTTCTTGTTGAACATTCTTGTGTTAATTCTTTTCATTTTAGCCGTGTCTAAGTTGTCTTATCTCCACAGACAATAGTTCCATATTTTGTTTGAGCAAGAGAATTATTTTCCATTTTTTCACACCCCAAGCTTCATTGCAGGAAAATTTTCTCATAGTATTGTGCATATATTGAAGTGTTTTGTTCCTGCATCACTGTGAGTGTTAACCTTTCCCTGTTTTGTGCTTTGCTCTATTATGTTTCATATTTCATTGAACAAATTCATCTTAGTGCAATTTTTAATTCTTTTAAAGTAAATCATTCTTTGCTTGTCCAGGTAGTGTTGCTAAGCTGCAGTTAGGAGTTTAAAGTGTTCAATCAGGTCCATTCTTGATATTTTTTTTAATTGTTTTTGTGAACTCCATTTCTTGGGGTGTAATTTTTTTATTATTGCAATTATTCGATTTTTTTTTTTCATTTTGCAATATTCTTGTATAAACATATGTGCTCCATTTAATTTTTTTGTTTGTTTTTTTCAGAAATTTTTATATAGTTTTGTGTTGAGCAGTACTTTTTTGATTAGTAACTGTTAGTTGCAATATTGCTAAAAGTTTATTTCAGTGTAATAATCTGTGATTTCAGTTTCACATTTCTTGTCTGTGCATAAAAATTATTTTATTCTTGTTGTGTCATTTATTTTTTTTTTACATAGAAATTGCTTTCCAGTTTGTTTTAATTTTGCACAAGATTTATTGATTCATTTCATCATTTTTGTTTGATTTATCATTTATTGTTGAATTTCTTTGTTGGAAAATTCTCAGGTGTGTGTATGGCACCTGGAGAAGAGAGGATTGTAGAGGAAGAGAGAGAGATTTTGGGAGATGTTAAGTGAGTATAGGAACCTTTGAACCAAGTGGAGAATAATTGTGGTAAGGAGAACCTGAATGCTAAAGTAGGAGGAAACATTGAGAGGGTGTGGTAGGTAAGTTTGGCGGTGCCAGGTGTAAATGATAATGGTTGAGCCTTTGATTGAACTTTGTATAGAAGGGTTTTAGTTATAGGTAATACATATTTTAAGAAAAAAAGGATAAGTATACAAGATATTGACGTAGGGTGAAATGACAGTAGTTTGTTGGATTATTATTGGTAGATAAAAGGCTGTGGGTAGACTTCAGGATGTAATGTTTATAGAGGGGCCACAGATTATCAGATCACTTTTTAGTTGTAGCTACACTGAGGAGTAAAAAGGTAATGGATCAAGGGAGGATAGAAGCATCAGGGAAGAGAGTGGTGAGTTTATAAACTAAAGGGAGGCAGTTAGTGTAAGTATAAACAGCTATTGGAGGATAGATGGGTTCTATGAGAGCATAGGCAATGGGTCGACAGAGGCTATGGGGGTAGGTTTAAAAATGTGTGTTAGAGTCTTCAGCAAGAAGTTTGTGGTTACAGGAAGTGGGTGCGGGAGGGGAAGAGGAGCGATGGTGGGAATGGATGATGTAAAAAAGAGTAGTAAGGGGAAAAAGTTAGCATATGAGAAGTTTTTACCAAGTAGAAGTGATGCAAGGAGGGATGAGTATATGTGAGAAAAGAGAGGAGGTTAAGAGTGTGTGAAGCAATGTATAAAAGAGAGCAAAATGAGAGAGTGGGTGAGATGTTATCAACAAATTTTGGTGAAAATAGAAGTAAAGTGTTTTGGAGTGAGATTAACAACGTTAAGGAAATGCTAGAGAAAACAAAATGGATTTCTCAGTTTAAAATAGGAGAGGAGAGTTATTAAATGGAGAGTCTAGAGGTATGGGAAGATGGAGGGATATTTTGAGGAATTGTTAAATGTTGATGAAGATAGGGGAAGCTGTGATTTCGTGTATAGAGGGCAAGGAGGTATACACATTTTGTACGGAGTGAGGAAGAGCCAGTTGTGGGTTTGGAGGAAGTCGTGAGGCCAGTAGGTAAAATGAAAGGGGTAAGGCAGCTGGGATTGATGGGATAAAGATAGAAATGTTAAAAGCAGGTGGGGATACAGTTTTGGAATGTGGTTGGTGCTATTATTTAATAAATGTATGGAAGTGGGTAAAAGGTACCTAGGGATTGGCAAGAGAGCATGCATAGTTACTTTGTATAATGGCAAAGGGGTCAAGAGAGTGGCAAAAATTATAGGGGATAAGTCTGTTGAGTATACCTGGTAAAGTGTATGGTTGAGTTATTATTGAAAGAATTAAGAGTAGACGGAGAATAGGATAGCAGATGAACAAGAGGCTTTAGGAAAGGTAGGCGGTGTGTGGAAACCAGGTGTTTTACAGTGAAACATATAGTGAACAGTATTAGTAGGCTACAAGAGTCTTTGTGGCATTTATGGATTTGGAAAGGCATATGACCAGGGTGGATAGGGTGGACAATGTTGGCAGATGTGCAGGTGTATGGTGTAGGGATAGGCTACTGAGAGCAGTGAAGAGTTTTTAACGAGGATAGTGAGGCTCAAGTTAGAGTATGAGGAAAGAGGGAATTTATTTCCCAGTAAAAGTAGGCTTAGACAAGGATGTGTGATGCACCGTGGTTGTTTTAATATATTTATAGATGAGGGGTTGTAAGAGAGTAAATGCGAGGGTCTTGCAAGAGGTGTTGAGTTAAAAGATAAAGATCGAACATATAGTGGGAGTTGTCACAGTGCTCTTTGTGTGACACTGTGCTCTTGGAGATTCTGAAGAGAAGTTGCAGAGATTGGTGGATGAATTTGGTAGGGTGTCAAAAGAAGAAAATTTAAAAGTGAATACAGTGAAAGAGTAGGTAATGAGGATAACAAAAAGATTAGGTGATGAAAGATTGGATATCAGATTGGAGGGAGAGAGTATGGAGGAGGTGAATGTTTTCGATATTTGGGAGTGGACGTTGTCAGCGATGAGGACTCTATGGAAAGTTGAGGTGAATCATAGAATTGATGGGGGAAGGGTGAGTGGGTGCACATAGGAGTCTGTGGGGCAAAGAACTTTGTCCTTGGAGGCAAGAGGGGAATGTATGAGAGTATAGTTTTACCAAAGCTCTTATATGGGTGTGAAGCATGGGTGTGAATGTTGCAGCAGGAGAAGGCTGGAAGGCAGTGGAGAAGTCATGTCGTGAGGGCAATGTGTGGTGTGAATATAATGCAGAGAATTTGTAGTTTGAAGTTAGGGGATGTGCGGGATTACCAAAACTGTGTCCAGAGGGCTGAGGAAGGGTGTTGAGGTGGTTCGGAATGTAGAGTGAAACAGAGTGAAACAGAGTGGACTTCAAGAGTGTATCAGTCTGTAGTGGAAAGGAGGCGGGGTAGGGGCGGCCTTGGTGAAAGGCTTGGAGGGGGGGCCAAAGGAGGTTTTGTGTGGAGGGGCTTGGACTTCCAGGGCGGGCATGCGTGAGCGTGTTTGATAGGGAGTGGAATGGAGACAAAGGTTTTTTAATACTTGAGTGCTGTGGCGTGTGAGCAAATAACATTTATGAAGGCGATTCAGGCGAAAATCGGCAGGCCGGACTTGAGGTCCGGAGATGGGAAGTACAGTGCCTGCACTTGAAGGAGGGGTGTTATTGTTGTTGTTTAAAAAAATGTAGTGTAAAGCACCCTTCTGGCATGACAGTGATGGAGTGAATGATGGATGAAGTTTTCTTTTTCGGGCCACCTGCTTGGTGGAATCGGCCAGTGTGATAATAAAATATAAGAATAAAAAAATCCTTTGTTGAATTGAGAGTAAAGACAAACTCACTGTGCCATTAATTCACTTTAAAGTAATTGAGTAAATTTGATTTGAGTAAAGTACATTTTTCTTGATTTTCAAAGTGTTGCTTATCCAGTTGAGTGTTTTATGAGTTTTTCTTGCTCTACAGTGTGACTTGTCAATTTTCTTACTTATTGCAGAATAGTTAAGCATTTACTTCCATTTAGTTTACTGGTTGTGTGTTCCACAGATATTTTTTTTTTTTCTTTAAAATTCTTGTTTCAAATTTTGCCAGCATGTCTCAGTCTTCTCGAGCAATGCCTCAGTACATTCTGCTAGCCCAAGCAATAATTCATCAGCCAAAATTCGAGTAATTCTTTATCAAAGGATAGGACCACACTCTGACTTCGTGCCTACGCAAATTTTAGTCGTGACCTTATGATTGCTATGCCGTTGTTCAGTGGGAACCAAGAAACCTGGAAGCAGGGTTTTACCGTAATGCTCGGTAGATGGCCCCCCATCCATTGAGTTGTTAGAATTAGTATCGGAAAGGAGAGTTTAGCTCGTTCACAGCTGCCTCGAAAGTCTTCAACTTGATCCGGATGAAGGACTTTCGGGGGTCTAACCAAGTAGCAAGATTGGAGCAATTAATATGTAACTATCTTGACCCAGTGAGGAGTGACTGATCCTTTTGTTTTCATTGGGAAATTAGTGTGTACAGCTCCGAGGCCAGAGGAATCATAGATGAGTTTGCTCTTGTTTAAATAACTTAATGTTCCTCATTTGTTAAGTGCGGTCAAAGTCCAAGTACCTTGCAGACGAGGATAAACCAGCTCTTGAGGGGGTCTTGCCAAATTACGCAGCATTTGGCATTATTAAACAGTTAATGGCACCAACTTCAATGTATGTGTATAATTCCAGTCCTCTAACTGCTAGGATGGTCTGTTATACAAGATCAAATGAAGAATAGATCTTCGATTATGCAGTATCCTTGGCTGGGGTTTGAAAAGAGTCAAAAAACACGATAGTTACATCATTTTTTTTTTTTTTTTGATGTTTGGTGTGTTAGAGTGTTTAGCAAAATAAGGATTAATCAGGGGATTCAGAGAACCTGGTTAGTGGGGACTTTGAGTTCTGGAGTGGAAGTACAGTACCTGCACTCTGAAGGATGGGTGAGGGATGTTCAGTTCTGGATGTGGAATATGTGCCTGCACTCTGAAAGACAGGGTGAGGTGTTACAGTTTTGGAGGTGGGAAATACAGTTCTGTCCTGAAGGATCAGTAAGGAGTAACAGATAATGCATTATTTAATTACATACCAAGCCCACTTACTTTATTAATATTATTTAAACCTAAAATTATTTTTAAATACATATTACCATTCTCTTACTTAATTCATATTCATAAACCTAACATTATTATTTCATAAACATAACACCCCCCCCAACCAAACCACCCCCCCCCCCCCCCCCCCCCCCCCCCCCCCCCCCCCCCCCAAAAAAACAACCACATCCCCACTCTGACGTATGGGTGAGTGATGTTACAGTTCTGGAGGTGGGAAGTACCAGTACCTGCACTCTGAAGGATGAGTGAGAGTTACAGTTTCAAAGGATCACATTAACTGTGTGTTGCCATTGCTTCTGACAAGCAGCTATGAATGAATGATGGTGAATGTCTTTCCTCTTTTATTTCTTCCCCCTCAGGGGGAGCAACCGATATGTAAAAAAAATATATATATTGTTTTTTGGTTTATTTTAGGTTCAATTAAAAGGGGAGGGCCCCCACAGTTTTGAATTTCAGATGCAATTGCGGAAACAAGGTATTTATTTAGCCAACAGTTGTGTGCATGAAAAATGTGTAGGATGGGGGTTTTTCCCATATATTAAGCTTTATGGGCATCAACAGACCTGTATACCCTTGAATATATAGGAAATGAATAACGTATTTTTATGCCTTTCTCATAATTCAGTGTTATAAAAGCATTTAAAATCAGTGCCATTTGTGATGTAGTTTTGTGAGGTCACTAAGGGGACTTAACCCCAGTAATTGTCACACACTTGCTTGGAAAATAGCTGTCGACATGCCTTGGCAAAGTAGGTTTTTTATTCTTGAATTGTGTCAGGTTGTAACAGTGGTTATCCCTTGGGGGGAAAGGGGGGGGGGGGGTGCTTTAAAGGCCCTTTTAAAAGCTAAGGAAACAGTAGAGAGGGAGGTTGGGACAGGTCCGGTGAATGGGAAACCCCTGGACAGCTGTGGTGAGTGGCCCAGCATTGCAAATCTCGGGTTGGCGGGGGGAAGAGTAAAGTCTGGTTACTATAACCTCCCCTTTCCCTTTGGTAAAAAAGTCTCAAGGTCATTTTGTGTAATTTTCGTCGGGATAGTTGTATTCCATTTTTGTTATTAAGTAAAATAACCCCAGTTCCATTTTTTTTTTACCCCCTTTTTTGCCATTCCTATTCTGTTAAGCATGGGATAATACAGGAGACGTGCTCACTTTCTGGGAACCTCAGGCAGGTGAGTAAAAAATCATACAATTTTCAGAAGTTTTTCAATGTGTCAGCCATATCCCACTGAGGCAGGGTGACTAAAAAAAAAAAACAAGTCTTTTTTTTATTTAGGATTTACAGGAGAAGGGGTTATGCCCTTGCTAGGCATTCCCTTCAAGGGGGGCTCCTTTTGGGGTGGTGGAAAGGGGTTTGGTCGGGATTAGACCCGTTTGGGTTCCCCCCAGACCCAACCCAAATTTCCCCCATCCCCCTTCCTATCCCTCCTCCCTTTTTCCCCTTTTCCCCCTCCTCCCCCACCCCCCCCTTATTCCCCTTCCCTTTTTTGGCTTTTGGGGTTCTTTCCCCAGGCCTACTGGTTCCCAGGTAGGGGAAAGGGCCGGGGGCAAATTTATTGTTGGGTTTTGCGGTGGTGTAGTTTGCCATGGAATCTGGATGCCCGGGGATATCCATTCCCCCTCCGGTCTTCGGGGGGTGGCTTTGGGTGTTTGGGGGAGGGTGTATCTCTGGAGGCAGCCTTTTAGATTCCGGGGGGGGTGGCCAAAAGGGGTATGCTTGTGGCGGGAAACCGGGCCCCCTCTCTTGTTCCACCGAGGTAGTCGGGGTGTGGGCTGCTACCGGGTTTCTGGTTTACTGGCATGAAAGGTGGGGATGGCATGGGTCCCCTGCCGCATCTGCACTACTTGCGGTGTTGAGGTCTTTTGGGGCAGAGGGTGATTTTGGCCCTTTTATTCTCCTAGGAAAATATTCCCCCCCGTTCCCTTTTTTTTTTTTTTTTTATTTTTTTTTTTTTTTCTTAAAAAAAAAAAAGAAGAAGTAACCCAGCATGTGGGCGACTGTGTTTCCCAAAGGGCCCCAGCTGGGTTTAAAT
>NC_069486.1:22108163-22141069 GCF_026875155.1 Cherax quadricarinatus | reverse complement strand
AAATTTAATTTAAAAAAATTACACACACAAGAAAAGGAGTTCACAAAAACAATAAAAAAAATTATCAAGGAATGGACTGATTGAACACTTTAACTCTTAACTGCAGCTTAAGCAACACTTACTGGACAAGCAAAAGAATGATTTACTTTAAAAGAAGTTAAAAATTGCACTAAGAGTGAATTTGTTCAATGAAATATGAAAAATAATAGAGGCAAAAGCACAAAACAGGGAAAGGTTAACACTCACAGTGATGCAGGAACAAAACACGTCAATATATGCACAATACTATGAGAATTTTCTTGCAATGAAGCTTGGGGTGTGAAAAATTGGAAAATAATTCTCTTGCTTCAAACAAAATAATGGCACTATTGTCTGTGGAGATAAGACAAATTAGACACTGGCTAAATGAAAAGAATTAACACAAGAATGTTCAACACAGAAAAAAAAAAAAGGCAAATGAGTGAAAACAAAAACAGCAAGAATACACAAATGCTGGGAGAAAAAAAAAAAACTGAGACAACACTGGGAGAAAAAAAAAAATAACTGAGACAACACTGAGTTGTGATGCAGAATATAAGGTAATAAATTACTGAATTACTTCACTGTATAAATTACTAGACAAGGGACACAATACTGTGAACACAAGATAATTGTGAAGTGTAAACACAAGTTTATAATTCTCATATATTGCACACAACAGGGAAAAATAGAAAAGTACTTACTTCACGTATATATAAAAAAAATAAACACAACACAACAGACCTAAAATAAAGCACAAAAAAGAAAGAAGGAAAAAAAAAAATATTGCAAACAGGATATAATGAACACTGATCAAGAGTCACTGAAAAGAAATGTCACTCAGGAATCACTGCAAAATTGTCTCAACACTCGCAAATGTCTCTATAAAAATATGATCACTGTAGCGATGTTGGTGGAGAATGAGAGCAGTATGTGAGGTGAGGGAAGGTTGGTTGTAGCTGGCTCAGCTCTCCACTACTCTCAAACATGTTGAATTTGTGCTTAAACCAATGATAGACTCACACAGGAGGCTTTTACGTAGGCACACAGGGACGAAGGAACACTCGTCTCTTGAAACCCCCGTGGCATCAAGAGTACGTAACCTTTTTTCGGCGATGGAACCCTCATTTAGGCTACTCCCCCAACCAGCGAACCAGGTTTCTAAGAGTTGATGATGGGCCCCATCGTTTAACTATGACCAGGTTCTAGCCCAAAAAAAGGTGGGATTGACAATCGCAAAGGTTTTGGAATACGCTCTCCGTCTGCCTTGTCATCCCACTCTAGAGCTGGTGGAAGCACGGTCTGTATCTTGTGGGTTCATTTTGCCTTGCTTACGTGGATGCATAATTTAATATCGTACATAGGTACATATGCTGTTATAAAAATTTGGGGGGATAATAAAGTCTAAACTTTTTCTACTGTGTTTATTTGCTCCCATTACAAACCCGGGATAACAGGCCATTTTGAAATCCTAGGTTGTAATAAACCCCTAATTGGGCCGAAAATATGGTGCTAGAACCCTTTATACGGTAAAAAAATTCAGTGGTAGTGGGACGGTGCTTGAGCCGCCGCGCTGAACACCGCATGGGCCTATGGAATAGCGGCCACTGCACCCCACTAGGCATGAAAATATTCTAAGCCTGGCTGGCTTAAAAACCCACAAAATACAACGCCACAGGGATGATAAAGCACTCAGAACAGCTAGAACTGGAAGCACAAGTGATGGAGAAGGCTCTACCCACATGGCTTGCTTGAGTACTGGGTTAAGTCACTTGGGTTAGTTGCTGGCTTGCTTGGCTTAACCCTTCACACAGACTGGCTTGAGAACTTGTAATGATGAGCACAGCAGGGTGGAAAGCTGGCTTGCCAGGCAAGGCTGGAATGGGTGTAGAGCTGGGCTGGACTCCCCCCCCCCCCCGACTGGCTGGTGGCTTGGCTTACTTTGCAAACCCGGGTCAACCCCTCGGAAGTAATGCAAATAAGCAAATAAAACACTAAGACACAGACTGACCAGTAAGTAGGAAGCAATAGGCTGGTGAACGCTTGCTCGGGGTAGCTGCTTGGGATGTTAAGCGTCACCCATCTCGGGAGGCCTAAAATGTCACAAAATGGCGGCTGACTCAGTAGAAATTTATCTCCAGAATCGCCGTAATCGTCAGAATTACGGGCCCTCTGCTGCCACCATTTTAGTGGGAGTTCGTAGGAGATATGATGATTGGAATAAAACACACTTGTTGGATGGTAACACTTATATTAGCAGAGTATGAAAGGGGAAGAGCCCAACCTGCTTGTGTCTTGCCTGGCGTAGACCTATGTGGGAACTGAGGCCGATACAGCGCAGCCCACGCACTCATGCGGATCACGTGATGTCATACAAACTAGTCACTAGGCCTAGCAAAGGGGTCGTGTATGTAAAACATATGGATAGTACTAACTATGATACTCAGATAAGCTATACAACACATGTAGGGGATCAGCAAACTATGCTGACATATGTACAAAAAAAAAATTCCTGTGATAAAATGTGAAGTGTGGTCAAACATGTACTAGAGCAATATTCCTGCAATAAATGGCTATTCTTTTATCACAATACCATACACAACAGGTGGGCCTCAACCTAAAAAGGTTTGACTCGGGAAAATTTCAACTTTACGATGGGTGGCAAAAATTTACTGTGGAGGTAAAAATTTGGGAGAAAAATTCCCCAATATGAAGGAAACAAGCCCCTTTAATTTTATTCATTTACGATTTTTCAATACGGGGTTTTTAGTTAATTATTTATTTTTCCAGGGGGGCGTATTTTATTTTTGATTTTAAATTTATTACCCATTATACTTACCAAAATATTTTCGAGGGTTTTTGGGGGAACATAACCCCTATAAGTCGAAAAGCATCTGTAGTCCAAAAGGGAAACCCAAAAAAAGTTTTTTAAAAATTTCACATTATTCCATTCTTATGAGATGATAAATTTATTTAACCCTTTAAACACAAAAAAAAAAAAAAAAAATGCATTTAAAATTTTTTACAATATTTAAAAAAAAGTGATCTTTCAATACATAAAGTTTCACAGGCAACCCTTTTACCCTTTTTTTAAATCCAGCCGGGACAGACTTTTTTCCCAGATCTTTGGGGAAAGGGCCTAAACTCTTTATTAATTATACGCACCTGAGAAACAAAAAAGACGGTTTTTTATATAAAAGAAATTCATAAAAAAACCAAAAAGGCAAGGGCCCCAAAAAAAAAGGGACACTTTGACCATCATTCAAACCATCATTTGTTTTGTAAAAATGGCCCAAACAATACACATCCTTAAAAATTTTAATATATTTGCAATTTCCTTTTATTTAGAGCCCTTGGTTTCCCTTTCCTACGGGCCTTTAAAATAAAACACCGATAAAAAAAAAAGGAAAATGTAATTACAAAACTTTTTAAATCCAAAAAAAAAAACACTAACTTACATTTACTGGTAAAATAAAACCTCTATGTTTTAAGAAAACCTTATTTGTCAACTAAAAGCTAAAAAAAAAATTTGAAAAAAATTAGTAACGGTTCAAAAATTTTTGGAAAGGAAATATTTGGGAGCATTTGTTTCCTCATGTACTTTTATAGGGGCCCCCGGATGTCCCTTTGTTAAGTGACTTTATAAGGCCCAAGTTTACCTTTCCCCAGTAAAAGGGTTTCCCGGAGGGTACCTTGTCAAGCCAAACATTAAAAAGGGTTTTACAGGATGTGCTTTTTTGGGGAGGTCATTTAAAGTAAATAAGAAAGAGTAGGGGGACTTGGGAAACCCAAAAAACAATAAATAAAAAACTACGGGGCTGAGTATTGGAATCACGCCATTTTTTAAAAATTTATAATGTTTTCCCCACTAACCAGGTAGGGGTTTTCGGAAAAAACAGAAAAACCGCCCGGGGGAGGTACTACCGTCCTGCAAGTGAGGTAAAAACAAAAACCCTTTGTAAATTGTTTTACATGATGGTAGGTTGCTTGGAGTCTTTTGTCTGTCCATACAAATTGAAAAGTTTTTCAGGTATGCCCTTGTATTTTCAACTTACACTTAGGTCACACTACACATACTTTTACAAGAAAATATATACCATTCCTCTGGGTATTGTTCTAAATTTTTTTTTTCTAGTTTTTGTTTTTTTTATTTCCTCTTTATCCCATGGGGAAAATGGAAAAAAAATTCTTCCTCCGTAAACCATGTGCGTTTTTAAGAGGCGACTAAAAAAAGCCGGGGCAAGGGGCTAGTAAACCCCTTTTTCCCGAATTTAAAATTAACCCAAAATTTTAAAAAAAAAACTTTTGTTTTTCCCTTTTTGGGGCACCCCCGCCTTGGGGGGATTTCGGGCCTTTTGTTGAAAGAAAGAAAAAGTCTTCACAAAAAAATAAGAAATTTTTTGGGAGGGGTGGGCTTTCCCCCCAAAAGGGGGAAATGGAACAAATTTTTTCCCCCGTTAAAACCATGTGGGGGCGTTTTAAAAGGGGACTAAAATTTCCAGGGGCAAGGGGCTAGTTAAAACCCCCTTTTCCTGTATATATTACTAAAAGTAAAGGGGGAAAAATTTTTTTTTCCTTTTGGGCCACCCCGCCTCGGGGGGATACGGCCATGTGTGAAAAAAGAAAGAGAGTGTCCTCTGAACCCCTAATTCTCTAGTTTTAGGGGCATATTTTTGTGGTCTAAATGTAACAAATGCTTTCCATAGGCTAGAAAAGTCCCCGAAATATTCCCTTTTTTTCAGTTGCCCGTATATAGTAATTTGAGCATTGAATAAAATTTATCTTTTGGCTTTTAAAATTTAGGGCTAAACCCAAACTGGCCCAAATGTTCTTTTGTTATGGGATAGGGAAAAGGAGTAGATTTGTTTATGGATTATTTTTTTTGAAAATTTCAGAAACAAAGGGGGAGTTAGTGTTTTTTTCTGTAGTTATTTTTGCCTGTAAAAAATTACATGGACCCCCGCCCTAGCGAAGGGCCCTTTCATAGCGAAAAAATCCCCTAGCGAACGCTTTGTTCGCTGAAAAATTTTTTCCCCCCATAGTAGACAAAAACCCCCTAGCAAGTCGGGGTTTTCCCCGGGGGGAGCGTCCAATGTGGGCCCCAGCACCCCAATTTGCCGCCCCTCCCAAATTTTTTACCAGCTAGCCTCCCCCGGTAAAAATTAAGTTTCACCTTTGAAAATTTGAATTTTTACAGTGGGTTTTTTGGGGCTGTTTTTTGGAAAAAAAAAGTGACCCTTGGGGCCCCCAAAAAAGCTTCTGTTTCCAACCCTGTGGTAAAAGGGTGAGAATTAGTATGGAAATTAAGAAAGATTTTGAAGGGTTTGGGCTAACCCTGAGAAGCCTATGCCAGTTGTGGAATCCATTGTGCCTACTTCAAAAATTAAGGAAATGTGTGCACAGTGGGTTGAACTGCAAACCTTTATGGATGAAAATCACCCTGACACAGCTGTTGCAAGCCGTGCTGGTGACTATTTCAATGACAATGTTATGGCCCATTTTGGGAAAAGTCTTGAAGGAACGGGAGGTTACAGAGCTCTATGGACAGATTTGTTGTGCGACAGAGGTCCAGTGGACTCTCAAGCTGGTCCTAGTGGCATTAAAAGAAGAAAGGAAAGTAACCCCAGAAAAGGACTTGCTACCTCAAGTCCTAATGGAAGGGGATTCCCCTTCTAAACAGTAAGAAGGTAATGCTCTCCCCTCCTCCCATCCCATCAATCATCACCAGATCTTCAATAAAAGTAAGTGTCATGTAATTGTGCATGCCTTTTTCAGTTTGTGTGTACTAAAATTAACATTTTTTTGTGGTAAAAAAATTTTTTTTCATACTTTTGGGTGCCTTGCACGGATTAATTTTATTTCCATTATTTCTTATGGGGAAAATTAATTCGCATAGCGAACATTTCGCATAACGACCAGCCCTCTTGCACGGATTAAGTTCGCTATGCGGGGGTCCACTGTATATACAGTGGCCCCCCGGATAACGATATTTTTTCATTCCAGAAGTATGTTCAGGTGCCAGTACTGACCGAATTTGTTCCCATAACGAATATTGTGAAGTAGATTAGTCCATTTCAGACCCCCAAACGTACACGTACAAACGCACTTACATAAATACACTTACATAACTGGTCGCATTGAGAGGTGATCGTTAAGGGGGGGTCCACTGTAGTTATAAAATACTTTGAGGTGACCCATGCTGTCTTGAGTATGGATGGCAAGGGTCACCCTGATCCTCAAAAGAGACGATCCTACAGAACTAAATAACTACAGACCAATATATAACTTGCCTTTGCTCTCTAAAATCTTCAAAAAAATAATACATAAACAAATCTACTCCTACCTCCTATCCCATAACATACTGAACCTCTGTCACTTTAGGTTTAGGCTGAATAAAAGCACAAGTTAGATATTGGTCTGTTTTACCTCATGTTAATAATAAATAAACTTAATTACGAACTAAAAAAATGTAAGATTGAGTTTATCATAAATTGGTTGTATCGTAAATTGTACTACCTCATACATTAAGCCTTTGGGGGTCGACAGGTCTTCTCAGAGACTTGTTCTCAGGGTCGGCCAAATTTAAAAAAAAAAAAAATTATTTTTCTTATGAAAAGATAGAGAATCTTATCCCGATCATAATGGCGCCAAAAGTATGAAATTTGATGGAAAACTTACGGAATTATGCTCTCACGAAGTTAGCAGTCTCAACGATGTTTGCGCATTGGTGATTTTGCCCACTTTGAGCCCTATTTTCAGCCAAATTTCCAGTGTACTAGTCAACAAAAATCATAACTATTTTGCTAGAACTCCATTTTTTCTATCGAATGAGTACAAGAAGAAACCACCCATTTACCGATTTCAACTATCCAATAAAGTGGTCAGAATTTAGCAATTTTGCCAATTTCACACAAATTTCAAAAGATGCCAAATTCCAAATAGGGTCCAGAATAAACAAGAAAGACATTCCTGGCACTAAAATAACAAGTTCTCTGTTCGTTAGTCACATCCCCATGCCCCTCTTATATTTCTTTGGCTTTCCCACTTTGAAATTTTATTCTTACAAAAAAAATAAGATTTACTGTTATGCAGACTACTGCATTAGTGTAGAAATGGTATAAATAATATCAGCGCACTTGTGAAAAAATATTTGACTCACCAGTTGATGTGTATTGGACGCTTGGCATGATTTGTTTACTTTTGAACTTTGGTAAAAATCGAACATTTCTGCTACTTTGAGCTCAATTTCAAGGTACTTTTCATTGTAAAACCAGTCAAAATCATCTCAATTTCTGTAATATGTCTTCCATTCTATAAAATGAGACTAAAAAAAACTAGAATACAACAATAAAATACCATACAAAAATACAGTACAAAGTCGCTGTTTTAATCCAAAAACACAGTCAGCTTTTTTTTTCTCATTACGCACTGTGTGCTGCAGGATTTTTTTTATACTGCGCACACTGACCACATAGACCCATTCTTTCATATGTAGGCCTACCAGCTTTCTCTCACTAGATTTGAGGGCGCTAGAATTTAGGCATACTAGTACATCAAAAACCCTGGGTCGTAAGACGTATTAGTATGTCCGAAATCTCCAAAGGGTTAATAATAGAGTAAAATATAGAATATTTGTATTCTACCACTGTAAAAGAACTAGTTACAAAATTAAAAATGTAAGATTGTATCATAAATTGTACTACCTCAGATGCTCGAATTACTATATACTGTACAGCAACTGAAAAAAAATATCCTCTGGGGCTCTTCACAGACCTATGAAGCATTCGATACAGTAGATCACTAAAACTAAAAGTATATAACTGTCAGGGGCTACTACAAGTACAGTGGATGCTCAGTTAACGGCAGCATTGGCTAATGGCAAAATCAGTTAGCGGCACTTTTTGCATCAAAATATTGGCTCGGCTAACACCCAAGAACTCATTAAGGGCATTCATCCCAAAACGTGTCCACGCGGCCTGAGCCACGGCCACCCGTCCACTCCATGTAGTGTGGCCATTGTTTACAAGCCAGTTAGGATGATTCCACACATACAGGAGGGCCCCACTTATACAGCGGGTTAGGTTCCAGGCTACCGCCATAAAGCGGAAACCGCCGTAAAGTGGAACACCCTTTTTTCCACTTACAAATGCATACAAACACTAGATAACAAGTTTACACTAACATATAAATTTTGTTAGCAATAGAACCAGGCATCAAAAAAACAATAAAAAAGTACAATACACACATAGTGCACTCATTACTTACCTTAAAATATTTATAGTCTTAATCTAGGGTGAGACAAGTAGTATTTATTGTAAGAAATCAAGTGTGGTATGTATGGTAGTCAGCCACCAGGCTACCATACCAGGCCACCCCACCCACACATACTATTCTATGATATTTAAGCATCCCCGAGCGATAAAATGTATATACAGTTCACTCATTACTTACCTTAAAATATAGGGTGAGATGAGTAGTATTTATTGTAAAAAATCAAGTGTGGTATGTATGGTAGTCAGCCAGGCTACCATACCAGAGAGAAAGAATGAGTGCATGAGAGAGGACAGGCGCAGAGTTATGTAAACAAACCAGGCGAAGGTAAGTTTTGTAAACAGTGTACACGTCTGGTTTGTGTACAAGTTACATTGTGTACAGGTTGTCTCTACATTGATACGGTAGAATAAATAAAGAAGAACACTCCCATTCTCATGTAACATCATTTTGAGAAGAAATGACACTCTGAGTGAAGGCAATGGAAGTAAGTCACTCTGACTTTTTTGGGTTATCCTAGGTTCTCTACACATGTTATGTATTTATGTTATGTATCGTGTTTATTATATAATTTTGAAAAAATATCACGGATGGATTAATGAAAATGTGTATATTAACGTAATATACAACATTTAATGATACACCGAACTCAGACAGCGTAAACAAACAAACTGAACAGGTTGTGGACGATCACTCAGTCAGGCGAAATAGACGGTATTAATACGTGTCCAGTTTTAGTTCATTCATGTACATTTGTAAGAGTTTTTTGAAACTTTTACCTTATAATATTTTTATTATTATAATAATAATTAAATCACGAAAAAAAATACTCTTACACTGTGTACAAGTTAGTACAGAATTATAGCTATAAAGTGAAGGCATACGAAAGGAATATTTTTCTGCAGTTATCCCTAGTAACAGGTGACGGGCTAGAGAAAACGTAATTCTTCCGACACTTCTACAAACCGTTTGGTAAACATCTCATATATATTTGTATAAATTTTTATACTGTGGTGCATGTATCATGTTTGTGTGTTTCATAATGTGTTTCTTATTAAATTTTGAAAAAAAATATCATAGATAGATTAAGGGAAATGTCTATATTAACGTAATATGCGACATTAATGTGCCCAAGAGATTATTATTATTACTATTATTATTATTATTATTATTATTATTATTATTATTGCATCAAGAGTAGAGAGACTTAGTGATTTTAATGTGTACCTACATGCCAGCACAGTGTGTAAGTTTATTTAGGTACAGGTGTACACAAGTTTAATTATCAAGTACAATACATATAAAATATACAATAACTTTAAAACACTTGAAATTTTGGAAAGTTTCCAGACAATAAGGAGATGTGCTCAGGGAGAGTGTAAACAAACTCGGTGGGCCGCTGTGACCGTATTAGAAAGACAGGTGGGGGGAGCCGTATAGCGAGTTTTGGTCATAATTTGAAATGTCCGTATTAGCGGAACGCCGTAAAGCGAAACGCCATAAAGCGGGGCCCTGCTGTACATGTGATATATTTTGTATTATTCCATTGTTGTTAGTGCTTGTAACTGCTAAATATGCCACCATGGGCCCAAAGAAAGCTTCTAGTGCCAGCCCTGTGGTAAAGAAGGAAAGAAGCACAATAGAATTCAAGAAAAAACTCATAGCAAAGTACCAAAGTGGAGGAGGAAGAGAGGGGAGAATGTGCCTTCTGCAGTGATTCAGTGATTCTACAATATGTACAATACTAAAGCAGCAGGTATCGATAAAGGCTATAGTGCCAGCCAGTGATAAAATGTAGAATTAACAGTGTAGCAAATAAGTTAAGCAAGTAAGCGACAGAAAAACGATACGAAAGTAACTTTCCAATGTTGTTGGATGTATATAGAACCGCTGAACATATGCCTCCCTGCTACGTATCTTCCACCACCCTAAACCTCTGCCAGCATCTCCTCCATCAAACTAATTAAACTAACATCTCCTCCAAGGTAAGTGTAAATATAAATGTGAGTATAAAAGTAATTTTTTTTTTTCAACAAACCGGCCATATCCAACCAAGGCGGGGCGGCCCAAAAAGAAAAACAAAAGTTTCTCTTTTTAAATTTAGTAATTTATACAGGAGAAGGGGTTACTAGCCCCTTGCTCCTGGCATTTTAGTTGCCTCTTACAACACGCATAGCTTACGGAGGAAGAATTCTGTTCCACTTCCCCATGGAGATAAAAGTAAATATAAGTGTAAATATAAAAGGACCCCAATGGAAATACCTAAGTCACTCTGGCTTTTTTGGGTTATCCTAGGTACTTTACACACATGGTGCTATGTAAGATAATCTATGTACGTAACTATCTGTGTACGCCTGAATAAACTTATTTATAAATTACAATGTAAATATTTCTTTAATTATAAATTAAAATGTAAATATTTCTTATTTGTAAATTACGTACATTAAGTGTGATAGTGGTGGTGGGTTCTACTGCCGCCTCACCTCCACCACCACTATGTACGGCGTCTCTCAGTGGCCCTTATAAACCCAACAACAACACTTCCACCACTTACTCTTCACATACATTATGACATATTTTATTCATGTTAGAATATATATCATGTTTCTATGTTATTAATACAGGTCCTCCATCACAAATCCGGCATCATTGGGACCTGTAGTGTGCCGGATTACTGAGTTTGCCGAATTACATAGTGGCTAGGTTAGAATACACTTAATAAAATTAACCAACTTGACTTACACAGTTCATTGAACATCTGCAAAAATTGAACATTTCCGCTACTTTGAGCTCAATTTCAAGGTACTTTTCGTCATGAAAGAAATCAAAATCATGTCTATTTCTGTAATATATCTTCCATTCTATCAAATGAGTCCAAAAAAATGAGAATACAACCATAAAAAACCATATGAAAATATACTGCAAAGAGGCGGCTAATGGCTGAGAAGTTAACTCCCTTATTCATCGTCTGTCTTTTTTATTTTTGTTGTACGTTAAGAAGCATCTTTCCATCATACATTGCCCAAGTTTCAATGTTATAGCCCAACAAACAACCAAGAAAAAAAAAATATTTACCAAATATCATACATCGCAAGCCCAAGCCAGGTACTGGAAATAAGTCACTTTGTCTGACTTTTCTGGCTTATCCTAGGTTCTCTATACATACACTGCTATGTATGATAGTTTATGTAACTGTATTTGTGTATACCTGAATAAAGTTATTTACTTCTGGTCTGTCAACTGAGTACAAGAAACCGCTCATTCACTTATTTCAACTACCCAATAAAGTGGTCAGAAATTAGCAATTTGGCCGATTTCACACAAGTTCCAACAGATGCCAATTTCAAAATAGGATCCAGAATAAACAATGCAGACATTCCTGGCACTAAAATAACATTTTCTCTGTTCATTAGTCACGGCTACAAGCCCCTCTTATATTACTCTTGCTTTTCATTTGGAATTTTTATTCACAAAAAAATAGAAGATTTACTGTTATGCAGACTGCTGCATTATTGTAATAATTGTATAAATAATGTCAAGCCATTTTTGACTCCGTACTGGAATTTAGACTGGCAGGCGGACAGGTATTGGACGGTGACGTCACTTGTTTACTCTTGAGCTTCGCTGAAGAATAGAACATTTTCGCTACTGTGAGTGCAATTTCAAGGTACTTTTCATCATGAAAGCAATCAAAATCATATCTATTTCTGTAATATATCTTTCATACTATCAAATGAGACCGAAAAAATGAGAATATAACCATAACAACCATACAAAAATATACCGCTAATGGCTGAGAAGTTAACTCCGCTATTTATGGTCTGATTTCTTTCATTTCTGGTGTACGTGAAGAAGTATCTTTCCATCATACATTGCCCAAGTTTGAATAAGATAACCCAACAAACAACTGAGAAAATAATAATAATATACATAATAAAAATAATAATAATAATAATATCTTTATTTACTACACGTACATGTACAAGGTATACAGGCCTAACTGACATCAGCGAGACATACTACTGTATAGAAAGCCGCTTGTTATGCAGAGTATTTCAAGAAAATTAGGTCAGTGTCCCAGGATAACACCCACACTAGTCGGCTAACACCCAGGTACCCATTTACTGATGGTAAACACAGACAACAGGTGTAAAGAAACACACCAAATGTTTCTACCCTGGCTGGGAATCGAATATTTACCAAAAATCACATATGGCTAACCCAAGCCAGGTACTAAAAATAAGCCACGTTGACTTTTTTTGAGTTATCCTAGGTTCTCTACACATATGCTGCTATGTGTGATAATCTATAGAGAGAAAATAGCTCTTTTGTTTCAGGTTTATGGCAGTATGAGTGTATATCACAGTTAGCCCTGTGCTACACTCAGTTTTCTCTAACATAAGCCACCAAGACAGAAGTAGGAGAATGATATTTGTATACCATATCCGCTTCATACCTCCATCGAACTGCTCGGTGTTATGCCAAATATTATTCATTCTGGAATATTTAACATGTTTTATGTTATTTATATTGTTTCTTATGTCATATTAGATCAATTGTGATAGGCAAATAAACTGCAGTGTTGATATTAGCGTAATAATAAAGCATATTCTCCTGCTTCATGAGACTGAGCTCATGACAACCGACAGTGGCTTCAAAGCCACCTTATCTTTAATGGGCAATGTACTGTGTCGGTGCTTTACATAATGAGAAGCATTTCTTTTATTCACTGGAACCATGACTAGGGCTAAAAGTAAGCAGGTTAAAACAAATGGTGAAAAAGAAATTGGAGTAACTTATGCAGCAAGTAGCACCACCAAACAGTACCAGCAGGTTGGTGTGGTGACCCTGGAAATTTCAAATTATGCTAGCCAAAATTTGTGCCGAATAACTGAAGGAACCGAATAACTGATTGCCGGATTTGTGATGGCGGACCTGTAGTGTTTATTATGTCATATTAGATGAATTGTGATAGATAAATAAGCCATAGAGATGATATTAGCGTCATATTGAAGCATAATAAACTCTCCTTCCTCTCCCCTCCAACCTGTCTGCCATACACCAACAAGAGTCAATAAAGGTAAGTGTGATGTTAAATACGTATTCATTTATCCATTTTATTAGTGCTTTATATTTATTTGTCATTGTTTTCTGTATTCATATTTAATCTTTAAAAAAAATATATTTTGTTAATACTTTTGGCTGTCTGAAACAATCAAGAAAATTTTTCTTATGACCAAGAAAATGACCTTATGATAAGAAATTAATTTGGTGAGCAGGACAATAACCTTGTATGCAGGACAATGACCTTGTGAGCAGGACAATGACCATGGAGAGAGCTCTGAGGTTCAACACCCCCGCAGCCCGGTCTGTGACCAGGCTTCATGGTGGATCATGGCCTGATCAACCAGGCTGATACTGCTGGCCGCATGCAATCCAACATATGAATTATAGCCCGGCTGGTCAGGTACTGACTTTAGGTGCCTGTCCAGTGTCTGCTTGAAGACAGCCAGGGGTCTATTGGTAATCTCCCTTATGTATGCTGGGAGGCAGTTGAACAGACTTGGGCCCCTGATGCTTATTGTGTTGTCTCTTAACATGCTAGTGGCACCCCTGCTTTTCATTGGGGGAATGTTGCATCATCTGCCTAGTCTTTTGCTTTCGTAGGGAGTGATTTTCGTGTGCAAGTTTGGTACTAATCCCTCTAGAATTTTCCGAGTGTATATAATTATGTATCTCTCTCGCCTGTGTTCTAGGGAGTACAGGTTCGGGAACTTCAAGCGCTCCCAGTAACTGAGGTGTTTTATCTCCGTTATGAGTGCCGTGAAGGTTCTCTGTACATTTTCTAGGTCAGCAATTTCACCTGCCTTGAAAGGTGCTCTTAGTGTGCAGCAATATTCCAGCCTAGATAGAACTAGTGACCTGAAGAGTGTCATGTGAGCAGGACAATAACCTTGTAAGCAGGACAATGACCATGCGAGCAAGACAAGGACCTTGTGAGCAGGACAATGACCTTGTGAGCAAAAAATACTGACCTTGTGAGCAAAGACAGAGATGCATCTCTCAGTATGTTCTTCATATTCTACAGCATCCTACTATCCACTGTCTTTACGAACCAAGTGATCGCAACGGCTTGCCTCACAAGAATAAATCTTGTTGGTCGCTGCTCACAGAAAGAAAATAACTAAGTCACCCAGGAGAAATAAACATGGCATGCTTTGTAACCAGTTAGTGATGGAGGTTTGAGCCTTCACCCAGTAATCCAACTGGTGTGGGTCGCATCCTGAGGACAAAAGTACTGTATTTCACAGCTTATGATTTGTTTTATTTCAATAGTTCAGCATCGGATACAACTGGGAGAGCTACAGCCCACCCCACACCCCAAAATAACAAAAAAAGGCACAATACCGTGACTGGAACGATACACAAACAACACGCTCCAGTCACTGACCATCAGTTTATAGGATGCAGGGTGGTTAATTATGACATTTTATGGAAAAAAATGCATCTAATAAGCCACAAAATACAGTAACCCAAGTTGCAGGAAATGCTCTGCATAACAAGGGATTTTCTATATACATAGTAGTATGTCACTGATGTCAGTTATGGTCTGTATACCTTGTACGGTTAAGTCCTTGACTTACAAACACATTGAGAATCTTGTGTATCATATCATTACAGGATGCCCTCCATATTCACGAGGGTTGGGGATCAAGAACCTTGCGAATCTTGAAAATTCGCAAATGCTTGGTGCATAAATATGATGTAGAGAAATATAATAACATTGTAGTGTTCACTAATGTTTTGATGCGCAAATATATTGCAGCGAAATAAAATAATAGCATTTACTTAGCCAAACAATATTGCTTCCTTAACCTATTGAACCACAAACAATCATAAAACACATGAAAACTTCATAAAATATTATATATACAGTGGACCCCCGCATACCGTTGGCCTTACATAACGTTAAATCCGCATACCGATACATTTTATTGCTAAGATTTTGCCTCGCATACCGCTAAAAAACCCGCTCAACGCTGTTCGTCCAAGACGCGTCTAATGTGCGGCCTTAGCCAGCCTCACATGTTCCGCCGGTGGCATTGTTTACCAGCCAGCCTCCGCGGTAACATCCAAGCATACAATCGGAACATTTCGTATTATTACAGTGTTTTTGGTGATTTCATCTGCAAAATAAGTGACCATGGGCCCCAAGAAAGCTTCTAGTGCCAACCCTACAGGAATAAGGGTGAGAATTACTATAGAGATGAAGAAAGAGATCATTGATAAGTATGAAAGTGGAGTGCGTGTCTCCGAGCTGGCCAGGTTGTATAATAAACCCCAGTCAACCATCGCTACTATTGTGGGCAACAAAAAGGCAATCAAGGAAGCTGTTCTTGCCAAAGGTTCAACTGTGTTTTCGAAACAGATCGCAAGTGATGGAAGATGTTGAGAGATTCTTATTGGTGTGGATAAATGAGAAACAGATAGCAGGAGATAGCATCTCTCAAGTGATCATAAGTGAAAAGGCTAGGAAGCTGCATCAGGATTTAATTAAAAAAATGCCTGCAACTAGTGATGATGTGAGTGAATTTAAGGCCAGCAAAGGTTGGTTTGAGAGATTTAAGAAGCATAGTGGCATACATAGTGTGATAAGGCATGGTGAGGCTGCCACTTCGGACCACAAAGCAGCTGAAAAATATGTGCAAGAATTCAAGGAGTACATAGACAGTGAAGGACTGAAACCTGAACAAGTGTTTAATTGTGATGAAACAGGCCTGTTTTGGAAGAAAATGCCAAGCAGGACCTACATTACTCAGGAGGAAAAGGCACTCCCAGGACATAAGCCTATGAAAGACAGGCTTACTCTGTTGATGTGTTCCAATGCTAGTGGTGATTGCAAAGTGAAGCCTTTATTAGTGTATCACTCAGAAACTCCCAGAGCGTTCAGGCAAAAAAATATCCTCAAGGCTAATTTGTGTGTGCTATGGAGGGCAAACAGTAAGGCATGGGTTACACCATGCATTTGCCCCCAATGTGAAAGATTACCTAACTGAAAAGAAATTAGACCTTAAGTGCCTCCTGGTGTTAGACAATGCCCCTGGTCATCCTACAGACGTGGCAGAGCGACTTTATGGAGACATGAAGTTCATTAAGGTGAAGTTTTTGCCTCCTAATACCACTCCTCTCCTGCAACCCATGGACCAGCAGGTTATTGCAAACTTCAAAAAACTGTACATAAAAGCTCTGTTTGAAAGGTGCTTTGTAGTGACCTCAGAAACTCAACTGACTAAGAGAGTTTTGGAGAGATCACTTTAATATCCTCAATTGTGTAAACCTTATAGGTAAGGCTTGGGAGGGAGTGACTAAGAGGACCTTGAACTCTGCTTGGAAGAAACTGTGGCCAGAATGTGTAGACCAAAGGGATTTTGAAGGATTTGAGGCTAACCCTGAGAGGAGTATGCCAGTTGAGGAATCAATTGTGGCATTGGGGAAGTCCTTGGGGTTGGAGGTTAGTGGGGAGGATGTGGAAGAGTTGGTGGAGGAGGACAATGAAGAACTAACCACTGATGAGCTGCTAGATCAACTTCAACAGCAAGAGGCCAGACCTGAGGAAACTGGTTCGGAGGAGGGGAGAGAGAAATTGAAGAAGTTGCCTACTACAAAGATTAAGGAAATCTGTGCAATGTGGCTGAAAGTGCAAACCTTTATGGATGAAAATCACCCTCACACAGCAATTGCAAGCCATGCTGGTGACTATTACACTGACAATGTTGTGAAACACTTTAGGGAAGTCATAAAGGAATGAGAGGTACAGGCCACTATGGACAGATATGTTGTGCGACAGAAGTCCAGTGACTCTGAAGCTGGTCCTAGTGGCATTAAAAGAAGAAGGGAAGTAACCCCAGAAAAGGACTTGACACCTCAAGTCTTAATGGAAGGGGATTCCCCTTCTAAACACTAAGACTCTCTCCTCCTCCCATCCCATCAATCATCACCAGATCTTCAATAAAGGTAAGTGTCATGTAATTGTGCATGCCTTTTCAGTTTGTGTGTATTAAAATTAATATTTCATGTGGTAAAAATGTTTTTTTTTTCATACTTTGGGGTGTCTTGCACGGATTAATTTGATTTCCATTATTTCTTATGGGGAAAATTCATCCGCATAACGATAATTTCGCATAACAATGAGCTCTCATTCAAATTCAAATTCAAAGTTTATTCTCTATAAGGATTAAAATGCTGATTTTACAGATTAATATCGGTTTAATTTACGGATTAAATATCGTTAGCGGGGGGTCCATGTACATGTTATGTTGGTAGGGGTGCAAAGAAAAAAAATTTAAAAGTGAATCGGGAAAAAGAGAAAGGTTATGAGGAAAAAAAAAGATTAGGTGATGAAAGTTGGGTTCGATTGGAGGAGAGAGTATGGAGGAGGTGAATGTATTCAGATTTTGGGGAGTTGAGTGTCAGGGATGGGTCTGTGAGGGAAAAGTAGGCTAAGTGGGGTTAAGGTTGTTCAGGCCACCGGGAACCATTAGCGGTACGTTGCTCGCGGCACCCCCCCCCCCTCTGGCGGGCTGGGGGAAAAAATAGTTTCCTTGGTGTCCGATTTGTTAAAGTTTCTACCCCTGGTAATATTAACCTTACAGGTTGTGGGTTGAAGTTTGGAGAGTCACTTCACATCACTTTCTCCTAATCAGGTAGGGTGATCTACCAGGAGTATTACTGTTTGTTCTTTTTTTTGTTCGTGGTTACCAGTAAATGAATTTTGGCATTTATCATTCTTTTCCATTTTAATTGTTATATTATATGACTAATGGGTAACAGTTTATTTTTTTTTATTTACCAAAGCTTGTTTCCGGGGCGTGGTCTTCCAGGTAGCGCCAGATAAAGGAGCAAGACTTTTGTTAATAATACTTTTTTACTTTAAATTCTACTACGGGCCCTTACCTATGTCTATTGGGGTTGCTCCATCCAATGTGGGGAAAAAATTCCAAAACATCGGTTTTTAAACCATCCGCCCTGGATAACCTCACAATATATCAAAAGATTTTATCCAGGGCCTTACTTACTCCTGCCCAACTACAGAACGAAGGCCATTTTTTTTATTTTATTTAATTTTAAGTAATTCTTCAAAATCTTTTTCTTATTTTTCTAGTTATTTCTTTATTTATTTTTCCCATTTAGTTTCTTTGTTCAAGTTGAAGGCGTTCCCTGACAATGGCGACCTTGCCGATACGACCTGAAGCAACATCATCCTAAATGGTTCAACTGGTTTTTGAGTATAACATTTAAGATAGAAAGGGTGGTTTTGAGGGTCAAGTCATTACGGTATCTGGTTGACTTACCGTTTTTGGTTAAAGGTTTCAGTTTAGAAGTTTACCTATTTTTTGGGGAACTGGGAACTTTGATGATTTTGGGCTTATTTGAAAGGTATTGGGCCCACCAAGTGTATTTTCCGGGGAGAAATATTTATTTCTTTTCTACTTTGGGAAGTTTAAAAGTGTGCGGCTGTATCCTCTTTTGCAACAGGACATTCCTGTCAGTGTTAATTAAGACATTTTGAAGTTGGGGGTAATATTTCTTTTTAAAGTTTGGATTCTTTAGATTTCTGGTTGAAAGCTGGAAAAGGAAAATGGGATTTTATGGACAAAGCCTTGATAATTAATTACGCTAAAATGGCTATTTGAAAGAAAGAGGAAGGGAGAAAAAGAACAGGAAAGTTTAGCTCCGAGGGGAGAATAGACTAGCTCGAGAAGAGAAAAAGGACAGGAAAGACTAGCTCGAAAGAAGAAAGGAACAGGAGAGACTAGCCGGGAAAGAAAAAAGGAGAACTACCTAAAGAAAAGGAAAAGGAACAGGAAAGACTAGCTGGGAAGATAAAATCGACAGAAAGGATAGCTAGAGAAGATAGATTCAGGCAGAGAGTTAGCCTTCAAATGAAGGAATTGAAGAACGGGCAGCAGAGGGAGTTAGAACAATCAGGTTGAATTTAAAGAACCCAAGAAGATAGAACTAATCTAAGCAGAAAATAGATGAAGGGGTACTAGAATACCCTCCAAAACCCTAATTTTAGGATGCCACAAATTACCACTTTCTCAGAACAAGAATGACATAGGGCATATATACTCGATTCGAGATTATGTACTCTTGTGACTGGTCATTCAGATTTCTTGGGTACTAGGCTTGGCTTACTACTTTTCAGGTTCAGCATTAAAACGTCTATTCCACTTCCCTTGATTTTAAATTCTAGTTATAGCCTGCGAAGAAGCTATACTTCAGGCTTTCAAAAAACTACTCATCATTACAGGTCGGGTTTAGACAATTAAAATAACCCCTTTAATCAAAATTTTATGCAATTCTTAACAACACTTTTCAGATTTAATTGATTCGTGGATTGATTGTGCTGAGGTGACCACGATTTCGAATTTTTACGAGACCTGATGGTAAGAGATCAATTCCTTTCTTCTGTAAACTCTGACTTACAAATTATTCATTAAAGAAAGAAACATTCGTACGGCTGCGGAAATGGCACAAGCTGCTGATTATATGCGTGCGCTCATAATAACTACCCTAAAGAGCGTAGCAGATAAAGCCTGTTGTGCTAAGAAATTTGAGGGATCCAAACCCTCCGTCCCAAAGGGAAATTTCCCAGGGGCCTTCACAGTAAAGGTGTTTCAACGTAATGAGTGGGGTCATAGACGGCCCGACTGCCCTAGAAAAAAAGGTGAAAATGTCGGTAAATGTTTCACTGAATCAAACATAACGCACCTTTTAGTGAAGGTACAGTCAATGGCATGAATGTGTCAACCATTCTTAGAGACACTGGATGTTCCTGTATTGTTATCTCAAGTAAGCTTTTCCCTAACCTAGATTCTTCACTATTTAGGAAAGAAGCGATTTTTTTCCCAACAGTCAGATGTTCGTTAGGTGCAAATGGTTCTCAGGATGGGTAGATGCCGTAGTTGCCCGATAACTCGTGTTGTTTTGGTTGGGAACATACAAGGGGGCTGCTTTCCCATCTGAGAAGGGGACTGTTTGGAATTTGGAGTTTCCAAGGAAGGGTTGGAACCTAATATCTCTGTTTCTTCACAGTTTGTTCCAGATGAGATTCAGTTCGATAACTTAAATCAGAGGGCTGATGGTTACAAAACTCCAGTAACACCTTTAGTAAGTCAGTCACTTAAACTGGACAACGCAGACACCAGTGGAAAATTACGTGCGGCACAATCTTTTCAACAACTAGACACAATTAACGTCCTTACCAGAGCTCAGTCTAAGGTAAAACCTATCCACCCATTATTTTCTTTCCAAAGGGAAACCCAAATTGAGCTGTCTCACATAGATTTAGAGGGTTTTCCCAAAAGACTTGCCCTTCTTTAGAGGAATCTCGGAAGTTAGCTTTAAATGGCAAGGTGACACAGAGAAAGAAATTTTCTTACAAGTTTGAGTTCAAACACGATCTTTTGTACAAGACTACAGTGTCTGCGGAAAAACCCCAAAATGACGTTGCCCGAAGCCTGTTAGTCATTCCGCAGGATTGCCGTGAAACCATTTTTAAAGTTTTCTCATGACTTGCCAGTCTCTGGCCATTTTTCACATAGGAAGACCTATAATAAAATCAAGGCCCTATATTTGGCCTAGCATGTCCTCTGACACTATAAAGTACTGCGATCATGTCACGTATGCCAACTTTCCACGCAGAAGGGTAGAACTAGGAGAGTTTTCCCATGGTAAAGATGCAATTTTCTCAGTCCCTTTTTCAAGGGTTGCAGTTTGATATAGTTGGTCCTATCACACCTCGCTCATCAGGAGGTCATAAATATATTTTAACTATGATTGACTATGCGTCCAGCTTCCCAGAGGCGGTACCCTTAAAATCCATTACATCCATAGAAGTCGCAGAAGCCTTATTTTCTATTTTTTCACGTGTAGGTATACCTCGTGAAATTCTGTCGGATAAAGGGGCACAATTCACTTCAGAATTAATGGAACACGTTTATCAACTTGTGGGTGTTAAACCTCTTTTCACGACACCTTACCATCCGATTTTGTAACGGAAGAGTGGAGCGACAACTGCCATCCTAAAGTCAATATTAAAAAAACTATGTATTTTAAACCAACGGACTGGCATAGATTTTTACCATGTGCTTTTTCGCAATTTCGCGAGATTCCAAGTGATTCCCTTGGTTATTCCCCTTTTGAATTGCTTTATGGGAGACAAGCTCGTGGTCCACTATCTATTTTGAATGAACTTTGGTCCAAAGATATCAAACCTGAGGTTCAAACAGCTATCAGTTTTTTTAGATCTAAGGGAAAGGTTGGGAAAAAACCGCCGATTTGGTCGGTAAAAACCCAGAGATGTCTATGGAACGTACAAGACCTTTTTTTGACCATAAAAGCTCCAGCGTACGTTTAAGAGGTGGGTGAAGTTTTAGTTCTCCTAAAACCTGACAAATCCAACAAATTTTCTAATTACCTGGCCGGGACCGTATAAAGTGGAAAGGGCTGCAATAAAGGGAGATTATATTGGATGTCAAGGGTAGAGGGAAAAAATGTATCACGTCAGTATTTTGAAACGGTAAAAATCGAAGAGAAATTAATCTTTTGGGAAATTCCTTTGACGAAGATACTACTTTCTTTCGGTTGGTTACAAGTGGTGATTCCGTAACGAATGTTTGAGTTTGTTATTTATGATGACGAGGTCCTTTTACAGAAATCGAAGGAACTATGGAATCTAAGCTGATCCCTCACCAAAGAAGTCAAAAATGTCAACTTAACAAAAGACTTGTTTAAATAAACAAAAGTCCCCCAAGGGAAGTGCTTAGTAAATTCATTTTTTCTGACTATTCACAGAGGTACCAGGACTTACCACCACTATTGTAACACAAGATTGAATTGTGGATCTTGAAACCAGTAAGCGGGGAAATCTACCCGTTCCCCTTCTATTACGGAAAACTTTTGATAATGAGGTTGACAAACTATTTAAATTAAAATCATAGAAAAACCCTTCGGGAATAGCTTCTGTTTCAAACCCGTTGTTATGGTTAAGAAACCCGATAATTCTTTCCGACTTGCACAAGATTTTCGTTATTTAAAATACTATAACTAATGGTGAGAACCCATGCCAGTAATTGGGTCAAAGACTTGTTTAAAATTCCTGACTTGCAAATTCTTCTCGGAATTAAAACATCTCACAAGCATACCATCAAGTGCCATTACACCCAGACTCTAAACCAATAACTGCTTTTCCCACTCATGAGGTCTAATGCAAATCGAACAAAGCTTTCGGCTTGGTTACCGCATGTGCCCCTATATTAGGCCTTATGAGATAGTTCTTTCTGATCAAAGAATGTATCAGTGTATTTTGATAATATTTATTTTCATGCCAAATGTCTGGGAAGAATCTTAATACAATCGCTTGTTTTGAAAAGACTAAGAAACCCCATGGACTTAAGTTTAAAACAAAAGTGCTTTTCTTGGCTATCATAAAGATACAATCCCTTTGGGTTCATTATATCTGGACAACAACTTCTCCACTTCCTAATAAGACCCAAAGCCGTTTAGAAAGTTACGTTCCCTGCTAACCAAAAAGTTTTAAGAAGTTTCCTTGGACTGTAAACTTCTATAGAAGTTTTCGTACCAAATCTAAATTTAACTTCCCGTTCTTACAGACTTTTGAAAAAGGGTGGGCATGGAACCTCTTAGGGTTTTTCCCCGAGGAAGCCATGCAAAACTTCGAAAAATTAAGAGGTATTTTCGAACCCCCCTGTCCTAAATTTAACAGATATTTTAAAAAAATATTTTTTCTCGAACAGATGCCTTCCCATTCTGGGCTCGGGGCTTATACTTCATTAATTATGAAGGGGGGGACACCTTTCCTCAGTATCTTCGCAGTAAGAAGCTTCTGCCAGGGGAAGAAGATATTCCACTGTGGAGAAAGAATGTATGCGTTATTATGGGGTATAGTTATTTAAATCTACCTATCCCGGTAACCCTTTGTGCTTGGAAACAGTTTACAAAACCACTGATTTTTACTTGGGAAAACTTTAAAGGGTTTAAATAGCAGACTCTTGAGTTGGGCTCTGGCTATTCAGCCCTTATTTAAAGTCGTTATATTTCAGGCTCTGAAAACCATTCTCAATTGGCGAGCGAGGGGTATATTTTTTTTTTTTTCCTCTGTTCGTTGACTTATTGACTCGTCCATAAGTTTTGGAAGGGGGTATTTTTGAGGGAAAAGTAGGGTAAGTGGGGTTAAGGTTGTTCAGGCCACAGGAAACCCTTAGGAGTTACGGTTGCGCGCGCACCCCCCCCTCTGGCGGGCTGGGGGCAAAACTAGTTCCTGGTGTCCGAATTGTTAAGTTTTTTTTACTCCTGGGTAATATTGGGCCTTACCTGGTTTGGGTTGAAGTTTGGAGAGTCAATTCCACCACTTTTCCTATCAGGTAGGGTGATCTACCAGGGAATTACTGGGTTTGTTCTTTCTTTTGTTCGCAATGGTTCCAGTAATGAATTTGGGCATTTATCCCTTCTTTCATTTTAAATGTTATTATATGACTTGGGTAATCAGTTTTTTTTTTTATTACCAGCTCTGTTTGGCGTGGTCTTCCAGGATAGACCCAGATTTTAAAATAGCAAGACATTTTTAAAATTCTTTTTAAAATTATTCTATACCGGCCTTACCTATTCTATTGTGGGGTCCCTCCCAAAGGGTGGGAAATTTCCAAAAAAAACGGATTTTTACCTCGCCCCGGAAACCTACATAAAATTCAGAAGATCTAACCAGGGCCTTACCTTTTTCCTGCCCAAATACAAGAACTGAAAGGGCCTTTTTTTTTTTTTTTTTTTAAATTTTTTTGTAAAATCTTAAAAAAATCATTATTCTTATTTTTCTAGTTATTTCTTTATTTATTTTCCTTAGTTTCTTTGTTCAGTTGGGGTTTCCACTGCAGGTCTATGAAAGATGAGGTAAATCATAAAATTGATGAGGGAAAAGGGTGATGGGCATTGGAGTCTGTGGAGCAAAAAAACTTTGTCCTTGGAGGAAAAGGGGGAATGTATGGAGTATAGTTTTCCCCCAACGCCTTTAGGGGTGTAAAGCAGGGGTGATGAATTTTGGCCCCGGGGGAGAAGGCTGGGGGCAGGGGAGATGTCAGTCTGAGGGCAATGTGTGGTGTGAATAAAATGCAGAAATTCGTTTTTGGAATTAGGAGGGGGTGCGGGATTACCAAAATGTTGCCCAAAGGGGGCTGAGGAAGGGTTGTTGAGGTGGTTCGGACATGTAGAGACAAAGTGTTTGTCTGTAGGGGAAGGGGAAGGCGGATTAGGGTCGGCCTGGAAAGGTTGGAGGGAGGGAAAAGGGGGTTTTTTGTGTGCGAGGGCTTGGACTTCAGCGGCTGCTGAGGGTTTAAAGGGAAAGTGAAGGAGACAAAGGGTTTTTAAATATTTGGGTGCTGTTGGGTGTGAGCAAAGTAACATTATGAAGGGTTGGGGGAAGGGCCCGGCCGGACTTGAGCCTGGGATGGGAAGTACAGTGCCTGCACTCTGAGGGGGGGGTGTTAAGTTGGAATTTTCATTAAAAACGTAGTGTAAAGCCCTTCTGGCAAGCCCAGTGATGGATGAATGGGGGAAAATTTTTCTTTTTCGGGCCACCCTGCCTTGGGGGGAATCGCCGGGGGTGAAATAAAAAAAAAAAAAAAATGTATGATTGGGTGGGGGGCATTTGCGATTTTTGAAGCTCGTAAAAATGGGGGCTAGGGTATTGTTATAAATCAATATTATACACAATCAGAAAGTCCCCAAATGTGTTCGGGGTTAAAGATTTCCCTTATATGAATTTAAAGAAATACAAAAGATTCTCGGGTGTTGTAAGTCAAGGATTTACTGTAATTGTACTTGCAGAAATAAAGAGTTTATTTTTACGTATTATATTATTTACATGCTAAAAAATTTTTTAAAACCAAAACCCCCCTTCTTTTTTTCAAGCCCAAAGAAAAAGGAAATTACCCCCGGGGTAGAAAAATCACTGTTAAAAGGCCAGGAAGGTGTTTTGACTTACAGGGGATTATTTTCTAACAAAGCTCGTAAGTTGAAAATATCATAGGAGAATATAAATAGATATGCTAAAAAAATAATAATTAAAAATACTGCATTCAACAGTAAATAACAAATAAATTTCTGAACAACTAAATACGCCTCTCCCCATTAGTGACGTACTCCCTTTACTGATGCCCCCGGACTTCATGGGCTCTCTGACCGTATCATACCTAAATAATGTATATTGAGCTGATTTCCTCTTTCGTTTATTCAATTTACAGACATGCTTTATGGTTGCACAAAAAACCCCTACCTTATATATGTCTCACTTTGCGCGAATTCGTTTTTTAACTGGTCTCATGAAAGGAACTCCATCGTTTAATGAGGGGGAAGGTTACCATTTAAAAAAAGTAATGAATGAAAACAAATTTCATTTAAAGTTGGGTATTATCTTAAGTTTATTCCAAAGTAAATTTTCGCTACCCCTCGTAAAGTCGAACTCTCTAAGTCAAAACCATTGTAAAGTCAAAAAATTGCAAGTTGAACCCCAAAAAAGCTCTGCAGCTATGGGGTTCCTGCTTGCACACCTAAATGTTACCCCCGTCAGCATGTACAGTAACCCCTCATTTTACAAGCACTGTTCATGTCACCCAACATGTAAAGCACGTATCATGTCCCCATCATTTTACAAGCACTATCATGTCAACCCATTAAAACATGTACAGCACCCTTTCCCGTCAACCATCAGTCCCCTAGACAAAAAATAGTCAAACCCCTAACTGTACAACACTTTCGTCACCCATCTTTTACAAGCCTTACATTACCATACTGTAAACATGATTGTTTTGTGTTTGAAAATGGGGGGTGTTTGTTTTTATTTGTTTTGTAAAAATTTGTTAATGAAGTGTTATGTAATATTATTGTAAAGATGTTATGTAAATTTATGACAAATTGTATTAATATGTAAAAAATTGTATTGTACCCTATGTACAAGCACTGTATCATGTCACCCCTCATGTAAAACTTTTATCATGTCACCTCCTGTACAACATGATCATGCAAAATCATGTAAACCATTTTTCATTTACCCATTAAAAATGTATCATGTCCCCCTCACGTACAATATTCTGTCATCACCTGTCAAGCACTATCATGTCACCCCTCATATACAAAACATTTTATTGTCAACCATACTGTACAAAACTATCAGTCACCCCTCACTGTCATTTTTCAGTCCTTTTACTGTACAAACTTGTATCTTTTCCCCACACTGTACTTTGTACATGTTCCATACTGTTCAAAATTGTATCTGTCACCCCTCCGACAAAATTGTATCATGTCACCCATCACTGTAAAAACTTGTTATGTTTAACCAACGTACATTGTTCATGTCACCCATATGTCAAACTTGTTCAGCACCCATCACTGTTCAAACATTGTTTCATGTCAAAACCCTCTCTGTACAAACATTTTTTCTGTCAACCACTCTGTAATTGTATCATGAACCCATCCTGCATTTTCATGTCACCCATCACTGTACATTGTAATGCACCCATCACTGTAAAAACATTGTATCATGTCACCCCTTTGTGAAACATTTTACAGTCACCCCTCACTGTAAAAACATGATTAAGCAAATAAACATTTAATTTTGTCTGTCCATTAGTGGTGTAGGTTTGAACCTTTATCCCGTTATCTGGTAAGTCTGGACCAGTTAGGGTGGTGGTGTGAAATTAGGTCATTCATAAATTACTTACCCCATTACAGCATTTTTAAACCCTACAGGTCATTTGTTTGGAGTTTCAATTTTTCCACCTTCCAAGACATAACCCGGGGCAGCTCCTGAACTATCTCCTGGGCCCCCTGCGGCACGTTCCCGGTGCCCGTGAAGATGAACATCAGAGAACCAATGGATTTCGGCATCATGCCCAGCGAAATTTCATAGCCAGTGTCACAAATTGACTGTTTTGCCATCTCTGTGTTGCGGTAATTATGGGCAGGTCCAATGTGCTGTAGGAATCAACTGATTCAATATTTACTGATTATACTAATTATTTGTATTATTATAGCAGTTACTGATAATAAGACTGACAGAACTTATTGTTAGTACAGTACTGCCAGTACAGTATTGCCCATCGTGGAGGGGTATTTGTAATGGCATACCATGAAGGGTGTGTGATGCCCAAGTGCTAAGAACATACCATGAATAATTTATTTATTTATTTATTTAGAAATTTTTAGCATACATACAGAGGTACAAAAAAAATACAGGTAAGAGCAGCATGCCAAAGCCACTTATATGCATAGCATTACGGGCTGGCTTAAAATTAACTTAAGATTAACTAAGCAATGATGAAATCAGTGATAAGACATTATTGTAAACAGATAACTATAAAGCACAAATGAGTATTACAAAGACAGGTCATATGGTTGCATGCATTGCTGTTCATTCAGTAGAATGGAGTATTCTGTTATGTAGTGTATTTAAAAAAATAACAAAGTTAGATTGGGTCCTAGGTTTAACATTTATGTGATATAATTGTGAGTAACATTTTGGATATACAATTTATAAGGTTCAGGTTATTCAGTATTTATTTGGTTTTGAGTGAGTAAGTGAACTTTGAGAAGAGACTTGAATTTGTAAACAGGTAGTGTTTCTTTTATATTTACAGGTAATGAATTCCAGATTTTAGGGCCTTTTATGTGCATTGACTTTTTGCATAGTGTGAGATGGACACGAGGAACATCAAAGAGTGATCTGTGCCTTGTGTTATGGTCATGTGTTCTGTTGAGGTTGGCAAGGAGATGTTTGAGGGGAGGGTTAATATCAGAGTTAAGTGTTCTATGTATGTAATAGGTGCAATAATAAGTATGGATGTTTTGTATGGTGAGTAGGTTGAGTGTTTTGAATATTGGTGGAGTGTGTTGCCTGTAGTGAGAATTTGTTATCATTCTAACTGCAGCCTTTTGTTGGGTAATTAGTGGTCTGAGATGGTTAATTGTTGTTGAGCCCCATGCACAAATTCCATAGGTGAGATAGGGGTAAATGAGAGTGATAAAGGGCCAGGAGGGCTGACTGTGGAACATAGTACCATATCTTCGATAGTATGCCTACAGTCTTGGAAATTTTCTTAGAAATTTATTGTACATGTGTATGAAATTTGAGTCTATTATCGAGGTGGATTCCTAAGAATTTTCCCTCTGTTAGCTTTGTGATAGGTGATCCGTTTATCGTTATGTTAAGAGGTACATCTGTAGCTCTGTTACCAAACTGAATGAAGTAGGTTTTGTCAATGTTTAGTGTAAGTTTGTTAGTCCTCATCCAGGTAGATATTTTCTGTAATTCGGTGTTTACAGTATTGGCTAGCGTGTCATCTGCAAAAAGTGTGGGTTTGAGTAATTGCGAAGCATTTGGTAGGTCATTTATGTATAGGAGAAAGAGAAGAGGGCCAAGGACACTTCCCTGTGGGACACCACTGTAATTGGTTGTGCGGAAGAGCTTGCCCCATTTGCGTACACATATTGGCTTCTGTTGCTGAGGTAAGACTTGAGGTAATTGAAGGAGTGCCCTCTAATACCATAGTGTGACAATTTTACGTGGAGCAAGTCATGGTCAACTGTATCAAAAGCTTTACATAAGTCAATGAAGATCCCCAGTGGGACTTCTTTTTTCTCTATTGCAGTGTACATGTATATATGTTCTAGCATGTGTATAATAGCATCATTAGTATTTTTATTAGGCCTGAATCCAAATTGGCAGGGGTTGAGAATGTTTTGGGAGATGAGGTAGGAGTAGATTCGTTTATGAATTAATTTTTCGAGATTTTTGAGAGAGGGTGTAAATTGGATATTGGCCTATAGTTATTCAACTCTGTTTGGTCTCCTCCTTTATGGATCGGGGTGACCCTTGCTATTTTGAGAACTGTAGGGAAGGTGGAGGATTCAATGGATTTGTTAAAGAGTGTTGCAATGATTGGTGATAGTACTTGTGATGCTTTTTTGTATATAAAGGGTGGTAAGGTATTTAAATCTCCTGCCTTGTTTTTCAGTGCGTTGATAATAAGGGAGACTTCGTATGGGTTAGTCGGAGCTAGGAACAGTGTGTTCGGGTAGTTGCCAGTGAGGTAGTCATTTGGTGGGGTATCTGAGCTTGGGATTTTATTGGCAAGGTTTTGACCTATAGTGGAGAAGAAATCATTGAGTCTGTTTGCTGTTTCTGTTGGTGGGAGTTGGGGTTCATCTGATTTTGCTAATTTTATTTCGCTATGTCGTGATATCTTTTTTGTTCCCAGAATTTCTGATAGGGTCTTCCAGTCTTTTTTATATCACCTTGTAAGTTGGATAATCTGTTCTCATAATACAATTTTTTGCCCTTCTTATCAGGCTGGTTAGGATTGACGAGTAACGTTTTGTTTGGTCTCTGGTTATGTGACCCATTCTTTACTGTTTTTCATATCGGTGTTTTGTATTTATGGATTTGAGAATGCTGGGTGTTAGCCAGGGACTGTTTCAGTCTCTTAGCTGTCATCTGTTTAGTTTTTTTAGGGCAGTGCTTGTTATAAAGGTATTGGGTCTTCTTTAGAAAATTATTAAAACATTCGTCAATATCTGTATAGATTTCTAGCTCAGTGTGCCAGTCAATGTTTGTTACTGCTGTTGTGAAGTTATTAATGGCTGCCTCATTGTGAAGTCTGAAGGTGACTTTAGTAGTGTCTTGGGGTATTTTACCAAGAGTTGTTATGAGGAAAGAGGGTAGTGGTCTGTGGTATTATCTGTAAATTATGCCTGATTTTAAAGGGGATATGGTGTTGGTCCAGATGTGGTCAAGTAGGGAACACTAGTCTCTGTAACTCTTGTAGGTTTTGTTACTGTTGGTAGCAACATGCAGTTACTCATTGTGTTTGTGAATTCAGTAACGTGTGGGTCCTGGTCTTGCAGGAGATTTATATTGAAGTCACCTGAGAGTAGTAAGTGATCTTTGTTCATGCATGCATCAGTTATCATACTTCCTAGGTTTTGACTAAATTGGCTAATGTTTGATTGTGGAACTCTGTAGATGTTTATCACTGTGAGAGGTTTTTGTAGGTATTTGGATTTGAATTTAGCTATTATATATTCCCCATGTTCATCCTTGTGCAAGTATTAGTGATACATTCTAGTTGGTCTGAGTAGTATATAGCAGTGCCATCCCCTTGTTGGTCTGGCCTACAGTTGTGTATGGCTGTGTAACCAGGAATGGCACAGACATCTGTAGTATCAGGCTTTAGCGAGGTTTCAGTTAGTGTAATGATGGACATATTGGCATGCAAGGAATTTAGTAATGCTAGGAGGTCATCATAATGCTTGCTTAAAGATCTGATATTGTAGTTAAAGACAGTTATGTTGTTGTTGGCTCTGAAAAGTGCCTTTGATTGTTCTGCTGTGTAGTAATTACAGTAACTGTTTGAATCATTTAAGTCATTAAATAAGAGGTTGGTATCAGGATCAATGCTTGTAATCATAAGATTTGTAGTGAATCTATAGTTAGAATTAAGTAAAAAATAAAGTAAATATTTTAAAGCTAAAAAAAAATAGCACCTGAATTATTTAACAAATGTAAAAATAATGAGCTAAGGTAGTTTTTTAAAGCTAAAATAAAGGAGACAATATAAAAGGGACTAAAATAATTTGTGGTGAACAAATAAAGTGATGATCAAATAATGGAGCTTGGGAATATGATAGTAGGTAGTACTTTAAAGGTAATTCTTTAAAGTTAGAATTACAATATAAAATTATAATATAAAAGGGACTAATATAAGTTGTGGTGAACAATAAAGTGGTAATCAAATAAATGAGCTTTGGAGTATAATGGCAAAATAGTGAACTTATTAACTTTAGCACCTGAGAATAGCACCTTGATTATTTTAACAATTGTGAATATATGAGCTAAGGTAGTTATATAAAGCTAAAATAAAGGAAAAAAATATAAGGGACTACAATTAAGTAATGGTAAACAAGTTAAATGGACAGATAGTCACTATGAAATAATATTGGTTTAGGAGTAAGATCTGATTTGTAATATTTATAAGTTGAGCAGTTTATTGCACAATAAAAAGTAAAAAAAAAAAAAAAAAAATGAGGTAGTTGGTACTAGCTAGCAAAAGATAGTTTTGGTACTTGCAAAAAAGTAATTGGAATATACACTAATTGCACACACAATAAAAAGTGAATAAAAAACAAGTAGTGGTAAACAAAATTAAAAGGACAGGTAAGAACAATGAATAATATTAATTTGGAGTAAGATTTGACTTGTAACATAAAATTATGAGCAATTAATAGCAGTAAGAAAGAAGTAAAAAACTATTGGAGGTAGTTAGCATTAGCTTGTGATGAAAAAAATAATAAAAATAATAATGCACAATATAATAGTAAGGTACACTATATGCACCACACGTATATATGTATTAAGGGCACTTATCTAATCTGTTACAGAAATGACAGCTTTTCTAAGGAAGGTAGAGAAATCGTGTTCGTTTGAGATAGTATATTGTTGTCCTGTTGATGTTTTCCTTACTAGTATTTTCCCATCTCGCGTGAAACACTGATGTATTTTGTTTTCCTGTTTAAGTTTTCTCAGCCTGAACAGAAGGTTTTGACGTTTTCTTGTTAATAATAATAATATCTTTATTTTACTACAAGTACATGTACAGGGTATACAGTCCTAGCTGATAACAATGACATACTACTATATAGAAAGTCCCTTGTAATGCTCCGCATTTCGGGCAAATTAGGTCAGTGTCCCAGGATGCGACCCACACCAGTCGACTAACATCCAGGTACCCATTTTACTGATGGGGAACATAGACAACAGGTGGAAAGAAACACGTCCAATGTTTCTACTCTGGCTGGAAATCGAACCCAGGCCCTCGCCGTGTGAAGCGAGAGCGTTAACCAGGTGTGTGATACCCAAGTGCTAGGAACATACCATGAAGGGTGTGTGATGCCCAAGTGCTAGGAACATACCATGAAGGGTGTGATGCCCAAGTGCTAGGAACATACCACGAAGGGTGTGTGATGCTCAAGTAGTAGCATACCATGAAGGGTGTGTGATGCCCAAGTATTAGGAGACAAAGACCAAGTCCATTAAGAATGTTGATCATGCCAGCAACTCCAGTATACTTGCCGAACACCACCACATGCTGGCCTTGCCTGTCACACATACGCTCATAGTCCAGCAACCGGATGTTCTGAAAACACAAAATACTGTGAATTTCTCAGCTCACACACTGAGGTCCGGGGGTTGATTCGCGGTACGGGTGGAAACAGTAGGTCGTGTTTCCTTAAGACACCTGCTGTCACTGTTCACCTAGCAGTAAGTAGGTACCTGGGTGTTAGTCACCTTACACCTGCTGTCACTGTTCACCTAGAGTGACCAGTGTGGGTGGCATCCTGGGGGACAAGATTGAAGGACCACAATGGAAATATGTAAGACAGACAGTCCTCGATGACCCACTGACTTTCTTGGGTTATCCTGGGTGGCTAACTCTCCCTACCCTGGGTTATCCTGGGGTGGCTAACTCTAAGGGTTATCCCGGGTA
>NC_069486.1:22058298-22107663 GCF_026875155.1 Cherax quadricarinatus | reverse complement strand
CCCCTTTTTTCATTAATTTTTCCCCTCTACCCCCGGACTATCCCTGCCCCGTGTTTTTCGAAAACTACTGATCATCCTCCCCCCTTTCTGGCCATCCAATACCTCGCTTCCTTCCCTCCCCTGCAGCACTGTATAGCCCTTGTGGCTTGCGCTTCTTTTGATTTATAATAATAATAAAAATGTATTGTTTTTTTTTCATTTTTAGAGCATTGTGATAGATAATTAAGCTGTCGAGTTGATTTTGCTCTTATTTAAGTTTTATTTTTTCCCTTCTGAGAGCAGGAATCCCTGGAAGGATTAATGGCTTTTCAGTTAATTTAAATGAGAAACGGGCTGGGCACGAACAAATAGGTACGAACAGGCCGGAACGGATTAAGTTCATAAGCCGGTTTCCACTGCTTTGAAAGTGCTCTTTTAATGATATAAATTTTTGGCAGTTTTTTATTATTTTATATTCCATTTTTTCGTGATTTTTTTTTTTGTATTGTGGTTCTTTATGAGTAACAATTTGTGAAAGGGAATGGTATATAATCCCGACAAGATGAAATTAAGACACATGTGCAACATCTGGGTATCTTTATTGTAGACGTTTCGCCATCCAGTGGCTTTATCAATACAAATTCTAGGACATAACTTGAAGACAGTAGAACTATGTACAGAAGATGAGGTAATCAGTCCCTCAACCTAGGAGTAGGTGCGAAGAGCACCATAGTCGTGGAGATTCTGAAGCAGAAGAAAGGAGCCTTGCGCTTATATAGTAACGTTAGGTGTAGCAGACGAGGGCATAGTCACTGGTAGGCGGGATTCCCCATTGGAAGTAGGTCCATCCCAAAGAGATGGGTTAGTTGTAGTAGTAGTTGTCGTAGGCTACGACAATGTTAATGTTATATAATACAGGTACTCCTCATATAACAACCTACCTGTTTAAAGATCACTCAGACTTATGACCAGCTCTCCAACCAGTCAGTATTGTAAGCTGTACCGGAAGTTTAGTCGTGGAAACGGCAAAGCATCTCTTTATCAAGCATCTCATTTCTCATCGACCCTTAGTCAGTCGGTACTCACTAACTATAGTTAGGGCAAGTCAGTAAGTCACTTAGTCCAGTCAGTAAGTCAAGTCACTATAGTCAGTCAGTTTAGTCCCATCCTGGCAAACTCTACCCCTACTCTTCATAGATCTAAACTTACTCCCTGTTCAGAAATCCACATTTACTACTATGCAATCTGCATCTACAGGACCTTAAATTCCAATATTAACCTTGACCTAAAACCCTTTCTTGATAGTTGTGACAGGACCCACAGGCTAACAAACCCGACACAAACATCTCTATGACATTCCCGTGTCGACTAAACTTCACAAAAATTTAGTGTATGTCAAAGGCCTTAAAATCTGCAACACTCTACCTGAAAACTCTAGAAAACTGCAGACACATTCATCACTTCAAAAACTACCATTAGAAAACATAAGTGTCTCAATTCTTCAACTTGTCGGTTTTCTAAACCATTCATCACAACTGCATGTAGTGACTGGTCTTCAGGAATCAAAGAAGTTAATAATAAACACATAAACTGATATACTGTCCACTGACAGTAGTGTCAGTGTAGGTTACTGAGCAGTGGACGTGGAAAGGAATTTAAGCAGAGGTGGCTCATGTGGGGGTTCTGCAGCACCCCCTATTTTCTTTAACTTTTGGATTATATAATGTACAAGTACAGTGGACCCCCGGTTAACGATTTTAATCCGTGCAAGAGGGCTCATCGTTATGCGAAATAATCGTTATGCGAATTAATTTTCCCCATAAGAAATAATGGAAATAAAATTAATCCGTGCAAGACGCCCAAAAGTATGAAAAAAAATTTTTTTTACCACATGAAATGTTAATTTTAATACACACAAACTGAAAAAGGCATGCACAATACATGACACTACTTTTATTGAAGATCTGGTGGATGATTGATGGGGATGGGAGGAGGGAGCGCATTATCTTTTACTGATTTAGAAGGGAAATCCCCTTCCATTAGGACTGAGGTTAGCAAGCATTTTCTGGTGGTTACTTCCCTTCTTCTTTTTAATGCCTCTAGGACCAGCGTTCAGAGTCACTGGGACCTTCTGTTGCACAACAAATCTGTCCATAGAGCTCTGTACCTCCCGTTTCTTCAGACTTTCCTAAAAATGGGCCATAACATTGTCATTGAAAATAGTTCACAAGCAACGGCTTTTGCAACAGCTGTGTCGGGTGATTTTCATCTATAAAGGTTTTGCAGGTTCAACCACTCTGCACACATTTCCTTAATCTTTGAAGTAGGCACAATGGATTCCACAACTGCATAGGCTTCTCAGGGTTAGCCCCAAACCCTTCAAAATTCTTTTCTTAATTTCCCATACTAATTCTCACCATTTTAACCACAGGGTTGGCACTAGAAAGCTTTCTTGGGCCCATGGCTCACTTATTTTCCAGAAAACACCACCGAAACACTGTAATAATACGAAATATTCCGAGTGTATGCTTGGTTTTTACCGCGGAGGCTGGCTGGTAACAATGGGTACGGCCGGCACACGTGAGGGCACATTGGACGCGTCTCGGACGAAAATCGGTATGCCGGTTTTTAATCGGTATGCGGCGGCAAAAATTTTGGGTGATAAATGTATCGTTATGCGGAAAAAAAATCGATATGCGATTGCCATCGTTATAGCGGGGGGGTCCATGTATAAAGAAAGATTTAAGGAAAAAAAAATAAGACATATTTAATGTTAGCGTAATACTGAGTGAAAAATAGTTGGGTGCTGCAGTTCCACGCACCCTGTATGAGCCGCCAGAATTTAAGCCTGACATTCTGGGTGAATCTTTTCAGTATTAATGTTACAAACCTCGGACTTTTATTCACCTATGCACAACACCACACACACACATCTTTTACTTTCCTTGGTCCAGGGTTTAATGCTTAGTTTGACAATATTATGTATTTACAGGAGGTCCCTGTTTCATAGTGTTATGTTCCTGACCCTTCACTGATAAGTTGATAGTGTGGCGAGTGGAAAAGTGTTTTTTTTCGATATCGAAAGGGTCCGAAATTCGATAACATGTTACACTATTAATACAGTGGACCCGTTTACGTATTCTTTCATTCCAGAAGTATGTTCGGTGCCTCAGATACTGACCAAAATTTGTTCCCATAAGGAATATTGTGAAGTAGATTAGTCCATTTCAGACCCAACTTACAATACAAACACCACTTACATTAAATACACTTACATAATTGGTCGCATTGGGGAGCTGATCGTAAACTGGGGCTCCACTGTATATAAAGTGCTCAGTACAGCTTGGCATAAAAAAATCACATACAAAAGTAAAAATAATCAACAATACATTATAATACTTAAAACATGACAAGGTAATCTTCCCTGACACAAACCCCCCCCCCCCCACCGTTTTGTGCAAAGAAGCAGAAAAGCACCAAACAATAAACTAAGTTGAAAACTGCTGAAAAAGTGAGAACATTAAAGAGGGAGCAGAAAAAACAGGGCTTTCCTAATATTGCTTTCCTTTGTGTGTTTGTAATACATAGTTCTAATCTGTAATATTTCCTTTTCCTACCTAAGAGGCCTGGTCTGTGACGAGCCCAGGGGGAGCCTAGGAGGCCTGGTCTCTGTGATCCGAGCCCAGGGGGAGCCTAGGAGGCCTGGTCTGTGACCGAGCCCAGGGGGAGCCTAGGAGGCATGGTCTGTGACCGAGCCCAGGGGGAGCCTAGGAGGCCTGGTCTGTGACCGAGCCCAGGGGGAGCCTAGGAGGCCTGGTCTGTGACTGAGCCCAGGGGGAGCCTAGGAGGCCTGGTCTGTGACCAAGCCCAGGGGGAGCCTAGGAGGCCTGGTCTGTGACCGAGCCCAGGGGGAGCCTAGGAGGCCTGGTCTGTGGACCGAGCCCAGGGGGAGCCTTAAGAGGCCTGGTCTGTGACTGAGCCGGGGGAAGGCATAGGCCTGGTCTGTGACAAGCCCAGGGGGAGCCTAGGAGGCTTGGTCTGTGAATGAGCTTAGGGGGAGCCTAGAAGGCCTGTTCTGTGGACAAGCCAGAGGGAGCCTAGCAAGGCCTGGTCTGTGACCGAGCAGGGGGAGCATAGGAGGCTGGTCTGTGACCCTGAGCCCAGGGGAGCCTAGGGAGGCCTGGTCTGTTGACCAAGCCCCAGGGGGAGCCTAGGAGGCCTGGTTCTGTGACTGAGCCCAGGGGTAAGCCTTAGGAGGGGGGGGGGGGGGGGCCTGGTCTGTGACCAAGCCCAGAGAGGGAGCATAGGAGGGCTGGTCTGTGAACCAAGCCCAGGGGGAGCCTAGGGGCCTGGTTTGTGGACGAGCCCAGGGGGAGAAGCCTAGGAGGCTGGTCTTGTGACCAAGCCCAGCGGGGAAGGCCTAGGAGGCCTGGGTCTGTGACAAAGCTAGGGGTGAGCCTAGGTGGCCTGGTCTGGACAAGCACCAGGGGGAGCCTTTGGAGGCCTGATGTCTGGTCTGTGACTGAGCCCAGGGGGATTATTGTAATCAAAAAGAAGCGCTAAGCCACAATGGGCTATACAGCGAGCCCAGGGGAGCCTAGGAGGCCTGGTTGTCTGGTCTGTGACCGAGCCCAGGGGGAGCCTAGAGGCTGGTCTGTGAACGAGCCCAGGGGGAGAATCCCCATGACCCACCATATATTTCCAACTTTTTTTTTTATTCAAATTTTAGTGAATAATTAATGAGGCTTCCAGGCATTTTGACATTGATAGTAATCCACAGGACACAACTTTAGATGTAATATTGATGGTAGAATTACCACAGTATGTTAGATAAATGGGACACAGTGCAATAATGTGAATTTTTTTGTGGCAAATTTTGGCTTCCAGGAGCTTTGTCAAACCATCTAAAACAATAATGGACACAGAGAGTTATATAGGTACATCGTGAGGTGCAAAGCATAATATAATCATGTAGGTGGTGGTAGTAGTTGTACTAGTAACTCCACAAATACTACTGCTATTACCTTACAGTGATTGTATTATGCTTTGCACCTCAACTATACCTATATATATCTGTGTCCTTGTTTGTAATGTCTTAACAATTTCCTGCAGAGTGAATTGTTGCTACAATAAAATGTTGCATTAGTTGCAATTGTGGTCCTTATATCAAAACCACAACCTGTAGGACCTGTCCATACATTATGTGGTTGGCATTGACTTCATAGGTTACATTGATGCTGTCTCTTACCTCACTGTCATGTCCCATCACTTTTCTTTGCCAGTATGTTGTTCACAGAACCTGTGTTTTTTAGGATCATAGTCCCAGAACTCTCCAAAATTTTCTAGATATTCACATTTGCTCATGTCTATTTCTCGACCACTTTCCTGCGTTCTACTTGAAAAGTTGATGCAGTGTTGGGCACTTGAAGAAGGAATTGGACTTTTTTCCTCTCCTAGATCCTCTCAAGGAGGTTCCTTGATGTGGTGAGGGCTCTTGATCTAGGGAATTGGATCTGTGCTCAGTTCCCTGGATTGAGCCTGAATACATTCAGTCCTTCCCCCTTACATGCGATGTTTAATTCTATGAGTTTAGCGCACCCCATTGAATTGTAATCTCTCTTGGATTGAATTGGGCCTCTGCCTCTCATTGACCTTGTGGAATTTAAGGCTATTAGTTATGATTATATACCACCGCTGTATAGCCCTTGTGGCCTTAGCGCTTCTTTTTGATTATAATAATATAATTGCCTCCCATTTCCCAGGCACACTATGACCTCTGTGGGTTTTCGTGCTTACCTTGGTAAACAGAAAAAGTAAAAGTTATGAAAATGGCACAGGCTGCCATCTACTGTAGGGAGAATAAAAATTATTTTTTTGCATAATAGTTGGCATAAAAATTTATAATGACATGATGCCATCTATGCTGGAATTACATAATTAACCCTAAACTGTTCCAAAACAGATTCATGTTCACATGTGTAGTGCTCCAAAAGTAGATCTAACATTGTTCCAATATAAAAATAAAAGTGTCAAAGTTTTTTTTACACATTTTCAAATGTAAAAAAGACTACTTTTTTATAGTGAAATGTTTGAAAAAAACGTAGATCTACGTTTGGACAGTTTAGGGTTAAATAGTTCATTTTTTGATAATAGATGGTACTATAAGTTAAATGAGCTGTATAGCCCTTGTGGCTTAGCGCTTCTTTTTGATTATAATTATAATATAAGTTAATGATGGCCTTAGCGCTTCTTTTTGATTTATAATATATGTTGTGAAAAATGGTGAGGAGAGAGTATAAATATTTTTAGTTTCATTTTTTGTGCACTAGATGGCTCTGAGGATGAGAAGGGCACATTTTTTGGGATGCCATTATTTGTTGGAATTATGGAAACTAATCTTTAGTTCATTTTTTGCATAATAAATGGCACTAGTTAATGAAAATGTGAGAAAGATAAATTGGGGAAAACTGAACTAAAATATTTTTTAGTTCAACTTTTGCTCAAGATGATCGGGCAAAAAAAAAAAATTTGAAAAATGGGAGCATTAATTAGGGGAGTAAACAAAATATTTTTAGTTCATAATTCTCTCATAGATGGCATCCAAGTGCCATTCTTCATTTGTAATTTTCAGCGCCGCATATACAAAAATGAACTAAAATTTAGTTCATAATTCTACAAATGAGGCGTCAAAAGTGCCATTCTATTAATTTTCAGCCCATCTGTTGAGCAAAAAAAATGAACTGAACATATTTAGTTAGTCTTCCTAGTTTATCAATCCATTTTCTAATTTTGTTTTTTGGCAATCTTTGAGCAAAATGTGAACTAAAAAAAATTAGTTTTGTCTTCCTAGTTATCCCATTTTCTATTTTTTTTTTCGCCATCTATTGAGCCAAAAAGTGAACTAAAAAAAAATTTAGTTTAGGTATCCCTAGTTTTTCATCCCAATTTTCCTATTTTTTTTTTCGCCATCTTTGAGCAAAAAAGTGAACTAAAAAAAAATTTAGTTTAGTCTCTTGTTTATCTTCCCTTTTCAATAACTTACAGGCCATCTATTAATCAAAAAACTGAACTAGATTTAGTAAACAATTCCAACAATAGGATGGCATCCAAGTGCTCATTTCATTAGTAATTTTTAGTGCCATCTGTGCAAAAAAAAAATTAACTAATTTAATTTAATCTCTCTTTCAATAGATGCAGCTAGTGCCATTTTTCAACAACCTTTTAGTTCCATTAAGGCAAAAAAAAAAAAAAAACCCCCAAAGTGCTAACCCACCTGGGTCACACAGGGCTGTCTCCCTGCACTAGATGGCACCCTATGCAGTGTTAGTGATGACTCCAAGCACTATTTTCCTTATTACAGTGGCACCAAAGTGCAATGTATAGGTGCCATCTGTAGTACTATTATATATCAGGGAAAGCGCTAAACCTGTAGGACTAATTACAGCGCTGTCTGTGGGGGATGTGGAAAGGTATTCAGGCTTAATCAGGGAACTAGAGGTCAAAATCCCATTCCCTAGATCAAGAGCCCCTCACCAGCATCAGGGAAGCTTCTTTTGAGGGGATCTGTTGTTGTAGACACACAGAACGGTAACTTAACTTTATTAAGACAATAATCTTGTGATCAGAAATTTGTGAGATCATATCTGGTATAACCTTGGAGGAGTGTTCTGGGGGTCAAATGCCCCCAGACCCAGTCTGTGACCCAGGCTCATGGTGATGGCTGATCAACCAGGCTGCTACTGATGGCTACACGCAATTCCACGTACGAACCACAGCCCGGATGGTTCAGGTGCTGAAATTTAGGTGGCTGTCCAGTGCCTGCTTGAAGCAGCCAGGGGTTATTGGCAATCCCCCCGATGTATGCTGGGATGTAGTTGAACAGTCTTGGGCCCCTGACACTTACTGTGTTTTCTTTATATGCTAGTGATTACCCCCATGCTAGGCATGGGGGATGTTGCACTGTCTGCCGAGTCTATTGCCTTCTTAGGGGTGATTTTCATGTGCAAGTTTGGTACTAGTCCCTCTAGGTTTTCCAGGTTGCATATTATCATGTCTCTCTCCCTCCTACATTTAGGGAAGTCACAGGTTAAGGAACTTCAAGTGTTCCTACAGAGTATACGGCTCGTGCCCTCAGTTTATAGGCTGGAGAAACCTTGTTAAATATTAGAGAAGTATGGCCAGTAGGCTACTGGCCCATGCTAGGGTAAATCTTGCGGCACCCCCCCCCCCCCCCCCCCCCCCCCATTAAACATGTTAGTAGTGATGTAGTAGATAATGGTGGGTTATGGTAGTTACTGGTAGTGTGTGTGTTTTCAATATTTATATTACGTATTTGTAATTGTGCAGTGAAGAGTTTTACGAGGGATAAGTGAGGTCAGGTTAGTGTACGTAGGAAAGATGGAGATTAGGAAAGGTTGGAGGGAGAGGGTAAACGGGGTTTGCATGCGAGGGGCTTGGAATGTCCAGCAAGCATGCATGAGTGTGTTAGGAGCAAATGGTTTTTTTTTAAGACTTTGACATGCTGGTTGGAAGTGTAGCAAGGTAACAATTATGAAAGATTCGGGAATCCAACAAGCTTGACTTGATTCCTGGGCTGGAAGTGCACTTCTGTAGAGTTTATATAACTGTAGTGTAAGCAGCCCTCTGCAAGACATGATGACTGTGAATGATTATGAAAGTTTTTCTTTTTTGGGCTGCCTAACCTTGGTGAGAGGACAGCCAGTGTGTTAATAATAAAAATTTATGGGGGAGCACGCTAAACCTGTGGATTGTAACAGCAACCATGAAGGGAAGCTGGGTAGAAGTACAGATCAAAATTATTATAATAAAAAAGAATGTACAGATCAAAGGCCTTCACCAGCATCAAGATGCTTCAATATCCGTATTAAAGTTTTTTCCAGTGTAAGTAGTCTTGGTTCTTTGTGCTTGTCTTATGTTATTATGTATGTATTTCTGTATTTTTTTCAACCCTCATTAACACTTGATTATAATTTTCCATTTTTATTATTCATTTTGAGTTAAGAATTTCATTGCATGGTTGTGGTAATTCTTGTGTTTGGACAAAAATTGGTTTAAGATGTCATATTTATGTCAATAATTGCATTTCACTTTAGTTTCTTGCAGTTTCTTCCAAGATATATCTTTTTGAACTTTAGTGTTGTCATGTCTACAGGCAAGGACAGTGATGGAATGAAAAGTATTTTCTTCTATTTTAAGGCGACATGGCCTCCGGTGGGAAGTGGCCAATGTTGTAAATAAAAAACTAATATCTCTTCACATCCACCACATGGAACTTGTGAAAATCTTGTATTGTTAGTGTTTTGTTCAACCATCACAAATAATACAAGATGACAAGCACAATTGCGTATTGGTCGGGTACAAAAAATTGTGATCTTAGAGGTGATGTTACATGTTAGGGATATTTATATATGCTCTAAGATAGAGATAAATGTATAAAACACCAACATGATGGAGAAATAGATATGCAGGAGTAATTTTTTTAGCAATCCTTTATAACTCTGTTTTCACCCACACAGTTGGACTTTATCAAGTCACAAAAAACTCATCTTGATATAGCCAGTGTCACAAACACATCTGATAAAAGCCAAGTCACAAAAACACGTTTGATAAAAGCCACAGTGTCCCACAAAACCATCTTGATAAAGCGGTGTCACAATACATCTTATAAAGCCTGTGTCACAAATGCATCTTGATAAAGCCACAGTGTCACAACACATCTTGATAAAGCCGTGGTCACCAAAACACATCTTGATAAAGCCAAAGTCACAAACACATTTTTGATAAAGCCAGTGTCACAAAACATCTTGATAATGCCACAGTGTCACAAACACATCTGATAAAGCCACAGTGTCACAAACACATCTTTGATAAGCAATGTCACAAACACATCTTGTAAAAGCCAGTGTCACATTCACATCTTGAATAAAGCCAAAGTCAACAAAAACATTTTGATAAAGCCAGTGTCACAACACATCGTGATAAAGCCACAGTGTCAAATATCACATCTTGATAAAGCCACTGTGTCACAAACCCATTTGATTAATAGGCCAGTGTGTGTGTTAAACATAGTCAATAAAGGATCCATTATACTTTATTGTGTCTATTTTTCGATATATTACTTTACTTTGTTCTTTGGATGTATAGAAGTTTGTCATGGGATTCTTCTGCAGTTTGTGATGTGATTATTGCAGTTTCTATAATAAAATGTTTTGGGTGTTGCAATCTTCCTGAAATTCAAACACTACTGTTATATACACACCTCATAATTAAATTATATAATACTGATATTAAAAACTCTGGGCCCGCTAGATCCACACTTACCCAATAAAGTACGGTGGTACCTCAGGATACAAAACATATATTACAGTGGTTACTTGGGATACAAACATTATACAGTGGTACCTCGGGATACAAACATTATACAGTGGTACCTCGGGATACAAACATTATACAGTGGTACCTCGGGATTCTAACATTATACAGTGGTACCTGGGATACAAAACATTATACAAAGTGGTACCTCGGGATACAAACATTATACAGTGGTACCTTGGGATACAAACATGTATACAGTGGTACTCGGGATACAAAACATTTTACAGTGGTACTCGGGATACAAAACATATACAGTGGTACCTTGGCGATACAAACAGTATACCAGTGGTTCCTCGGGATACAAACATTAATACAGTGGGTACCTCGGGATACAAACATTATACAGTGGTACCTCGGGATACAAACAGCTCAAAACTCGAACAATTATGCAAGTGCTTTTGTAAGTGTATTTTTGGGGGTTTAATTTACATTATTTCTCATGAGAACAAATTTGTTCGTATCGGCACTCGAACAGCTTCTGGAATTAATTTTGTATCCCAGGTTACCACTGTACTGTAACTATATTGTACATGTCCTATACCATTACTTGACTTGTAAATGTAAAATGTATAGGTAATCCATGGTTTATTACATCATTGTTCCATGCCTAAGACCAACACTGCTTGTGCCATCATCTAAAGCATATGAAAAGAATTTTTCCTGCTGGAAGTCATGCGTGCCATAAGAGGCTAACTAAAATGCCAGAGCATTATAATAAAAAAGAAGCACTAAACACAAGGGCTTATACAGTGCTGCAGGGGCAGGAAGGAAGCGGGGTTCAAGTGGCAAAAGGAGATGGACGAGTAATAGGTTACGGAGAACAGCGGGGCAGTGGATGGTGAAAGGGTTGAGGCAGCAAGGAGATTGAGGTAGAAAGGGCTGAGGGCGAGTGCAAAAAGGTATCGTTATCAGAGTTTGTGGAGTAAATCAGTCATTGTTCAAGAAGTCAATGAGAGAGTCAGGATTAAAGGAGGGTCATCAGAAAGAAGGGAAGGTAAAGAGAGAGTGTAGAGCGGAGACGACGTTGGAAGGTAAAATTCTGCTGGCTGTGTAGAGGAGGGCGGGTCTAACAGAATGTGGCTAATCGATACTTGAACTTGACACTTGCTCACAGAGAAGAACAGGGTGCCTTCCATGAGATATCATGAGTAAGACGAGTGTGGGCCAACGTGAAGGCGGAGAAAGAAAGTAGTCTCCCATCCTCGACGGCTGATGACAAGAGATGGCCAGTAACCCTATGCTCGGTTTGATAGACTGATGTTTGTTTACTAAGCCAGAGTTAAACCAAACGTTGATTGCCAATGGGTGTGAAGGTGGGTAGTTATTACAGCAAAAATAGTCCAGAAAATGGAAACACTTATATGAAATTGGTAGGTTCAGTACTGCTGAACGCACAGCAGTGTCTGCATGTTCATTACCCTGTTACATCAACATGACCAGGGGACCCAACCAAAAAAAACAATAATCTTTATGCTTGTTAGACATTACGGGCATAGCCGAAGTTGGATACGGAGAAACTAGGGGGTGAGGTGTATCAAATTTCCGTATAGCCTGTAGAAGCAATAGGGAGTCTGAAACAACACAAATGATGGACACAGGCATAGATGCCAATATGAATATGTGCTGCAAGAATGGCATACAATTGGCACAGTAAAAATGCTAAGCCCGAAGGATAGTAAATGCCCTCGCAGACGCTGTCGAAACACTGCTGTGAATCCGACACGTCGAAGACTTTAGAGCCATCTGTGGAATACAACTGGATGGCATGAGAATGAGAGTAGAAGTGGTCAGAAAAAGAGAGCGGGAAGCCACCATAGGCAGTTGCTTGGCTTTTCGAGCAAGGAGTGAGAAAGAACAGACCCGAACAGCTGGAACTTCCCAGGGGGGTTAGGGAATAGTGAGATCTACATGGAATATAAAGGTGGTAACTGAAGGGAAGACAAGAGCGAATGTAGACGAAAGAGAGAAGGGATGGAGCAAACAGGGGCAGCGACAAATAATGTCTACTAATATCGGTGACCATTCTAAAAATAAAGGGTTTGCGGGATTGTAGAGGTACGACAAGGATGGAAATTGCTTCTGCATGGGGCCCCCCCAACGGGGAAAAGAGCGAAAAGCCGAAGCATAAACGAATCCTTGGGATGGATAGTTTCTAGAGGAGCAGGAGGGGCCCACTGGATAGATCTGGAACCATAATCAAGTTTCGAAAAAAATGAGGGCTGAATGTAGGCAAAGGGAGTTCACGATAGCTCCCCAGGGAAAGATGAGAAGGTTTTAAGAAAGGTTCACCGGCTTTTGAAAGTTGCTTAGAGAGGTAAGTGAGGTTTCCAGGAAAAACCTAGGGTTCAAAGAGAAGGCTAAAAACCTGATATCACACTCAGGATACAGGGCCATAGAGGTACTAAAAAGGAGATGGAGTGACAGAAGTCTAGTGAAAGTAATTTGGTGAGTTTTGGTACTGGAAAATTTAAACCCATACATGGGGGCCCAATTTGGGAAACAGGGTCGACCACATGTAGGTTACTTCTTTCTTTTTGTTTTTAAGAAAAAAAAAAAAAGGGAAGGGGGAGGAAAAGTTATGGGAGGAATAAAGGGGGGAAAATCCCCCATGGGCCCCCAAAAAGCCCTCAACACCACAGTACAGATGTGGCATGGGGAAACCCCCGCCATACCTACCCTTCATGCCAGTAAACCCAATCCAGGATAGCAACCCCATTGCCAAATACCTCGGGTTAACAAAGAGAGGGCGGCCGGATATCCCCCACAAAAGCATATTCCTTTGGCCACCACCCCCCGGATCCAAAAGGGTGCCCCGGATACACCTTTCACCCAAAAAACACCCAAAGCCACCCCCTGGAAAAATGGAGGGAATTTGATTCCCCCGGTGATCCATTCCCGGCAAACTAAACCCCCCACAAGAACCTCAACGGGTGAGATTGACCCCGGGACCCTTCCCCCCCACCCAGGAACCGTAGGGCCCGTGGAAAGAACCCAAAGGCCAAAAAAGGGAAGGGTAAAGGGGGGGGTGGGGGGAGGGGGGAAAGGGGGAAAAGGGAGGGTGGGATAGGGAAGGGGGGATTGGGGGGGAAAAGGTTCGGTCTGAGGAAGGAGACCAACAGGTCTAATTCCTTTGACCAAGGCCTCTTTACACCCAGGGGGCCCCCCTTAAGAGGAATGCCAGTACAAGGGGTAGTAACCCTTTCCGTATACTCCTAAAATAAAAAAAGGGTTTTTTTTTTTTAGGTCACCCTACCTCAGTGGGGTTTTTGGTGATACATTGAAAAACTTCTGAAAAAATTTTTGAGCTTTTATCACTCTGCCCGAGGTTTTCCCCCAAAATGAGCACGTTCCTGTTTTTTTCCCCTGCTTAAAGAATAGGAATGTCATAAGGGGTAAAAAAAAAAATGGGAACATGGGTTTTAGTTTTCTTAATAACAAAAAAGTAGAATACAACAATCCTGATGGAAAATTATACAACTGACCATGAGACATTACCCGGGAAAGGGAGTGTTATGAGTAACCAGACTTGTACCTTCACCGACCCAGTGACCCCCGGGTTTGCATTGGTGGGGCCCCTACCAACAGTTGTCCAGGGGCCCTTTCACCGGACCTGTCACCCAACCCCCCTCCTGCTTTTCCTTGAGTTATAAAAGGGCCCTTAAAACACCCCCCTTCCCCCCCCAAAGGGATAGACCCCAAAGTTACAACCTGACAAGTTCAAGAATAAAAGACCTGACTTTAGCCGAGAGGCATTCTGACAGCTATTTGCCAAGGCAAGGTGTGTGACAATTTACTGGGAGTTAGTCTCCCTTATGACCTCACAAAGCACTACATACAAAAGGGCACCTGATTGTACAATGCTGTTTATAACACTGAATTATGAGAAAGGCATAAAAATACTGTTATTTCATTACCTATATGAATTCTTAGATTACGTACGTGTCATGTGATGCCCAGTAAAGCTTAATATATGGAAGATCCCATCCTACACATTATCAAGCACACAACTGTGTGGCCTAATAAATACATCATATGATTATCCAGCAATTGGTCAACCTGAAATCAAAACCTGTGCAGCAGTCCTTTAATCAGAGACCTGAAAAATAATCCGAGAAAAACAATATATATATTTTTTTTACAAATCAGTTTGTCTCCCACCATGATTGGGCAATGAAATAAAAGAGGAAAGACATACACCATTCATTCATTCAATAGCGTCTGGTCAGAAGCAATGAAACATCACAGTTAATGTGATCCCTTTGAACTGTAACAATCCTCACTCATCCCTTCAAATGCAGGCACTGCACTTCCCACCTCCAGAACTGTAACCATCCTCACCCATCCTTCAGGGTACAGGAACTGTACTTCCCACCTCCATAACTGTAACATCCTCATCCATCCCTCAGAGTAAAGAACTGTACTTCCTGCTTACAGTACAAACATCCCACCCATCCTTTCAATGCAGGTACGTACTTTACCCACCTCCATAACTGTAACATCCTCACCCACCTTCAGGTACAGGAACTGTACTTTCCCACCTCCAATCTGGTACACCCATCCATCCTTCAGAGTACAGGTACTATACTTCCCACCGTCCCAAAACTGTAACATTCTCAACCATCCTTCATGTGCAAGTACTGTACATCCCCAACCTCCAGAACTGTAAACATCCTTACGATCCTTCCAGGGTAACAGCAGTATTCCCCACCTCCAAAACTAACATCCTCACCCATTCTTCAGAGTGCAGGCACATACTTCCCACCTCCAGAACTGTAACATCCTCACCCATCCCTCAGAGTAAAGGAACTGTACTTCCTGCTTCCAGGACTAACATCCTCACCCATCCTTCAGAGTGCAGGTACTGTACTTCCCACCTCCAGAACTGTAACATCCTCACCCATCCTTCAGGGTACAGGAACGTTACTTCCACCTCCAGAACTGTAACATCCTCATCCATCCTTCAGAGTACAGGTACTATACTTCCCACCTCCAAAACTGTAACATTCTCAACCATCCTTCAGTGTGCAAGTACTGTACATCCCACCTCCAGAACTGTAACATCCTTACTGATCCTTCAGGGTACAGGAACTGTATTTCCCACCTCCAAAACTGTAACATCCTCACCCATTCTTCTAAGTGCAGTCACATACTTCCCACCGCCAGAACTGTACATCCCTCACCCATCCCTCAGAGTAAAGGAGAACTGTACTTCTGCTACGGGCAGGACTAACGATCCTCACCCATCCTTCAGAGTGCAGGTACTGTACTTCCCACCTCCAAACTGTAACATCCTCACCCATCCTTCAGGGTACATGAACTGAAACTTTCCCACCTCCAGAACTGTAACATCCTCATCTTCCATCCTTCAAGTACAGGTACTATACTTCCCACCTGAATAAACTGTAACATTCTCAACCATCCCTTCAGTGTGCAAGTACTGTAAATCGCACCTCCAGAACTGTAAACATCCTTACTGATCCTCAGGGTAACAGGAACTGTATTTCCCCACCCTCCAAAACTGTACCATCCTCACCCATTCTTCAGAGTGCAGGCACATACTTCCCACCTCCAGAACTGTAACATACTCACCCATCCCTCAGAGTAAAGGAACTGTACTTCCTGCTTCCAGGACCTACATCCTCACCATCCTTCAGAGTGCAGGGTACTGTACTTCCCACCTCCAGAACTGTAACATCCTCACTCATCCTTCAGGGTACAGGAACTGTACTTCCCACCTCCAGAACTGTAACATCCTCATCCATCCTTCAGAGTACAGGTACTATACTTCCCACCTCCAAAACTGTAACATTCTCAACCATCCTTCAGTGTGCAAGTACTGTACATCCCACCTCCAGAACTGTAACATCCTTACTGATCCTTCAGGGTACAGGAACTGTATTTCCCACCTCCAAAACTGTAACATCCTCACCCATTCTTCAGAGTGCAGGCACATACTCAATACACCAATATTCAATACACTAAACCTACTCACCATACAAAACATTCATACTTATTACTGCACCTATTACATACATAGAACACTTAACTCTGATATTAACCCTCCCCTCAAACATCTCCTTGCCAACCTCAACAGAACACATGACCATAACACAAGGCACAGATCACTCTTTGATGTTCCTCGTGTCCATCTCACACTATGCAAAAACTCATGCACATAAAAGGCCTAAAATCGGAACTATTACCGTAAATTATAAAAGAAATCACTACCTGTTTATTACAAGTCGTCTTCTCAAAGATCACTTACTCACGGCCAAACCAAATAAATACTGAAAAACTGAACCTTATAAATTGTATACTTAAATGTTTCCTCCACAATTATATCCACAATAAATGGTTAACCTAAAACCCAGTCTAACTTTATTATTTTTTAAGGGGTACACTACCTAACAGAATACTCCATTCTACTGAATGTACAACAATGCATACAACCATATACCTGTCCTTTGGAATACTCACTTGTGCTTAAAGTAGATCTGGTTACATTTAAGTTTTAAATCAACTGAGTCATCATGCTTAGTTAATCTTAAGTTAATTTAAGCCACCCTTAATGCTATGCATAGTATAAGTGGCTTTGGCATGCATGCTACTTATCTGTATTTTTTGTACCTCTGTATGTGTGCTCAAATTTTTAAATAAATAAATAAATAAATAAATAAATAAATACTTCCCACCTCCAGAACTGTAACATCCTCACCCATCCCTCAGAGTAAAGGAACTTGTACTTCCTGCTTCCCAGGACTAACATCCTCCAACCCACCTTCAGAGTGCAGGTACTGAACTTCCCACCTCCAAACTGTAACATCCCACCCAGCCTTCAGGGTACAGGAACTGTACTTCCCACCTCCAGAACTGTAACACCTCATCATCCTTCAGAGTACAGGTACTATACTTCCCACCTCCAAAACTGTAACATTCTCAACCATCCTTCAGTGTGCAAGTACTGTACATCCCACTCCAGAACTGAAACATCCGTTACTGACCTTCAGGTACAGTGAACTGTATTTCCCACCTCCAAAACTGTAATCATCCTCACCCATTCTTTCAGAGTGGCAGGCACATACTTCCCACCTCCAGAACTGTACCATCCCTCACCCCTCCCTCAGAGTAGAAGGAACTGTACTTCTGCTTCCAGGACCTAACATCCTCCACCCCATCCTTCAGAGTGCAGGTACTGTACTTCCACCTCCAGAATCAAGTCCCACTAACCAGGTTCTCTTAATCCCCTGATTAATCCATTTTGCTAACACTCTAAACCAACACCAGAACTCAAAAAACAAAATGATGTAACTATCGTTTTTTTGACTCTTGTTCAACCCCAGCCAAGGATGCTGCATAATCGAATGATCTAATCTTCATTTGATCTTGTATACAGACCATCTAGCATACAATAACCTTTGCCAGTTTGATGTAAGGACAGGAGCGTGGCTACAGTACTCCAAGATGAACATCCTAGCAGGAAAAATTGGTTACAGTTATGTAAAAATGGCGAATCAGTAGAGACATTGAGTATAACCAAGCCAGGTGGTGTATATCAAGCCAGGTGGTTATAACCAACCCGAGATGTGTATAACCAAGCCAGGTGGTGTATACCAAGCCAGGTGGTGTACAACCAAGCCAGGTGGTGTACAACCAAGCCAGGTGGTGTATCAACCAAGCCAAGTGGGTATAACCAAGCCAGGTGGTGTTAACCAAGACAGGTGGTGTACAAGCGGGGGGGGGGGCACCCTTCCAAGCCAGTGGGTGTATAGCCCAGCCAGGTATTTTATAGCCCACCAGTGTTGTATAGCTCAGCCAGGTGTTGCACAACCAAGCCAGATATGCATAACAAACCAGGTTATTGCATAACCAAGTCAGGTGTTTCATACCAGCCCAGGTGGTTGATAACCCCTACAGCATTTACAAATACAGTGTACCCCAATTAACAATATTTTTTCATTCCCAGAAGTATGTTCAGGTGCAAGACTGACAAATTTGTTTGCACCCCCCATATAGGAATATTGTGAAGTAGATAAGTCCATTTCAGACCCAAAACATACACGTACAAATGCACTTATATAAAATACACTTACATATTTGGTCACATTTAGGAGGTGTATCTGTTAAGCGGGGGTCCACTGGTAACTTAAACCACAAACAATAAAACATCATCTCCTTTTTAACTTTGAATATGTGTAGTGGGAGTTCGTAGGAGAATATGGATGATTGGAGTAAACACACTTAGTAGGACGGTACACTTATAATACCAAGTATGAAGGGGAGAGCCCAACTGCTGCGTCTTGCCTTGGTGAAGACCTAGCGGGAACTGAAGGCCAGATGCAGCGTGGCCCACGCACTCATGCGAAATCACGTGACATCATAAAAACATTCACTAGGCCCAATGCAAAGTGTTCGTGTATGTAGAACATATGGATGGTACTAACTATTAATACTCAGTAGCTATAAAGACATGTAGGGATCAGCAACTATGCTGACAGCTTGGTCATTACGTATGGGGTGGTCTCAACATACAATTACTATGCTAAGGCTGAACAGGCGCAGTGGCTCCTGGCTGATTCTATACAATAACGAAAGACCATAGTAACTTAGAACTAGTGGAGGTACGTAATGATGTTAAGGTAATGAGTTTTAACGTAATGCATTATGAATCGATAAGAAACAAATCATGGTATAATAAAGAAGGAAATTGGTGATCATCGATCGTATTCGATGCACTCTACAGATACAGAGGAAGAATAAATATATATTTACAAAGGTAAAGTAATTAACAGCAAAGTGGCAAATCTTGCACTCACAGATCAGTACTGCTAAACCAGAATTAGGAGGGAATGTGAACACAAAAAAAATTCTGAAAAAACGATCAGCTGACTAACAAAACACACAGTTTTGACAACTTCATCATCTTGGACATCTAATTATACAGGCTATGTACATTTAAACTCAACTTCTGCAAGGGTAAGATTTACTTATTCAGAATGGTATCGTCTTTGGGAGATCGAATTCCTTGTCAATGGATACACATGCCTTGACTTAGGGAGATCTGAAACAGAGTATCTACAAAAGATACTTGTGGTTTCCATTACTTGTCGAGTACGCAAAGAATAACACATTCGGGTTGATTATCTGGCTGAGTATTTAGAGGTAGAGGGTACAGAGTCAAGAGGATTGTCAGCGATTGAACCCCCACATTAGTCTTGGTAGAAATTATCATCCTCGACATCGCATACTAATTTCATATGATCTAAATGCCAATTCCTTTATACTGACCAGCACTAATTTCTCTAACCTTATACTTATTGCCATTGATATGTTTCAACTACTCGATAAGGGCCAACAAACTTTGATCGAGCTTAGGCACTGAGGATGTTTATTGAAATTAGTCATCATAACCCCTCGAACCCACTTTAACTTTGTCACTTACATGGCTATTAGTTACTTCTAGTATATTCTGCTGTTGATTTAGGAAGTGTCTCACGGATTCTTCTAAAAACACTTTGAGGCTATGCTGGTACGAGTTGCTATGAAATTACAGGGTTTATAATTGGGTTTCAGAGTGGAATATAACCAACTCAAGGCAAATGTCTTGTCTACACCGTACAATGCATAATGTGGAGTTTCAACCTATGGAAGCATTGGAAGCAGAATTATGGCACATTGGAACATCTGTAAGACTTCATCCCAATTCACTAGTGGCTCTCAAACATCAAGTACTTTCTTATTGGTTTGTTTTCTCTATGTAACCCAGTGCTGGCAGGATGATGGGGAACAATGGTTGACTTAGAGATCTTGTACAAGGTACACAAATTTTTCAAGATATCGTTGCAGAAATCACCTCCATTATCTTTACTAGGGAACTTAGGGGTAGTATGCTGCAGATTGTGTGTTCTTTAAACGCTTTAGCTTACTGTCCGGCAGTCTTATCTGCAATAAGGAACTAAACTCATCAAATTACTTGGTGAAATGGTCTACCATAACAACAAACAGATATTTGTTACCTTGAGGAACATTTTTAAAATTGGTTAACAAATCAAGCACAACCTTTCCCACGGTTCATAGTAGATGGATACACCTGGACCGGGTTGATGGACCATTGACATTTCCTTTGTGCTGCATACAGACACTACTTTCTTAACAATACTCAAAATGTAAGTGCCATACGTGGGCCAAAGTTTTCATTTGGATTTGTTTCACAGAACGATCCATACCATGGTGTGCAACGTGAACTAGCTGTAGATGACGGAATACATTTCACTGAGTTGAAGTGGAATTACTAATTGGCATACTCTTCTGCTGGGGTACCCAACTCGGCTGTTCGATACAGTAATTCTTGACTCATGACAAAGTCAAAAATGGGTGCTGGTGGCTTCACAGTCAGAATAAGGTCTTCCTGGAGCAGGAATCGAATCACACCAACCACATGGGATCTGTTCTTTGGGGCATTCTTTACATCCCGGCAGTAAATGGAGGGCTGCATTTTACTATACTAACATGTCGCAATAAAGCATCTGCGACTACTTTTGGACTTGCCAGGTAAATGTTCAAAGTAGGATTGAACTCTTGGATAGCCCAAGGTTCACTGGCTAACCTTTCAGTAGGTTGTTTTTTCCCTGGAATAAAGGGAAATCATGGTGCATGGTCTGTCAAGACATGAACAGGGTACTGGTAAATAATGTCTGAAGTCTTTAAAGGGACTATACTATTGCTAAAGCTTCTTGCTCCGTTACTGTATAATTTCGTTCAGCCTCGTAAGGACTCGACTAGAAAAATGCAACTGTTTTATACTTCCATCAGTCTTCTGAGCTTGTACGGCACCTATGCCAATCGAACTAGCATCAGTTGTCAGATAGAAGGGCTTAAAAAAATTTGGAAATTTCAAAATTGGAGCAGATGTTAGCTTTTTTTTTAGTGTTTGGAATGCTCTTTCCTGATGGAAGGTCCAAACAAAAGGGCATCTTTCTTAAGCAATTTAGGGGAGCTGCTATTGAAGAAAAATTAGCAATGAAAAAATCTAAAAAAACCTGCTAGACCCACAAAGGATCTTACGGCATCAGCATTTTTTGGGAGATGGAAAATTTAGTACGCCGTTACTTTACTTTGATCAGTCGCAACCACTCTAGGAGTGACTACGTGACCAAGAAACTTATTTCTGATCTGAAAAATTGACATTTGGGCAGTTTTATCTTTAAATTGGCTTCTTCAAGCTTACCAGTACTACATCAAGTCTTTTCAAATGTGTATCCACATCTTCGGACATGACGATTACGTCAACTAAGTACACCAAAAGTGCTTTTCCCATGAGACCTCTAAAGATATTGGTCATGAGCCTAGAGAATGTGATAGGGGAGGATCGTAATCCAAAGGGCCAAAACGTTGGAAGTGATATGACCTGTGGGAGTGGAGAATGTGGTTAACCTTGGCTGTCCTTGTGAAGAGGGACTTGCCAAAATCCTTGCAACAAGTCCAGGGTCGAAAAGACTTTGTTATCTCCGATGTTACATAAAAGATCACCAAGCACAGGAAGCGGGAAGCGATCTGGAATAGTTTTCGCATTTAACTTCATAAAGTCAATCACTGGGCACCAAGTACCATCCTTCTCAGGTACAAGGATCAAGGGCACATTCCAGGGTGAATTGCTAGGTGCAATAACTCCATCATCGAGCATCTGATTGATCAATTCTTCTGCGACAGCAACTTGGGAATGAGGCATTCTGTACGCAGGTATATAGATAGGTCTAGTACCAGGTTCAAGTGGAATACGAAGGGACAATAAGTTCGTTATACCCATCTTCTCACCTGGTAAGGCAATAGCTTTACGACGTTTGTTCAAAAGAGTCAACAAACGCTTGACCTCGTCTGGGAAGTCAGTGGGAGCTAAGTCTTTCTCCTCAACTGGTGGGATGGACTGATCCAGTGAAGTGGATGAGGTCTCCCCTGTTGAAATAGCACCGACCCACTGATCAGGTGGCAAGTCATCCTGTACTTGAACAGGGTAAGGATAGTGAGCCAGGTGCACAAGATTGGTACAGTGGACCCCCGCATAGTGACTTTAATCCGTGCAAGAGGGCTCATTGTTATGCGAAATGATCGGTATGCAAATGAATTTTCCCCATAAGAAATAATGGAAATCAAATTAATCCGTGCAAGACACCCAAAAGTATGAAAAAAAAAATTTTACCACATGAAATATACATTTTCCTACACACAAAGAGAAGGATACATGCACAATAGTAGAGTAGTACATGCACAATATATATTGTGCATGTACTACTCTACTAAATGAAGAATAAATGACACCTTTATTGAAGATGCAGCAATGACTGATGAGACACTGTGTCCTGGGAGTGCCTTTTCCTCCTGAGTACAGTAGGTCCTGTTTGGCATTTTCTTCAGAACAGGCCTTATCACACTGTGTATGCCACTACGATTCTTAAATCTCTCAACCAACCTTTGCTGCTTTAAATTCACCAATATGAGCACTAGTTCCAGGCATTTTTCCCTGTTCACCTGGGTGTTAGTCGACTGGTGTGGGTTGCATCCTGGGAGACAAGATTAAGGACCCCAAATGGAAATAAGTTAGACAGTCTTCGATGACACTGACTTTTTTGGGTTATCCTGGGTGGCAAATCCTCTGGGGTTAATTGTTTCTTGGTATTCTCAATAAGCCACACCAACAACGGTGCTACAGCAGCAGCAGCAGCAGCTGACAGTGCTACAGCAGCAGTAGACGATGCTACAGCAGCAGCAGACGGTACTACAGCAGCAGCAGACGGTACTACAGCAGCAGCAGCAGCACAGCAGCTGACAGTGCTACAGCAGCAGCAGACGATGCTACAGCAGCAGCAGACGGTACTACAGCAGCAGCAGACGGTACTGCAGCAGCAGCAGCTGACAGTGGTACAACAGCAGCAGCAGCTGACAGTGCTACAGCAGCAGCAAACGATGCTACAGCAGCAGCAGATGGTACTACAGCAGCAGCAGCAGCTGACGGTGGTACAACAGCAGCAGCAGCTGACAGTGCTACAGCAGCAGCAGATGATGCTACAGCAGCAGCAGATGGTACTACAGCAGCAGCAGCAGCTGACGGTGGTACAGCAGCAGCAGCAGCTGACGGTGCTACAGCAGCAGCAGCAGCTGACAGTGCAGCAGCAGCAGCAGCAGCTGACGGTGGTACAGCAGCAGCAGCAGCTGTACCACCAATAGCAGCGATGGTTGATTGGGGTTTATTATACAACCTGGCCAGCTCGGAGACACGCACTCCACTTTCATACTTATCAATGATCTTTTTCTTCATCTCTATAGTAATTCTCACCTTTATTGCTGTAGGGTTGGCACTAGAAGCTTTCTTGGGGCTCATGGTCACTTATTTTGCAGATAAAATCACCAAAAACACTGTAATAATACGAAATGTTCCGATTGTATGCTTGGATGTTACCGCGGAGGCTGGCTGGTAAACAATGCCACCGGCGGCACATGTGAGGCTGGCTAAGGGTGCACATTGGACACGTCTCGGACGAAGAGCGGTGAGCGGGTTTTTGAGCGGTATGCGAGGCAAAATTTTTGTGATAAAAGCGAGCGGTATGCGGATTGAACGTTATGTGATGCGTACGGTATGCGGGGGTCCACTGTATTTGCTCTGAGACGAACACTGTGACCCGAAGTGTTAGCAAGGAGTAAATGGATCTTATTGTCTCTTACAACATGTAAGGATGGTTCAACAAATAAACCCTTGACCTTGCAGGAATCACTGTCAACTAGGACGTTATCACCATCTGGAACACTAGGAACAACAACAGACACTCTAGTGAGAGCACTAGCCGCAATAGAGACATCTTTCTGCAAACGGCATGTGACATCAACAAGAGATGGCATTACTAGTTTCAAGTAATCGTCTTCCGACAAGGCATCCCCTGTGGAGAAACTACTACTTGAACTAGCAGTCATTACAGGGATAGGCTGTGCACTCAAGGCAGTCTGAGTGTCCTCGGACATTTGAGGCAATGGAACACTATTCTGCATGTCTGAAGGTGTAGGTGGAACACAGATGGGAGTGACCGAGTTATTAGTGCCTGACCGCTTGGGTACACTACTGGAAAATGCATTGGCCTGTAATGACTTAATCCGAACATCGTACTCTGCGGCAGTATGGCAGAGCTTGGATCCAAGCTGGTAACCCTAAAATGGAACGATCAAGTCATCAATTTGGGCATGCCATCGGTAAGGGTCAAGCACAATACGCAAGTCTCTCATGGAAGCAAACCTCAGTAGGTCACCAGGGAAAGTAATCTGGTTGACAACAAGGAAAGAAGCAGTAAAGTCTCTACCTTGGACAGAAAAGGTGAGGGGAGTCTGACCTCGGACACTCAGAAGGGAACCAGCTACTCCACTAAGGGAGGTTACAGTAGTTGGTTCAACGAGGAGGACACGTCGTAACTGCTTATCTTTAAACAAACTAGACCTGATAATATTAACTTGCGCACCAGAGTCCATGAACACATGAACGGGCGCATTATGAATGGATCCTTGCACTATAGGACCTACCGTTTCATTGGGAGTTATGTGCAAACAAAAAGGTGGGTTGTCATCGGAAAAGGTATGTTCCACTTCATCCCCAAATTCATCTACGTCAGAGACGTATGAAGCAACATCATCAGCGAGATTATCATTCTCAAGACTGCTTAAGGCTTCAAAGGAATTGTGAACAGGGATGGTGTACTTGTTATCACCTACTGTCACCACGGGACGAGTTGACTGGGGTGCTCGGATTCTCCCGAATTGGACGAATGAGGCTGGTTCTGGTTAGTCTGAGAACCCCGAACTCTATTTCCTCTCCTGGCTCTACGGTTGGAATGGCCACGGAAGGATCTAGAGTACTGCAGGTTGTAGAGAACAATGCACTCGGATGTGTTATGACTATGAATTCTGTGATAAGTACATTAAGGCAGATCTTACTGGTACCCATCAGCATTACAATGCCTCTAGGTCGACTATCAGGACAATTTACTGCGATATGGCCACGGTAACCACAATTATAGCAGGTTCTTTGGCTATGTGTACTGTACATACTACGAGTGCTATGGGAATGATAACTCTTGACACTAGCTTTGGATGACGGTCGCGAGTGATTTCGATCGTGAGTTTTGGTTGTAGCACAAACAAGAGGAGGTACAGGATTAGTCAAAGCGGCTGACATAGGCCTTTGATAGGGAAAGGTTCCCTCGGGACACAAGTCACGCACATGGATAAGGGCTGCAAGCGGTCCCATTGCAGCAGTTAGAGGACTGGAATTATACACATAGATTGAAGTTGGTGGCATTAACTGTTTAATAATGCCAAATGCTGCTAATTTGGCAAACCCCTCAAGAGCTGGTTTATCATCATCTGCAAGGTACAGTACTTGGAACTTTGACCGGCCTTAACAAATGAGGACATATGCTAACTTTTTCTCCCTTACTACTCTTTTTACATCATCATTCCACCAATCGCTCCTCTTCCCTCCCGCACCCACTTTCCTGTAACCACAAACTTCTGCTGAACACTCTAACACTACATTTTTAAACCTACCCCATACCTCTTCGACCCCATTGCCTATGCTCTCATTAGCCCATCTATCCTCCAATAGCTGTTTATATCTTACCCTAACTGCCACCTCTTTTAGTTTATAAACCTTCACCTCTCTTTTCCCTGATGCTTCTATTCTCCTTGTATCCCATCTACCTTTTACTCTCAGTGTAGCTACAACTAAAAAGTGATCTGATATATCTGTGGCCCCTCTATAAACATGTACATCCTGAAGTCTACTCAACAGTCTTTTATCTACCAATACATAATCCAACAAACTACTGTCATTTCACCCTACATCATATCTTGTATATTTATCCTTTTTTTCTTAAAATATGTATTACCTATAACTAAACCCCTTTCTATACAAAGTTCAATCAAAGGGCTCCCATTATCATTTACACCTGGCACCCCAAACTTACCTACCACACCCTCTCAATGTTTCTCCTACTTTAGCATTCAGGTCTCCTACCACAATTATTCTCTCACTTGGTTCAAAGGTTCCTATACATTCACTTAACATCTCCCAAAATCTCTCTCTCTCCTCTACATTCCTCTCTTCTCCAGGTGCATACATGCACCTGGAGAATTTCTCAACAAAGAAATTCAACAATAAATGATAAATCAAACAAAAATGATGAAATGGAATCAATAAATCTTGTGCAAAATTAAAACAAACTGGGAAAGCAATTCTATGTAAAAAAAAATAAAATGACACACAAGAATAAAATATTATGCACAGAACAAGAAATGTGAAACTGAAATCACAGAGTATTACACTGAAATAAACTGTAGCAATATTGCAACTAACAGTTACTAATCAAAAAGTACTGCTCAACACAACACTATATAAAAATTTCTGAAAAAAAAAAAAATTTAATGGCAGCACAATGTTTACACAAAAAAAAAATTCCTGTGATAAAATGTAAAGTGTGGTCAAACATGTACTAGAGCAATATTCCTGCAATAAATGGCTATTCTTTTATCACAATACCATACACAACAGGTGCGCCTCAACCTACAATGGTTTGACTCGGGATATTTCAACTTTACGATGGTGTGGCAGCAATTACTGTGGAGGTGAAACTTGAGATAATTACCCAATATGAAGGCAACAAGTCCATAACTTGTATTCATTTACTGACTTTTCAATACTGGTATTTAGTTAATTATTTATTATTCAGTGGCAGTAGTTATTTATTGACTTATTTATCATATCATTCATACTTGACAAAATATTTTCAATGGTTTTGTGGGAACATAACCCCACTATAAGTCGATAAGCATCTGCAGTCCAAAATGTAACAAAAAAAGTATTTTACAAATTCACATTATTCCATTCTTATGAGATGACAAAGTTATTAATCTTTAAACACAAAAAAAAAAAAAAATGCAACTACACTTTTTACAATAGTTAACAAAGTGATCTTCTCAATACATAAGAGTTTCACAAGGCAAGCCATTCAGCCTTTTATAATCCAGCCTTACACACTTACCTTCAGAGTCATTGGGAAGCTCTAAACTCATACTGATTATACAGCACCTGAGAAACAACAAATGACGTTTTTTTATATATAAGATGATTCAGTAAAAACACAGCAACAAGGCAAGGTGACCCAAAAAAGAAGACACTTTGACCATCATTCACACCATCACTGTCTTGTCAGAGGCACACAGATACACATCCTTAATAATTAAGTACTACAGTGGACCCCCGGTTAACAATATTTTTTTCATTCTAGAAGTATGTTCAGGTGCCAGTACTGACTGAATTTGTTCCCATAAGGAATATTGTGAAGTAGATTAGTCCATTTCAGACCCCCAAACATACACGTACAAACACACTTACATAAATACACTTACATAATTGGTCGCATTTGGAGGTGATCGTTAAGCGGGGGTCCACTGTATTTGCAACTTTCCGTATTTAGAGCCCTTGGTTTACCTTCCTACTGCCTTAATAAAACACCGATAAAACAAGGATAATGTAATTACAAAACCGTTTATCCTAAAGTACACTAACTTACATTTATTGGTACATAAAACCTCTACGTATTAGAAAACACTATTTGTCAACTAAAATACTAAACAATAATGACAAAAATTTGTAACTGGTCAACAATTTGGAAAGGAAATATTTAGGGAGCATTTGTTTCCTCATGTACTTTTATAGTGGCCCAGGATGTACCTTTGTTAAGTGACTTTTATAATGGTCCAGATATACCTTTGTCAGTATAATGGTACAGGATGTACCTTGTCAAGCAACTTTATAAAGGTACAGGATGTGCATTTGGGAGGTCATTGATGTAAATAAGAAAGAGTAGAGGACCTAGGACAAATATACATGAACCACAAACAATAAATACAACTACAGGTTGAGTATTGGAAGTCACGCCATTTATGAATACATACTAATGTCTTCACTAAGCCTAGGTAGTAGGTTGGTAGACAGCAACCGCCCAGGGAGGTACTACAGTCCTGCTAAGCGAGTGTACAACGAAAACCTGTAATTATTTTACATGATGGTAGGATTGCTGGTGTCTTTTCTGTCTGTCTCATACACATGCAAGATTTCAGGTATGTCTTGCTACTTCTACTTACACTTAGGTCACACTACACATACATGTACAAGCATATATATACATACCCCTCTGGGTATTCTTCTATTTTCTTTCTAGTTCCTGTTCTTGTTTATTTCCTCTTATCTCCATGGGGAAGTGGAACAGAATTCTTCCTCCGTAAGCCATGCGTGTTGTAAGAGGCGACTAAAATGCCGGGAGCAAGGGGCTAGTAACCTCTTCTCCTGTATATGTTACTAAATGTGAAAGGAGAAACTTCTGTTTTTCCTTTTGGGCCGCCCCGCTTCGTTGGGATACAGCCGGTGTATTGAAAGAAGAGTGTGTCCTCTGACCCCATAATGCTCTAGTTTTAGGTGCATGGTAAGATAAGATAAGATTTCGTTCGGATTTTTAACCCCGGAGGGTTAGCCACCCAGGATAACCCAAGAAAGTCAGTGCGTCATCGAGGTCTACTGTATCAAATGCTTTACGTAGGTCTATGAAGAGCCCCAGAGGATATTCATTTTTTTCAGTTGCTGTATATAGTAATTCGAGCATCTGAATAATTGATCATTTGTGCTTTTATTCAGGTCTAAACCCAAACTGGCAAAGGTTCAGTATATTATGGGATAGGAGGTAGGAGTAGATTTGTTTATGGATTATTTTTTCGAAGATTTCAGAGAGCAAAGGAGAGTTAGATGTTATTCTGTAGTTATTTAGCTCTGTATATATAGTTATACGTATAGTACTTTGAGGTGTCCCATGCTGTCTTGAGTATGGATGGCAAGGGTCACCCTGATCCTCAAAAGAGTCAATCCTACAGAACTAAATAACTACAGACCAATATATAACTTGCCTTTGTTCTCTAAAATCTTCAAAAAAATAATACATAAACAAATCTACTCCTACCTCCTATCCCATAACATACTGAACCCCTGTCACTTTGGGTTTAGGCTGAATAAAAGCACAAGTTAGATACAGTGGACCCCCGCATAGCGACCTTAATCCGTGCAAGAGGGCTGGCTGTTATGCGAAATGTTCGGTATGCGAATGAATTTTCCCCATAAGAAATAATGGAAATCAAATTAATCCGTGCAAGACACCCAAAAGTATGAAAAAAAAAAATTTTTACCACATGAAATGTTAATTTTAATACACACAAACTGAAAAAGGCATGCACAATTACATGACACTTACTTTTATTGAAGATCTGGTGATGATTGATGGGATGGGAGGAGGGGAGAGTGTTGATGGTGTTAGTGTTTAGAAGGGGAATCCCTTTCCATTAAGACTTGAGGTGTCGAGTCCTTTTCTTTTAATGCCACTAGGACCAGCTTCAGAGTCACTGGACTTCTTTCGCACAACATATCTGTCCATAGTGGCCTGTACCTTTATGACTTCCCTAAAGTGTTTCACAACATTGTCAGTGTAATAGTCACCAGCACGGCTTGCAATAGCTGTGTGAGGGTGATTTTCATCCATGAAGGTTTGCATTTCAAGCCACTTTGCACAGATTTCCTTAATCTTTGTAGTAGGCAATTTCTTCAATTTCTCTCTCCCCTCCTTCGAACCAGTTTCCTCAGGTCTGGCCTCTTGCTGTTGAAGTTGATCTATCAGCTCATCAGTGGTTAGTTCTTCATTGTCCTCCTCCACCAACTCTTCCACATCATCCCCACCTAAGGACTTTCCCAATGCCACAATGGATTCCTCAACTGGCATAATCCTCTCAGGGTTAGCCTCAAACCCTTCAAAATCCCTTTTGTCTACACATTCTGGCCACAATTTCTTCCAAGCAGAGTTCAAGGTCTTCTTAGTCACTACCCTCCCAAGCCTTACCTATAAGGTTTATACAACTGAGGATATTAAAGTGATCTCTCCAAAAGTCTCTTAGAGTCAGTTGAGTTTCTGAGGTCACTACAAAGCACCTTTCAAACAGAGCTTTTGTGTACAGTTTTTTGAAGTTTGCAATAACCTGCTGGTCCATGGGCTGCAGGAGAGGAGTGGTATTAGGAGGCAAAAACTTCACCTTAATGAATTTCATGTCCCCATAAAGTCGCTCTGCCACGTCTGTAGGATGACCAGGGGCATTGTCTAACACCAGAGGCACTTAAGTTCTAATTTCTTTTCATTAGGTAATCTTTCACATTGGGGCAAATGCATGGTGTAACCAGTCATAGAAAAAGTCCCTAGTGACCCATGCCTTACTGTTTGCCCTCCACAGCACACACAAATTCTCCTTGAGACATTCTTTTGCCTGAACGGTCTGGGAGTTTCAGAGTGATACACTAATAAAGGCTTCACTTTGCAATCACCAGTAGCATTGGAACACATCAACAGAGTAAGCCTGTCTTTCATAGGCTTATGTCCTGGGAGTGCCTTTTCCTCCTGAGTAATGTAGGTCCTGCTTGGCATTTTCTTCCAAAACAGGCCTGTTTCATCACAATTAAACACTTGTTCAGGTTTCAGTCCTTCACTGTCTATGTACTCCTTGAATTCCTGCACATATTTTTCAGCTGCTTTGTGGTCCGAACTGGCAGCCTCACCATGCCTTATCACACTATGTATGCCACTATGCTTCTTAAATCTCTCAAACCAACCTTTGCTGGCCTTAAATTCACTCACATCATCACTAGTTGCAGGCATTTTTTAATTAAATCCTCATGCAACTTCCTAGCCTTTCGCTTATGATCGCTTGAGAAACGCTATCTCCTGCTAGCTGTTTTTCATTTAAATCCACACCAATAAGAGTCTCTCAACATCTTCCATCACTTGCGATCTCTGTTTCGAAAACACAGTTAAACCTTTGGCAAGAACAGCTTCCTTGATTGCCTTTCTGTTGCCCACAATAGTAGAGATGGTGATTTGGGTTTCTTGTACAACCTGACCAGGTCGGCGACATGCACTCCACTTCCATACTTATCAATGATCTCTTTCTTCATCTCTATTGGAATTCTCACCCTTATTGCTGTAGGGTTGGAACTAGAAGCTTTCTTGGGGCCCATGGTCACTTATTTTCCAGATAAAGCACCGAAAACACTGTAATAATACGAAATATTCTGATTGTATGCTTGGATGTTACCACGGAGGCTGGCTGGTAAACAATGCCACCGGCGGAACATATGAGGCTGGCTCAGGCTGCACATTGGACGCGTCTCGGATGAAGGGCGGTGAGCGGGTTTTTGGGCGGTATGCGAGGCAAAATTTTAGCGATCAAAGCGTCCGGTATGCGGATTGTACGGTATGCAATGCGTACGGTATGTGGGGGTCCACTGTACTGGTCTGTTTTACCTCATGTTAATAATAGAGTAAATGAACTTAATTACGAACTAAAAAAATGTAAGATTGAGGTTATCATAAATTGATTGTATCATAAATTGTACTACCTCATACATTAACCCTTTGGGGGTCGACAGGTCCTCTCAGAGACTTGTTCTCAGGGTCGGCCAAATTTCAAAAAAAAAAAAAAAAAAAAAAAAAAAAAAATTCTAATGAAAAGATAGAGAATCTTTTCCCGATCATAATGGCACCAAAAGTATGAAATTTGATGGAAAACTTACGGAATTATTTTCTTGCGAAGTTAGCGGCCTCGACAATGTTTACGCATCAGCGATTTTACCCACTTTGAGCCCTATTTTCGGCCAATTCCAGTGTACTAGTCGACAAAAATCATAATTATTTCGCTAGAACTCCATTTTTTCTATCAAATGAGTACAAGAAACCACCCATTTGCCGATTTCAACTATCCAATGAAGTGGTCAGAATTTAGCAATTTTGCCTTTTCACACAAATTTCAAAAGATGCCAATTTCCAAATAGAGTGCAGAATAAACAAGAAAGACATTCCTGGCACTAAAATAACAAGTTCTCTGTTTGTTAGTCACATCCCCAGGCCCCTCTTATATTTCTTTGGCTTTCCACTTTGAATTTTTATTCTTACAAAAAAAATAAGATTTACTGTTATGTAGACTACTGCATTAGTGTAGAAATGGTATAAATAATATCAGCGCACTTGTGAAAGAATATTAGACTCACCAGTTGATGTGTATTGGACGCTTGGCATGATTTGTTTAGTTTTGAAATTTGGTAAAAATCGAATATTTCTGGTACTTTGAGCTCAATTTCAAGGTACTTTTCATTGTAAAACCAGTCAAAATCATCTCAATTTCTGTAATATGTCTTCCATTCTATAAAATGAGACCAAGAAAACTAGAATACAACAATAAATACCATACGAAAATACAGTGCAAAGTCGCTGTTTTAATCCAAAAACACAGTCAGTTTTTTTTCTCATTACGCACTGTGTGCTGCAGGATTTTTTTATACTGTGCACACTGACCACATAGACCCATTCTTTCATATGTAGGCCTACTAGCTTTCTCTCACTAGATTTGAGGGCATTAGAATTTAGGCATACTAGTACATGTATATCAAAAACCCTGGGTCGTAAGACGTACTAGTACGTCCGAAACCTCCAAAGGGCTAATAATAGAGTAAAATATAGAATATTTGTATTCTACCACTGTAAAAGAACTAATTACGAACTTAAAAATGTAAGATTGTATCATAAATTGTACTACCTCAGATGCTCGAATTACTACATACGTACGAAAACTGAAAAAATGAATTCCTCTGGGGCTCTTCACAGCCCCTAGGGAAAAGATTTGTCAGTAGATCACTAAAAAAAAAAACAATAACTGTCGGGGGTACTAAAGTGTTTTAAAAATTGTCGTGACTATACGTACGGGGGATGCTCAGTAACCTCATTGGCAAAATGGCAAAATAGTTAGCGGCACTTTTTGCATCAAAATTTTGGCCGGCTAAGCCCAAAACCCGGTTTAAGGGCATTCGTCCCAAATGTGTCCACGCGGCCTACCCGACCACCCGTCCACTCCTGTAGTCCATTGTTTACAAGCCGAGAGGATGTTTCCCACGCAACTGGAATATTTGTATTATTCCTTTGTTTTAGGCTTGTAACGCAAAATAGCCACCAGGGGCCCAAAAAAACTTTTGCCAGTCCTGGGGAAAAAAAGGGGAAAGAAGCACAATAAAATTTAAAAAAAAAAAAAACTCGACAAAGTACCAAAGGGGAGGAGGAAAGAGAGGAGAATGTGCCTTCGCGTATTCATGATTCTCATGTACGATACAAAGCGCGGTATCGAAAAAGGGCTACGTCCACCAGTGAAAAGGTAAATTAAACAGTACAAATTTTAAGCGAGTAAGCGAAAAAAAAAAACGATAAAAAGTAATCTCCAATGTTGTTGGATTGTATAGAACCCCTAAACTATGCCCCCCTCTACGATCTTCCCCACCCTAAACCCCCCGCCAGCATTCCTCCATCACACTAATTAAACAAACATCTCCTCCAAGGAAAGTGTAAAGAAGTGTGAGTTAAAAGTAATTTTTTTTTTAAACAAACCCGGCATTCCCCCCAAAGGGCGGGGTGGCCCCAAAAAGAAAAACAAAAGTTTCTTTTTAAATTTAGTTTTTTATAAAAGGAGAAGGGGTTACACCCCCTTCCCCCTGGCATTTTTTTGCCTTTACAACACGCATAGTTATGGGAAGAATTTCTGTCAACTTCCCCATGGGATAAAAGAAAAATGAAATGTAAAAAAAAAGGACCCCGGAAAAAATTTGAAGTCCCCTTGACTTTTTGGGTTATCCTAGGTACTTTAACACAGGGTGTATTAAGATAATCTATGTACGTAATATTGGTACCCTGAATAAACTTATTTTTAAATTCAATGTAAATTTTTCTTATTTATAAATTATACTTAAGTGGATAGGGGGGGGTTCGCCCCGCTCGCCTCCCACCCCCACATGTATGGCGTCTCTCAGGGGCCATTATAAACCCAACAACAACATTTCCACCATTTAAACCCTCACATCATTTAACTATTTTATTCTTTTTTTTTTTTTTCAACAAGTTGGTCGTCTCCACCGGGGCGGGGTGCCCCAAAAAAAAAAAGAAAGAAAAATCTCCAAAAAAAAAATATTATCATTTTAAACATTTTCACCACACTCCACATTATCACTGCTTTTGCAGAGTGCTCAGAATCAACATTTAGAAGAAAATTACGTATAAAGTACAAACTATCCCTCCAAATGCCAATAACCCAAAACCCCCTCCTTTAAAGGCAGGATTTATTTTCCCTTTCCGGGACTCAAGTCCGACTATAAAAAAAAACCTTTTTCCCTTGAATCCCTTCACTAAAATTACCCGTAACCCCAAACAGACGTCAGGTCCCAAATTATTCCCCCTTTCACCCTATCTAACCGCCATGCACGCTTGCGGGAAGTCCAAGCCCCTCGCCCAAAAACCCCCTTTACCCCCTCTTTCCAACCCTTTCGGGACCCCCCTACCCTCTTTCCTTCCCAATAATGTCTTAGACGGACATCCCACGCCCCCAACCGTCCCCGCGCTGCATTTACCACCCAAGTTCACATCCATATAAATGTTGGTACTATAAATTTCATACATTCCCTTCTTTCCTCCATGATAACGTTTTTTGCTCCAATAAACCCAACGCCCACTCACCTTTTTTTTCCCCATCAAACTATGATTAACCTCTCCTTCATAAATCCCTCCCCTGACACGTCAACTCCCCCTACTGAAAAATTTACTTCTTCCTACTCCTCCCCCCAATTTTATATCAATTTTTCTTTTTCTAAATTTTGAACCCTCACACCTTACTCTTTTCTTGTTCACTTTTAAATTTTACCTTTTCACAATTTTCAAAAATCTCCCCCTAACCTTTGCAATTTTCTTTAGAATCTCCCCTAGCACGATCCAGCAAAAAGTAACTGGTCAATTCCCCTTTTGAAATTTTATTCCCATAATTTAATCCCACCCCCCCCGAACCCTAGCATTTTACTTCTTTTTCAACCCCATTATAAATAAATTTAAACACCATGGGGACAACACACCCGTCTAAGACCTACTTTTTCCGGAAGTATTCCCCCTCTTTACACACCCCAACCGAGCTCAAATCCCTCATAAAAGCTTTACAGCATTTGTAACTTACCACCTATTCCATAAACTTGCAACACTGCCCATTGCCCCCCATCCCCTATCAATTTCCTTTTCTAAAACCATAAATGAAAAAAAAATTTCCCCACCTTATCTAAATACTGTTCACATATATGCTTCAAAGAACACTTTATCTACCACCCACCCCCTCTGAAGCCTCCGCCATCCGCAAATTTTACTTCGTCTTCCTTAATTCTTTCAATTTAAACTCACTGTTACTTTTTCCCGTATACTCAGTAACTTTTCCTCTATAATTTTTACAAACTCTTTTGTCCCTTTCCCTTTTTAAAAGGGACAAAAAATCCTCCGCCCAAACCCTAGGACCTTTCCCCCTTTTTACTTTATTAAACAAAAGACCAACCCCCCCAAAAACTAATCCCCCCCGCTTTTAAAATTTTTGCATGATCCCTCAGTTTTCCACTGCTTTCCCTCCTTTCATTCTACGTAATGCCTCACGTCCCCACCCACTTACATTCGCTCTTTTTCCTCCAAAAGATGGTATCCTCCCTGGCCAGTGCATAAATTTTCCCGCCTCCCTTTCTTCCCAACATTTAAAAGTTCTCAAAATATTCCCCCATCACCAATACCTCCCTCTCCCCATCTACTAACTCCCCTACTCTGTTTTTAATGGCAAATCCTACTTTCCCTAGGCTTTTTTAACTTGTTTAACTCACTCCAAATTTTTTCTTATTTTCATTAAAATTTCTTGACAGTGCCTCTCCCACTCTTTCATCTGCTCTCCTTTTGCACTCTCTCACCACCTATTCACCTTTCTTTTACTCTCCATATACTCTGCTCTTCTTATAACACTTCTGTTTTGTAAAAAACCTCTCGTAACTACCTTTTTCTCTTTTATCACACCCTTTACTTCATCATTCCACCAATCATCCTCTTTCCTCCTGCCCCCACCCTCCTATAACCACAAACTTCTGCCCCACATTCTAATACTGCATTTTTAAAACTATTCCAACCCTCTTCAACCCCCCCACTACTCATCTTTGCACTAGCCCACCTTTCTGCCAATAGTCGCTTATATTCACCCGAACTTCTCCTCCCTTAGTTATACACTTTCACCTCCCTCTTACTTGTTGTTGCCACCTTCCTCTTTTCCCATCTACCTCTTACTCTAACTGTAAGCTACAACTAATAATGATCTGATATATCAGTTGCCCCTCTATAAACATGTACATCCTGGAGCCTACCCTCAACCTTTATCCACCAATACATAATCTAACAAACTACTTTCATTATGTGCTACATCATACCTTGTATATTTATTTATCCTCTTTTTCATAAAATATGTTTACTTATACCAAATTTCTTTCTACACATAGCTCAATTAAAGGCTCCCCATTTACATTTACCCCTGGCACCCCAAATTTACCTACTACTCCCTCCATAACATTTTTACCCACTTTAGCATTGAAATCCCCAACCACCATTACTCTCACACTTGATTCAAAACTCCCCATGCATTCACTCAACATTTCCCAGAATCTCTCTCTCTCCTCTACACTTCTCTCTTCTCCAGGGGCATATACGCTTACTATAACCCACTTTTCACATCCAATCTTTATTTTACTCCACATAATCCTTGAATTTATGCATTTGTAGTCCCTCTTTTTCCCGCCATAGCTTATCCTTTAACATTAATTGCTACTCCTTCTTTAGCTCTAACTCTATTTGAAACCCCTGACCTAATCCCATTTATTCCTCTCCATTGAAACTCTCCCACCCCCTTCAGCTTTTTTTCACTTAAAGCCCCGGACATCCAGTTTTTTTCTCATTCATAACATCCACAATCATTTCTTTCTTATCATTTTTCACAACATCCACGCACATTCAGACTTCCCACTTTGACAATTTTCTTCTTATTCTTTTTTGTAAACTTTACAGGAAAAGGGGTTACTAGCCCATTGTTTTTCCCCGGGATTTTAGTTGACTTTTACAACACGCATGGCTTACGGAGGAAAGATCTTTTTTCCCCTTCCCCATGGATATAAAAGGAAAAGTAATAAGACCAAGAACTATTAAGATAAAATCAAAGAAAACTCAGATGAGTGGGGTAAAAAAACATGTACATGTATGTTAGTGTGACCTAAGTGTAAGTAGAAGTAGCAAGACGTACCGGGAATCTTGCTTATTTATTCATATTTTTATTCATTTTAGAATATAAAACATTTTTTCTTGTTATTAATAGTGTTTTTTTATTTTCAAATTAGATAAATTTGTGATGGATAATAAGCAAAAAGTTTTATAGAAACCCATATTAAAAGAAAAATAAATTTCCCTTTCCTCCCCCCCCAAAACCGGGTCGGGGCCTTACCCAACAAAAAGTCAAAAAAGGTAAGTGGATTTTAAAATATTAAATTTAAACCATTTTATTATTGCTTTATTTTTAAATTTGTCTTTGTTTTCTGTATTTATTTTTAAAATCTTTAAAAAAAAAAATTTTTTTTAAAAACTTTTGGCTGTCGAAAAAAACCCAAGAAAAATTTCCCTTAAAGCCCAAAGGGAAAACCCCCTTTTATAAAAATTTAAATTTTGGGGTAAAGCGGGCCAAAATTTTTGTATGCAGGACAATGACCTTGTGAGCAAAACCCTTTTGACCTTTGTTTCCTGGAAGAGCTCGGGGGTTTTCAACCCCCCGGGGCCCCCGGGTCGGACCAGGCCCCCATGGGGGGTCAGGGCCTATAAACCCCTGTTTGATACTGCTGGCCGCCCCACAACCCAAAACATATGACTACCCCCGTGGTCGGTACTGATTTTTGGGTTTGGGCCTTTTTCAGTCTGCTTGAAAATTTCCCAAAGGGTTTTTTGGTATTTCCCTTATGTAGCGGGGAGGCAGTTGAAACAGTTTTGGGGCCCCTGACATTTAAATTGGTTGTCTCTTAATGTGCAGTGACACCCCTGCTTTTCTTTGGGGAAAATGTTGATCATCTGCCGAGTCTTTTGCTTTCGGGGAGTGATTTTCGTTTTTCCCAAATTTTGGGACTAGTTTCCCCTAGAATTTTCCAAATGTATATAATTTGTAACTCTTTTGGCCTGTGTTCCCAGGGAGTACAGGTTTTAGGAACTTCAAGCGCTTTCCCCGTAATTGAGGTGTTTTATCCTGTTTTTGCGCACCGTGAAAAGGGTTTTTGTTTCATTTTTAGGTCAGCAATTTCACCGCCTTGAAAGGTGCTGTTAGTGTTCAGCAAATTCCGCCTAGATAGAACTATGACCCGAAGGGGTGTCAGTGGCAGGACAATAACCTTGTAAGAGGGCCAAAAGACCATGCGAGCAAGCAAGGACCTTGTGACAGGAAAAATGACCTTGTGAGGGAAAAAAAACTGACCTGTTTAGCAAAGACAGAGATGCATCTCTCAGTATGTTCTTCTTTTTCGACGCATCCTTTCTGTCCCTGTCCCTTTTTTTATTTTTTTATTTATTTATTTAGAAATTTAGAACAAACAGGGGGGGGTACAAAAAAAATCAGGGAAAAGCACTGCCAAAGCCACTTTTATGCATAGCATTTTCGGGCTGGCTTACAATTAACCCTTTAAAATTAACTAAGCAATGATGAAATTTATGATAACATTATTGTAAACAGTTTAAATATAAAATACAAAAAGATTTTTTCAAAACGGGGATATGGTTCATGCATTGCGTTTATTCAGTAGAATGGAAATAAATTTGTTAGGTGGTATTTAAAAAAAAAAAATTTTGGGGTTTTCATTTTTGGGATTAATTGTGGTAAAAATTCAGGATATACAATTTATATGGTTAAATTAAATTTAGTATTTATTTGTTTTGAGTGAGTAAGTGAAAATTTTAAAGAGGGCTTGAATTTTTAAACAGGTAGTGTTTCTTTTATATTTTACGGGTAATGATTTCAGTTTAGGGTTTTAAAAAAAATTTTGTTTAAAATTTTTGAAAAATTGTGAAGGAACACAGGAAACAAAAGGTTCGTATTGTTTTTATTTGTTTTGTGGGTTAAGGAACTTTTGAGGGGGTTTAAATTTTATCAGGTAAGTTTTTCTTTTATATTTTAAGGAATAATTTAAGTTTTGGGCTTTTATGTGATTGAGTTTTTGATATGGTGGGGGTTGGCCTGATGAAATTTTGATATCTTCTTAAGGGCAGTGTTTTTTGGGTTTAAAGGGGTTTGAGGGGGTTTAAATTGGTTAGTGATGTAGTAAAAGGAAAAAGAGGGTTTTTTGAGGGAGGGTGAGTGGAATGGGGAGTTCGTGTATGAGTTGGGTTTCTTAAGAGTTTGTTGGGTATTGTGGTTGAATGGTAGTTGGTGGAGCCCTGCACAAATTTCCATAGGTAAATAGGGTAATAAGAGAGTGTAGAGGGCCGGAGGCGACGTGGAACATGTACCGTATTTTCGATAGTTGCCTACAGTTTTGGGAAAATTTCTTAGAGAATTTGTTGTATATGTGTATGAATTTTGAGTCTATTATCGAGGTGGATCAAGAATTTTCCCTCTGTTAGCTTTGGATAGGGATCCTTTACGTTATTTAAGAGGTACATCTGTAGCTTGCTACCAAACAATGAAGTAGTTTTGTCAATGTTTGTGTAAGTTTGTTTCCTCATCCAGTAATATTTTTTTGTAATTCGGTGTTTAAGTTTTGCTAGCGTGACTGGTGGGAGAGAAGACGTATGTGGTGTCATCTGCAAAAAGTGTGGGTTTGAGTAATTGCGAAGCATTTGGTAGGTCATTTATGTATAGGAGAAAGAGAAGAGGGCCAAGGACATTTCCCCTGTGGGACATCAACTGTAATTGGTTTGTGCGGAAGAGCTTGCCCCATTTGCGTACACATATTGGCTTCTGTTGCTGAGATAAGACTTGAGGTAGTTGAGGGAGTGCCCTCTAATACCATAGTGTGACAATTTTACGTGGAGCAATTTCATGGTCAACTTTTAAAAATAAAAAGCTTGCCGTAAGTCAATAAAAAATCCCCGAGGGACTTCTTTTTTCTCTATTGCAGTGTATATATTTTTCTAGCATGTGTAAAAATAGCATCATTAGTATTTTTATTAGGCCTGAATCCAAATTGGCAGGGGTTGAGAATGTTATGGGAGATGAGGTAGGAGTAGATTCGTTTATAAATTAATTTTTCGAAGATTTTTTGAGAGAGGTGTAAATTGGATTTTGGGCCCTTTATAGTTATTAAAACTCTGTTATGTCACCTCCTTTATGGATCGGGTGACCCTTGCTATTTTGAGAACTGTAGGAAGGTTGAGGATTCAATGGTTTTTGTTAAAGAGTGTTGCAATGATTGTTGATAGTACTTGTGATGCTTTTTTGTACATAAAGGGTGGAAAGGGTTTTTTTAAATCTCCTGCCTTGTTTTTCAGTGCGTTGATAAAAGGAGACTTCGTATGGGTTAGTCGGAGCTAGGAACAGTGTGTTCGGGTTGTTGCCAGTGAGGTATCATTGGTGGGGTATCTGAGCTTGGGATATTATTGGCAAGTTTTGATCTATAGTGGAGAAGAAATCATAGAGTCTGTTTGCTGTTTCTGTTGGTGGGATTTGGGGGTTCATCTGATTTTGCAAATTTTTAAATTTCGCTATTTCGTGATTTTCTTTTTTGTTCCCAGAATTTCTAATAGGGTCTTCCAGGTCTTTTTTTATATCACCTCATAAGTTGGATAATCTGTCTCAAAATACAATTTTTTTGCCCTTCTTATCAGGCTGGTTAGGATTGACGAGTAACGTTTTGTTTGGTCTCTGGTAATGTGACCATTCTGTACTGTTTTTCTTATCGGTGTTTTGTATTTATGGATTTGAGAATGCTGGGTGTTTAGCCAGGGACTGTTCAGTCTCTTAGCTGTCATCTGTTTAGTTTTTTTAGGGCAGTGCTTGTTATAAAGGTATTGGGTCTTTTTTAGAAAATTATTAAAACATTCGTCAATATCTGTATAGATTTCTAGCTCAGTGTGCCAGTCAATGTTTGTTACTGCTGTTGTGAAGTTATTAATGGCTGCCCCCATTGTGAAGTCTGAAGGTGACTTTTTGTAGTGTCCCTTTGGGGTATTTTACCAAGAGTTGTTATGAGGAAATAGGGGAGTGGTCTGTGGTATTATCTGTAATTATGCCTGATTTAAAGGGGATATGGTGTTGGTCCAGATGTGGTCAAGTAGGGAAACACTAGTCTCTGTAACTCTTGTAGGTTTTGTTACTGTTGGTAGCAAAATACAGTTACTCATTGTGTTTGTGAATTCAGTAACGTGTGGGTCCTGGGCTTGCAGGAGATTTATATTGAAGTCACCTGAGAGTATTTGTGATCTTTGTTCATGCGTGCATCAGTTAATCATACTTCCCAGGTTTTGACTAAATTGGGTAATGTTTGATTGTGGAATTCTGTAGATGTTTATCACTGTGAGAGGTTTTTGTAGGTATTTGGATTTGAATTTAGCATTATATATTCCACATGTTCATCCCTTGTGCAAGTATTAGTGATTACATTCTAGTTGGTCTGATAGTATATAGCTGTGCCACCCCCTTGTTGGTCTGGCCTACAGTTGTGTTATGGCTGTGTAACCCGGAATGGCATAGACATCTGTAGTATCAGGCTTTAGCCAGGTTTCAGTTAGTGTAATGATGGACATATGGCATGCAAGGAATTTTGTAATGCTAGGAGGTCATCATAATGCTTGCTTAAAAAATCGATATTGTAGTTAAAGATAGTTATGTTTTTGTTGGCTCTGAGGAGTGCCTTTGATTGTTCTGCTGTGTAGTAATTACAGTAACTGTTTGAATCATTTAAAATCATTAATAAGAGATTGGTATCAGGATAAATGCTTGTAATCATAAGATTTGTAGTGAAACTATAGTTAGAATAGTAAAAAATAAAGTAAATATTCTAAAGCTAAAAAAAAAATAGCACCTGAATTATTTAACCCAAAAGTAAAAAATAATGAGTAAGGTAGTTTTTAAGCTAAAATAAGGAGACAATATAAAAAGGGACTAAAATAATTTGGTGGTGAACAAATTAAGTGATGATCAAATAATGGAGCTTGAGAATATAATAGTAGGTAGTACTTTAAAGGTAATTCTTTAAAGTTAGAATTATAATTTTTTTTTTTTTTTTATTATCACACTGGCCGATTCCCACCAAGGCAGGGTGGCCCGAAAAAAGGGAAAAACTTTTTACCATCATTCACTCCATCACTGTCTTGCCAGAAGGGTGCTTTACACTACAGTTTTTAAACTGCAACATTAACACCCCTCCTTCAGAGTGCAGGCACTGTACTTCCCATCTCCAGGACTCAAGTCCGGCCTGCCGGTTTCCCTGAATCCCTTCATAAATGTTACTTTGCTCACACTCCAAAATTCCCCGTCAAGTATTAAAAAAACCCTTTGTCTCCATTCACTCCTATCAAACACGCTCACGCATGGGCCCGCTGGAAGTCCAAGCCCTCGCACACAAAACCTCCTTTACCCCCTCCCTCAACCCTTCCTAGGCCGACCCCTACCCCGCCTTCCTTCCACTACAGACTGATACACTCTTGAAGTCATTCTGTTTCGCTCCATTCTTCCTCATGTCCGAACCACCTCACAACCCTTCCTCAGCCCTCTGGGCAACAGTTTTGGTAATCCCGCACCTCCTCTAACTTCCAAACTACGAATTCTCTGCATTATATTCACACCACACATTGCCCTCAGACATGACATCTCCACTGCCTCCAGCCTTCTCCTCGCTGCAACAGTCATCACCCACTCTTCACACCATATAAGAGCGTTGGTAAAAAATATACTCTCATACATTCCCCTCTTTGCCTCCAAGACAAAGGTCTTTTGTCTCCACAGACTCCTAAGTGCACCACTCACTCTTTTTCCCTCATCAATTCTATGATACACATCATCTTTCATGACCATCCCGTGACACGTCCACTCCCAAATATCTGAATACGTTCACCTCCTCCATACTCTCTCCTCCAATTGATATTCAATCTTTCCTCACCTATCTTTTTGTTATCCTCATAACCTACTCTTCCTGTATTCACCTTAATTTTCTTCTTTTGCACAATCCCTACCAAATTTCATCCACCAATCTCTGCCAAACTTCTCTCAGAATCTCCAGAGCACAGATGTCATCAGCAAAGTGCAGTGTGACAACTCCCATTTGTGTGTGATTCTTTATCTTTTAACTCCACGCTCTTGCCCAAGACCCTCGCATTTACTTTTCTTACAACCCCATCTATTATATATTAATCAACCACGGTGATGCATCACACATCCTTTGTTCCTAAGGCCTACTTTTACTGGAAAAAAATTTCCCTTTCTTTTCCTAATACTCTAACTTGAGCCTCATATCCTCGTAAAAAACTCTTCATGCTTCAGTAACCTACTCCTACACATACACTTGCAACATCTGCCCATTGCCCCCTATCCACCATGTCATACGCCTTTTCAAATCATAATGCCCCCGCCACCCAATAGCTTATCTAAAATACTGTTCATTATATGTTTCACTGTAAACACTGGTCGCACACACCCCCTACCTTTCTAAAGCCTCCTTGTTCATTGCTCTCTATTCTCCGTCTTACTCTTATTCTTTCATATAATCTACCATACACTTTACCAGGTACATCAAACAGACTTAATCCCCCTATAATTTTTTGCATCTCTTTTATCCCCATTGCCTTTATCCAAAGGAACTATGCCATGCTCTCTGCACAATCCTTAGGTACCTTACCCCTCTTCCATACATTTATTAAATAATTGCACAAACCACTCCAAAACTATATCCCACCTGCTTTTATATTTCTATCTTTATCCCATCAATCCCGGCTGGCCTTTCCCCTTTCATTTTTACCTACTGCCTCACGAACTTCCCCCACCTCACAATGGCTCTTCCTCACTCTACAGATGTTATTCCTCCTTGCCCTATACACGAAATCACAGCTTCCCTATCTTCATCAACATTTACATTCCTCTAAAATATTCCCTCCATCTTCCCAAATACCTCTAACTCTCCAATTTAATAAAAAAAAACCCCTTCCTTCCTATTTAACTGACAAATCCATTGGTTCTCTAGGCTTTCTTAACTTGTTAATCTCATCCAAAACTTATTTTTCTTACTATTTTCACCAAAAATTTGTTGATACATCTCACCCACTCTCTCATATTTGCTCTCTTTTTACATTGCTTCACTATAAATAATATAAAAGGGACTATATAAGTTTATGGTGAACATTAAGTGTATCAAATAAATGAGCTTTGGTGTATTAATGGCAAAAATAGTGAACTTATTAACTTTAGCACCTGAGAATACACCTTGATTAGTTTAACAATTGCGAATATATGGATCAAGGTAGTTATATAAAAGCAAATAAAGGACAAAAAATATTTAGGGGTACAATTAAAGTAATTGGTAAACAAGTTAACAATTCCATTGATAGTCACATTGAAATAATTTGGTTAGGAGTAAGATCTGATTGTAATATTAGATAAGTGTCAGTTTATTGCACATAAAAGTAAAAAAAAATGAGGTAGTGGTATAGCCTAGCAAAAGATAGTTTCGAGGTACTTGCAGAAAAGTCATTGAATATACACTAATTGCACACACAATAAAAAGTGACTAAAAAAAAACAAGTAGTGGTACACAAAATTAAGTATATGGAAAGGTAAGAACAATGAATAATGGTATGATCTTGGTTATTAATATGATAGTAGAAGGTAGACAGGTACAAGGAGAAATTAAAAAGTTGGAGTTGAATATACAAACTTGAAAATTGGCAACAAATTGTTATGGGAGTATAAAATAATTGTTTAATGTACAAAAGTAAAATTGAATGGTAGTAAAATATGCGTTGTTTAATAAAATTTTTAGTAAGTAATAATGATTACAAAAAAAAGTGAAAAGTAATGTTTCATTTTCATTCAATATTGCACTGGTAGTTTTACCTAGAGGTTATATGGCAATACAAGGTAATTAAGAGGTAACTTAGATATAAATGTGGTATTAAAAAAACAGGTAAGGTTAATTAGACATGTAATGGTATAAATGTCAAAAATGTTAGCAGTAAATTGGAAATTATAAGTAAAATATGATAATTATTAATTTTTTTTAGGGTTAGGTAATATCCAGTTGATAGTATTTAAAAAAAAATATGAGGTAGTTTATGGACAGAGAAAGTAATCAATTCAGCTAATGTGATTAAGCAAACAATAGTAAATAGGAAAATTACAATAAGGAGACTTTGTTACTAGTAAAAAATCACAAAATTGAGGTAGTTGATTATTTAAATGCTGAGAGTTTGCACAATGAAATTTGAACAATTAATGGAGCAAAACGTACACTACACTACGTAGGCTTTTTAAGTAGGACATTGCTTTAGTTATTCTCTGTAGATTTGTATCCGAGAAATCGTGATAGATCATTCTCGTTCATGATTGTTGACCTACATTTGTTTTCCTAACAAGAATTTTCCCATCTCGTGTGAAGCATTGGTGTATTGTGTCGTTATTCTCCGTTTAAGTTCTGGACATCCCCCACACTATACAGGAGGTTTGACGTTTTTTTGGTAGACACTGTTTATGGTATACCTCTTTCTTACTTTAATAGATGCAATAATTAAGTCTTTTTTCCTGTCATATGAGTGGAATCTAAGCATAAACACTTTTTTTACCTGAGATCTAGTTAGCCTGGCTTCTTTTATTTAGACTTGGTACAATAACACCTTGTTTGCGTCCTTATGGATCTGCTATGAGTAATTTCTTTACTGTTTGTTTGTTCAGATCACTGGGAAAAGTGGGACTGTTAACGATTACTGCGTCCGATAGTTTATTCTTGTTCCGTTTATCTTCTTGGAGAGCAAGTAGTCGCTGAACTGGTTTATCAAGTTGTTCTTCATTCTTTTACTGCTTCTTCAAACCTTTGTATTAAGAGATAATTATTTCTTGGGTTATGGCTATCTATGACTGTCTGGATGTTCTTGTCCACTGTTTGTCATTCCTGAGTGATTGATAGCTTTTGTTCAAGACTTTTGAGGGGGATTTGTTCTCGAGTTGATGTCATCCTGGTGTCTAGTTTGTTAGCGTCTCTCAAAGATTCATATTTTCAATAACTAGTTGGAGAATGTATGACTTAGGGTATCTGGATCGTTGGTCATTCCTGAGAGCACTTACTTGGTTGTTGAATCCGGGAAGAGAGGGGAGGATGGTGGTGGCAGCCATGTTTGGTGTTATTGTGTGGTGTCGCCTGGAGTGGTGTGAGTGGGGTGGTGCTGGGCCGGGTCCTCCTGACTAAATTGTTGAATAGTTGATTTTTCGGCGTTTTCTTTGCCTTGTGCTTGTTTCTCTTAGATTGCGCCTCATAAATACTACAGGAATTGTTGTGTTATACCAAAGTTTAGGTTTACGTTGTGTCAAGATGGCTTGCCTCACAGAATAAATCTTGTTGTCGAGCCTCACAGAAAGAAATAACTAAGTCACAGGAGAATAAACATGGCTGGTTTGTAACCAGTTTGTGATGGAGGTTTGAGCCTTAACCAGTAATCAACTGGTGTGGGGTCGCATCCTGGGGACAAAATTTACTGTATTTCACAGCTTATGATTTGTTTTATTTCAATGGTTCAGCATCAGATATAACTGGGAGAGCTACAGCCCACCCCACACCCTCAAAATAACAAAAAAAAAGGCACAATACCGTGACTGGAATGATACACAAAAATAACCCGCTCCAGTCACTGACCATCAGTTTATAGGAATGCAGGGTGGTTTCCTGGAGACATTTTATAGAAAAAAAAATGTGTCTAATAAGCCGCAAAAATACAGTAACCCAAGTTGCAGGAAATGCTCTGCATAACAAGGGATTTTTCTGTATACATAGTAGTATGTCACTGATGTCAGCTATGGTCTGAAATACCTTGTACAATTAGTCCTTGCTTACAAACACATTGAGAATCTTGTGTATCATATCATTTACAGGAGGCCCTCCATATTCACAAGGGTTGGAATCAAGAACCTCACGAATCTTTGAAAATTCGCAAATGCTTGGTGCATAAATATCATGTAGGGAAATATAATAATACTGTAGTGTTTGCTAATGTTTTTAGATGTGCAAATGTTAAATGCAGCAAAATACAATAATAACATTTACTTAGCCTAACAATATGCTTCCTTAACCTACTGAACCACGAACAATCATAAAACACATGAAAAACTTCATAAAATACAGTGGACCCTCGACTTTTTGTGAAATTCGACCTTCGGTGAGTTTTTTTTTTTTTAATTGGCCTCGAGTTATTTCGTGAAAAAACTCATGTTTCGGCGACCGTCCAGTACCCTCCACCCGTCACCATGCACACAAAGCGAGTCTCCCATGCCATTCACGCTCAATGTGCCATTGTTTACCAACAACGTGACCATCACCCCATGGGTTTCATACAATACATTTTGATAATAATCCATTGTTTTTTTTTTGCTTGCAACTGCTAAAATAAGTCATCATGAACCCAAGGAAAGCTAGTGCAAGCCCTTTGGTAATTAAAGTGAGTGACGGGGATGTGGAAGAGTTTGGTGGAGGACCACAGGCAAGAGCTAGTGGGAGGACCACAGGGAAGAGTTTAACCCACTGAACGAACCTGCAAGAGCTTCAACTGGAACAGCATCAACCACAGCCGAGGAACTTGATTCAGAGGAGGAGGAAGAGAGGAGTGAATGAGGTGCCTTCTTCAGTGATTAAGAACATGTGTAGAATGTGGAAATGAGTTGCAAAAGTTTTGTTGAAAAGTATCACCCTGACCATGCTGAAAACAAGCCATATCTGCAACATGTACAATGACAGTGTTGTTGTCCCACTTTCAGGGAAATCTTAAAGAAACGCCAGAAAAAGACACTCTCTGGAACAGATATTTTGTGCGACAGGGGTCCAGTGACTCTCAAGTTTTTTCCCAGTGGCATTAAAAAAGAAGGGAAGTAAACCCCAGATAAGGACTTGCTACCTAAAGTCCTAATGGAAGGAGATTTTCTCCTTCCAAACAATAGTGTACACCTTCCTCCTATCCCCATCCTCCCGTCTTACCATCCACCCAGAAGTCCTTCAGTAAAAGGTAAGTGTAATGTTATTATCATTTTTTTATATGCATGTACATGTACTTGATTTGTCATTGATTTTTACTATGTAAATCTTTATTTAATTAAAAAAAAAAAATATTTTAATATTTTTGGGTGTCCTGGAACGGATTAATTTTATTTCCATTATTTCTTATGGGGAAAATGGTTTTGTAGTTTCGGTGATTTTCGACTTTCGACAGGCTCTCTGGAACGGATTAATCACGAAACTCGGGGGTCCCACTGTATTGTATATACATATTATGATTGGGCAGATGGGCATTTGCGAATATTTGAAGCTCGTGAAAGTGGAGGGCTAGCTGTATTGTGTATAATATCATTTATTATATCACAATACAGAAAAGTCCCCAATTTGTTCTAAGTTGAAGACTTCCTCTATAATGAATATTTATAGACAATACACGCGATTCTCGAGAATGTTTTGTAAGTCCAAGGATTTACTGTACATGTACTTGCAGAAAAAAAGAATTATTATATATTATTATTTATCATGCCTAAACAATTCTTACAACCAAAACACTCGCCCATTCTTTATTTTCAAGCACCAACATGATCAAAAGTTTAGAATTACACCAACAGTTAGAAACATCACTGTAAAGGCACAGGAAGATGCTCCTTGACTTTATAATGGGATTTTTGTTCTAAAAGAACCCATCGTAAGTTGAAAAAAAATCAATAGAATATAAATATGAATATGCTAAATAAATAACAAATTAATAACTACTGTCATTGAATCAGTAAATTTTAAAAAAAAATTTT
>NC_069486.1:22025285-22057798 GCF_026875155.1 Cherax quadricarinatus | reverse complement strand
TGAATGGGGGACTTGATACAAGTGGTACTGATGGGTGACATGATGCAAGTGTGTACAGTGATGGTTGAATGATACAGTGTTTGTACATGATGTTTGCATGTACAGTGTTTGTACATTATGATTGACATGAGTGTTGTACAAGATGGGTGCATGATAGTGATTGTACTGTGGGTGACATGATCAGTGCTTGTACGGAGGGTTTGACATGATAGTGCTTGTACAATGAGGGTGAATGATACAGTGCTTGTACAGGATGGGTGACATTACAGTGCTTGTACAATGAGGGGTTGACAGAACAGTGCTTGTACATTAGGGTTGACATGATGTGTTTGTACAATGATGGGTGACTGATAGTGATTTACATGATGGGTGACATGTTCAGTGTTTGTACAGTGATGGTTTCATGATATGTTGAAAATGATGGGTGCATGATAAGTGCTTGTACAGTGATGGGTGACATGATACAGTGCTTTAAATGATGGGTGCCCCAAATTTTTACAAAAAACAGTTCCTTGTACAGTGATGGGTAACATTTGGGTGTGAAAGCGGAAAGCCCATAGTCATGCAGAGCTTTTGGGGGTTCAATTTTGAATATTTTGACTTTACAATGGTTTGACTTCGAGAGTTGCTTTACGTGGTGTAGCAGCAATTACCTTGGAGAGAAACTTAAATAATTCCCCAACATTAATGAAAATTGTATTCTTTTATTTACTTTTTAATACGGTAACCTTCCCTCACTTAAGATGGAGTTCCTTTTCTGAGACCACGTTATTAAACGAATTCGTCGCAAAGTGAGGGCATTTAAAATGGTAGTGGGTTTGGTAAACCCAAATACAGCAGGTATGTATATTGTAATAAACAAGAGAGGAAATCACTCTAAATAACATTTTTAGGTATAAATACGGTAGAGGCCCATTGTAAGTCCGAGGCTCAGAAAAAGGGTACTCAAAAAGTGAGGAAGGCTGATTTAGTTGTTTACAGAATTATTTTTTTATTTACGTTTGAATGCAGTAGTTTTTTAATTATTATTTATTTAGCATATCTTTTTTATATTCCCCTTGATATTTTCAACTTACGAGGGGTTTTTTCGTTTAAAACATAATCCCTCGTGTCAAAGAGCACCTTCCTGTCCCTTTAAACATTTGTTTTCTACTTTTGGTGAAATTCTAAACTTTTATATTTTGGTGTTGAAAATAAAGAAGGGGGCGTGTTTTGGTTGAAAGAATTGTTTAGCAGATAAAAAATAAAATAGTATAATAATCATCTTTATTTCGCAAGTACATGTACGTAAATCTTGACTTAAAAAACCCCTCGAGAATCTGTGTATTGTCTAAAAAATTTCATTAAGGGAAAAGTCTTCAATTTAGAAAATTTGGGGGCTTTCTGATTGTGTATATATTTTTTATCACAATCAGCTACCCCTCCACTTTCACGAGCTTCAAAATTCGCAAATGCCCAGCCACCCAATATAAATTTTTTTATTTTTTTTTATTATCCAGGGATTCCACCAAAGGGGGGTGGCCCGAAAAAAAAAACTTTCACCACATTCCTCCCTCACGTCTTTCCAGAAGGGGGCTTTTCACTACAGTTTTTAAACTGCAAAATTAACACCCTCCTTTCAGAGTGGGAGGCACTTACTTCCCATTCCCGGACTCAAGTCCCGGCCGGGGCCCGGTTTCCCGAACCCCTTCTAAATGTTACTTTTCCACACTCCCCCGCAGTCAAGTATTTAAAAAAAATTTTTCTCCATTAATCCCATCAAACCGCTCACGCATGCCTGCTGGAAGTCAAGCCTCTCGCACACAAAACCCCTTTACTCCCTCCCTCCCCAAATTTTCCTGGGGCCCACCCCAATCCCCCTTCCTTCCACTAAGATGTACACTCTTGTTTAATGTCCGAAACCTCAAAAACCCCCCTCAGCCCCCTGGACAAAATTTTTTGGGAATCCCGCACCTCTCCTAACTTCCAAACTCGAAATTTTCTGATTATATTCACACCACACATTTCCCTAACATGACACTCCACTGCCTCCCCTTTTCCCCGCTGCAACATTCTCACCCCTGCTTCCACCCCTATAAGAGCGTTGTAAAACTATATCTCATCATTCCCCCCCTTTTCCTCCAAAGGGCAAATTCTTTGTCCCACAGACTCCTAAGTGCCCACTCACCCCTTTTTCCCCCCACAATTCTATGATTACCTCATCTTTATAGACCTGTCAGGGAAGCCCTTTCCAAAAGAAAAAAGAAAAATAATGGAAAAATAAATAAAAAAATAAATGGAAAAATAAGAAAAATGATTTTTGAAGATTTTACTTAAAATTTAAAATAATAAAAAAAAAAGGCCTTTAGTTCTTGTGTTGGGCAGGGAGGTAAAGGCCTGGTAGATCTTCTGATATTATTGATGTAGGGTTTTCCAGGGCAGATGGGAAAAATCCATGTTTTTTGGGAATTTCCTACCACTTGGATGGAGACCACAAGTGAATAGGTAAGGGCGGTAGAGAATAATGTTAATAAATATTATTAACAAATGTCTTGCTACTTTATCTGGCGTCTATCCGGGAAAGGGACCACGCCAGGAACAGAGCTGGTAATAAGAAAAAATAAACTGATTACCCATAGTCATGATAATATAACATTTAAAATGGAAAAGAATGATAAATGCCAAAATCATTACTGGTAACAGCGAACAAAAGAAAAGAACAAACAGTAATACTCCTGGTAGATTCACCCTACCTGATTAGGAGAAGAGTGGAGGTGAAGTGACTCTCAAACTTCAACCCACACCAGGTAAGGTCAATATTACAGGAGTAGAAATTTAAAAAAATCGGACACCGGGAAAACTAGTTTTGCCCAGCCCGCCAGGGGGGGGGGTGCGCGCGCAACGAAAACTCGCTAATGGTTCCTGGTGGCCTGAAAAACCCTTAACCCCACTTACGCCTTATTTTTTCCCTCAAAAACCCCTTCCAAACTTATGGACGGAGTCAATAAGTCAACGAACAGAGGGAAAAGAACTATGTACAACCTCGGCTCAGCCAATCTGAGAAGTGGTTTTCAGAGCCTGAAATATGAACGACTTTAAACTTATAGGGCTGAATAGCCAGAGCCCATCTCAAGAGTCTGCTATTTGACCCTTTAAAGTTTTCCAAGTACATCAGTGGCTTGTGATCTGTTTCAAGCACAAAGGGTTTCCCTTTATAGGTAGTATTTAAATCTACTTATACCCCATACTAAAGCATAACATTCTTTCTCCACAGTGGAATATCTTTCTTCTCTGGGCAGAAGCTTCTTACTGGCGAAAGATACTGGGAAAGGTGTCTCCTCATAATATTGAAGTTAGTACACCCCCGAGTCCAAAAATGGGAGGCATCTGTTCGGAGCCCAAAATATTTTATTAATATCTGGTAATTTTAGGACAGGGGGGTTCGAAATATCCTCTTAATTTCTTCGAAGCTTTGCATGGCTTCCTCAGAACAACTAAGAGGTTCCTTGACACCCTTTTTCAAATAGTCTGTAAGAACTGAAGTTAAACTACTTAGATTTGGTACGAAACTTCTATAGAAGTTTACAGATCCAAGGAAACTTTTTAAATAAACTTTTTGGTAGCAGGGAACGTACTTTTCTAAAAGGCTTTGGTCTTATTAGGAGTGGTGAGAAGTTGTTGTCAGATTTTAATGAACCCAGGTATTGTACCTTATGATAGCCAAGAAAGCATTTTTGTGGTTTAACTGTAAGCCCAAATGAGTTCTTGTCTTTTCAAAACAAGCGATAGTGTATTTAGATGGTCTTCCCAGACATTTTCATGTTTAAAAAATATTATCAAAATACACTGATACATTTTTTAGATCGAAAGAACTATTTCATAAGCCTAATATAGGTGGCACAGGGGAAAAACCCAAAGCCGAAAGGCATTGTGCGATATTGCATTAGACCTCTATGAGTGGGGAAAGCAGTGTATGGTTTAGAGTCTGGGTGTAATGGCACTTGATGGTATGCTTGTGAGATGTCTAATTCCGAGAAGAATTTGCAGTCATGGAATTTATACAAGTCATGATAAATTTTACTGGCAGGGGTTCTGCATCCCATTTATTATGTATTTAAATAACGAAAATCTTGTGCAGTCGGTAAGAATTATGGGGTTTTCTTAACCATAACAACTGGTGAACGAAAGTGATTTCGAAGGTTCTATGATGTTTAAGTTAAATAGTTTGTCAACCTCATTATAAAAAGTTTTCCGTAAGTAAACGGGAACAGGGTAGATTTTCCGCCTTGTTTTCATGATCCGACAATTCAATCTGTGTACAATAGTGGGGGTAAGTCCTGGTACCTCTGTGAATATGTAGAAAATGAATTTATAAGGCACTTACTTGAGATTTTTGTTTATTTGACAAGTCGTTGTTAATGTTGACATTTGACTTCTTTGGGGGAGGATCATGCGTTAAGATATCCAGTAGTTCCTTCGATTCTGTAAAAGACTCGTCATCTATAATACAAACTTACATTCGTACGAATCACCACTTGAAACCCAAAGCCGAAAGAAGTAGTATCTTCGTCAAAGGAATTTACGCAAAGTTTAACTTCTTCTTCGATGGTACCGTTTCAAAATACTGACGTGAAATTACATTCTTTCTCTACCCTTACATCCGGGGGAAAAAATAATTTTCTAAACCTTAATCACCCTTTCCCTTACTTTTATGGTCAAAATAGGTCTTGTACGTTTCCTAGACATCTTAGGTTTTTACCGACCAAATCGGGGTTTCTTCCAACCTTTCCCTTAGATCTAAAGAAACTGATAGCTGTTTTGAACCTCAGGTTTGATATCTTTGGACCAAGTTCATTCAAATAGATAGTGGACCACGAGCTTGTCTCCCATAAAGCAATTCAAAAGGGGAATAACCAAGGGAATCACTTGGAATCTCGCGCATTGCGAAAAGAGCACATGGTAAAAATCTATGCCAGTCCGTTGGTTTAAGAATACATAGTTTTTTTAATATTGACTTTAGGATGGCATGTTGTCGCTCCACTCTTCCGTTACACATCGGATGGTAAGGTGTCGTAAAAAGAGGTTTAACACCCACAAGTTGATAAACTTTGTTCCATTAATTCTGAAGTGAATTGTGCCCCTTTATCCGACAGAATTTCAGAGGTTATACCTACACGTGAAAAATAGAAAATAAGGCTTCTGCGACTTCTATGGATGTAATGGATTTTAAGGGTACCGCCTCTGGGAAGCTGGACGCATAGTCAATCATAGTTAAAATATATTTATGCCCTCCTGTGAGCGAGGTGTGATAGGACCAACTATATCTACTGCAACCCTTGCAAAAGGGACTGAGAAAATTGGCATCTTTACCATGGGAAAACTCCCCTGGGTTCTACCCTTCTGCGTGGAAGTTGGCATACGTGACATGATCTGCAGTACTTAAGATGTCAGAGGACATGCTAGGCCAGAAATATAGGTCCTTGATTTTATTATGGGTTTCTTCCTAGGGTAAAAAAATGGCCAGAGACTGGCAAGTCATGAGAAATCTTTAAAATGGTTTCACGGCAACCCTGGAATGACTAAACAGGCTTCGCCCAAACGTCATTGGGTTTGTCCGCAGACACTATAGTCTTGTACAAAAGATCGTGTTTGAACTCAAACTTGTAAGAAAATTTCTTTCTCTGTGTCACCTTGCCATTTAAAGCTAACTTCCGAGATTCCTCTAAAGAAGGGCAAGTCTTTTGAAGACCCTCTAAATCTATGTGAGACAGCTCAATTGGCTTTCCTTTGGAAAGAACTAATGGGTGGATAGGTTTTACCTTAGACTGAGCTCTGGTAAGGACGTTAATTGTGTCTAGTTGTTGAAAAGATTGTGCCGCACGTAATTTTCCACTGGTGTCTGCGTTGTCCAGTTTAAGTGACTGACTTGCTAAAGGTGTTACTGGAGTTTTGTAACCATCAGCTCTCTGATTTAAGTTATCGAACTGAATTCATCGGGAAACTATCTGTGAAGAAACAGAGATATTAGGTTCCAACCCTTCCTTGGAAACTCCAAATTCCAAACAGTCCTTCTCAGATGGGAAAGCAGCCCCTTGTATGTTCCCAACCAAAACAGAACACGAGGTTATCGGGGCAACTACGGCATCTACCCATCCTGAGAACCATTTGCACCTAACGAAACATCTGACTGTTGGAAAAGAATCGCTTCTTCCTAAATAGTGAAGAATCTAGGTTAGGGAAAAGCTTACTTGAGATAACAATACAGGAACATCCAGTGTCTCTAAGAATGGTTGAACATTCATGCCATTGACTGTACCTTCACTAAAAGGTGCGTTTAGGGTTTGATTCAGTGAAACATTTACCGACATTTTCACCTTTTTTTCTAGGACAGTCGGGCCGTCTATGACCCCACTCATTACAGTTGAAACACTTACTGTGAAGGCCGTGGAATTCCTTGGTACGGAGGGTTTGGATCCTCAGATTGCTTAGGCACAACAGGCTTATATCTGCTACGCTCTTTAGGGTGTTATTATGAGCGCACGCATATATCAGCAGCTTGTGCCATTCCGCAGCCGTACGAATGTTTCTTTCTTTAATGAATATTCGTAAGTCAGAGTTTTTCAGAAGAAAGGAATTGATCTCTTACCATCAGGTCTCGTAAAGATTCGAAATCGTGGTCAACCCCAGCACTATCAATCACGAATCAAATAATTTAGGGTTTTTAAAAGGGAATAATTTAAAGGTTTTTTGGGTAACAATTTCCCCAAATTTTGCGAGAAATTTTTTAAACCGTTTTGATTTTCTTTGAGGCCTTAATGAAACTCAGGGGTAATGGGCCCGCTTTTCCGAACCGCGGTAACCAAGCCATACCCAAGGAAATTTCTATTACCCGTATTTGGTGCGTTCTGGGAAAAGTAATATGCCGCAAGAACTTTTGCAAAAGTGGGAAATTTATAGGTTTTGGGAGGATTTAGTAATTATAAATTGCTTAAAAGTTCCACTTCGGCCTTTCCCAAAAACCCTTTAACCCCCTCTTTTGGCCGTTTCAATCATTTCTTGGGGGAAATTTTCCAACTTTTTTCCAAAATCCTTTGGATTTAACTTCCGGTTGGTTTTGCCCTGAGGAGTTCTCTCAGCATCTTTGCTTTTCTTCGAGGTTATTTTCCTGCCTTTTTGAGTATTATCCCCAAATTTGGTTTTGGTTTTTTTCTTTTTATCCATTTTAAGGATGTTTCCAGGCTTGCCAGAAAACCATTTTATTTCAACAGAATCTAAAGAATACTTTAAAAAAGGATAAACCTTCAATGTTTAATTAACCTGGGAAGGTGCCAAAAAGGGATACATTTCCCCAAAAAATCCCAAAAGAAATAAATTTAAAAAACCCGGTTAATTTGTGGGCCAAAAGCCTTACTGTATCAAAGTTCCAGTATAAAAAGGTAAACTTCTAAACCGAACCTTAGAAAAAACCCGGATAAGTCCGTAGGAGAACCAACTACTAATTTTTATTTTAAAAATTAACCAAACTTTGCCCCCAGGAAAATTCCTTAACGAGGAAATTGAATTTAAATGGCCCTTTTAACTATCGGAAAAAAAGAAAAAAAAAAAATAGGGGAAAAAAGATAAAAATTTTTAAGTTTTCTTAATATTTTAAAAAATGGCCTCAGTTTTTATCAGGAGGGAACCCAAAAGTTTTTTTGAAATTTTTTGTAGGTTTTCCCGCATTAAGAATCCGAGTTTTGGAAACACTTAAATTCCCAATGTTGAAAATTTAAAGGAAGGGTGGGAGAATAATTTTTAAAATTTAACTGTCTTGAAATTTTTTGGCGTTTTGGAAGAAAAGGGGGAAAAAGGGGGAGGTAAAAACCTGTGGAAATTAAACCATTTATTGGGGAAAGTTTGGGGGGGGGGGGGTTTTTTGGGAAAGGGGAAGGGAAAGAAAACTAAACTTGGTGATAATCAACTTAAGAGAAGAGGGGGGGCCCAAAAAAGGAGGGGGAAAAAAGGGGAAAAATTCCATAAAAGAAAAGGTTTTTTGGGGAAGGGGGTGGGAAAAAACCTTATGGTTCCCCAACCCCCTTAACCTCGGTATTTTCACGACAAAGTGAAAAACGGCAATCAAAAAACGGGGGGTACACCCCCTTCAAAATTTTTTCAAAGGTCCATCCTTTAACTCCCCCTTGGTTTAAAAAAAATAAAAACCCAACCCCCTTTCTTTTAATGTTATACTCACAACCATTGAACCATCAGGATGATGTTGCTTCGGGAGTCGTACCCTGGCAAGGTCGCCATTGTCTGGAACCCCTTCCCAACTGAACAAAGAAAAAATGGAAAAAATAAATAAAGAAATAACTGGGAAAAAATAAAAAATGATTTTTGAAGATTTTTTTTTAAATTTAATATAAAAAAAAAAAAAGGGCCTTCAGTTCTTGTATTGGGCAGGGTAGGAAAGGGCCCTGGATGATCTTTGATATTTTGATGTGGTTATCCGGGGCGGATGGTAAATCCGATGTTTTGGAATTTCCTACCACTTGGATGGAGAACCAAGTAGAATAGAAAAGGGGCCGGTAGTAGAATAATGTTAAAAAAATATTTTTAACAAATGTCTTGTCCTTTATCTGGCGTCTACCGGAAGACCACGCCAGGAACAGAGTGGTAATAAAAAAAATAAACTGGTTACCCTATCATGAATTATAACTTTTAAGAATGGAAAAGAATGAAAAATCCCAAAAAACATTATTGGGAACCGCGAACAAAAAAAAGAACAAACAGAAATTTCCCCGGGTAGTACCCTACGTTGGGAAAAGAGTGGAGGTGAAGTGCTCTCCAAACTTAAACCCACACCGGGTAGGTCAATATTCAGGAGTAGAAACTTTAACAAATCGGCACCGGGAACTAGTTTTGCCCCCCCCGCCAGGGGGGGGGGGGGTGCGGCGCAACGTAATCGTAAGGGTTCCCTGGTGGCTGAACAACCTTAACCCCATTACGCCTTTTTCCCCCTCACGACCCACCCGCTGACATTTTAAAACCCCCAAATATCTGAATTTTACCCCCTCCATCTCTCTCCCCCCAAAATTATATCAATCTTTCAAACCCAAACTTTTTGTTATCCTATAACCTTACTTTCCGTATTTCCTTTTTAAATTTTTTTCTTTTGACACCCTACCAACTAACATGTAAAGTGGGCCCCCGCATAACGTTTTAACCATTTTAATCCAATTTTAAACTGTAAAATCAATTGAAACCTTATAGAAAAACTTTGAATTTGAATTTGAATGAGAGCTCATTGTTATGCGAAAATTATCTTTATGGGATGAATTTTTTCCCCATAAGAAATAAGGGAAAATAAAATTAATCCGTGCAAGCACCCAAAGTATAAAAAAAAAACATTTTTTCCCACATGAAATTTTAATTTTAATACACACAAATAAAAAAGGCATGCACAATTAATGACACTTACCTTTTTAAAGATCGGGTGATGATTGATGGGATGGGAGGAGGAGAAAAGTCTTAGTGTTTAGGGGGAACCCCCTCCATTAAGATTGAGGTGCAAGTCCTTTTCTGGGTTACTTCCCTTTTTTTTTTAAGCACTAGGACCAGCTTCAAGTCACGGACTTCTGTCGCAAAACATATCTGTCCATAGGGGCCCGTACCTCTCATTCCTTTTTTGACTTCCAAAAGTGTTTACAACTTTGTCAGTGAATGCACCAGCAGGCTTGCAATTGCTGTGTGAGGGTGATTTTTCCATAAAGGGTTTCACTTTCCCCACATTCACAGTTTTCCTTTAATCTTTGTAGTAGCAATTCTTCAATTTCTCTTCCCCTCCCCCAAACCAGTTTCCTCGGTCTCCTTCTTGCTGTTAAAGTTGTCTAGCAGTCATCAGGGTTAGTTCTTCATTGCCCCTCCCCCAAACTCTTCCAACCTCCCCACTAACCTCCCCCCCAAGGGATTTTCCAAAATGCCACAATTGATTCCTCAACGGGCATTCCCCTCTGGGTTGCCTAAAATCTTAAAACCCCTTTGGTTAACAAGGGGCCACAGTTTTTTCCCAAACAGAGTTAAAAGGTCCTTGTCACTCCCCCCAAGCCTTACTAAAAGGTTTACACAATTGGGATATTAAAGTGTCTCTCCAAAACTCCTTAGTCAGTTGATTTCTGAGGTCACTACAAAGCACCTTTCAAACAGAGTTTTTATGTACTTTTTTTGAATTTTGCAATAACCTGGGGTCCAGGGGTTGCAGGGGGGAAAGTGGTATTGGAGGCAAAAATTCCCCTTTTTAAACTTCTGTCCCCAAAAAGTCGCTCTCCCACGTTGTAGGATGCCGGGCATTGTCTAACACCAGGAGGAACAAAAGGTTAATTTTTTTCATTGGGTAAATCTTTAAATTTGGGGGGAAAATGCAGGTGAAAACCCATCCTTATGTTTGCCCTCCATAGCACCACAAATTAGCCTTGGGGAAATTTTTTTTTTTTTTTGCCTGACCTCTGGGAGTTTTAGTGATCACTAAAAAAGGTTATTTTTGCAATCCCCACTGCTTGGAAACTAAACGGTAGCCGTCTTTCATAGGCTTATGTCCTGGGGGGCCTTTTTCCCCCTGAGTAATGTAGGGCCCGCTTGGGTTTTCTTCCAAAACAGGCCTGTTTCATCAAATTAAAAATTTTTCAGGTTTCGTCCTTTTTACTGTCCCATTACTCCTTGAATTTTTGCACTATTTTTCAGCTGCTTTGTGGTCCGAATGGGGCCTCACCATGCCCTTTTCACACATGTATGCCCCTTGCTTCTTAATCTCTCAAACCAACCTTTGCGGCCTTAAATTCACTCAATCTTCACTGTTGAGGGATTTTTTTAATTAAATCCGATGCGCTTCCTGCCTTTTCACTTATGATACTTAGAGAGCTATCTCCCGCTATCTGTTTTCATTTTTCCCCACCAATAAAAACTCTCAACACTTCCTCACTTTCGATCTGTTTTGAAAACACAGTTGAACCTTTTGGGAAAAAAAGCTTCCCTTTTTGCCCTTTTTTTTGCCCCCAATAGTAGCGATGGTTGACTGGGTTTTATTTACAACCTGGCCAGCTCGGGGCACGCACTCCCTTTATATTATCAATGATCTCTTTCTTACTCTATAGTAATTCTACCCTTATTCCTGTGGGTTGGCACTAGAAGCTTTCTTGGGGGGCCCTGGTCACTTATTTTTGCAGATAAAATCACAAAAACACTAAAATAAAAACGAATTTTCGATTGTTGCTTGGGTTCCCGGGAGGTGGTGGTAAACAATCCCACCGGCGGAACTGTGAGGCGGTAAGGCCGCACATTAGAGGTTTTGGGGAACAACACGTTGAGGGGGTTTTTTTAGCGGTAGCAGGCAAAATTTAGCAATAAAATGTTCGGTAGCGGATTTAACTTTATGTAAGGCCAAGGGTATGGGGGGGGGCCCACTGTAATATAATTTTTATGAATTTTTAGTGTTTTATGTTGTTGTGGTTCAATGGGTTTAAAGGAAGCAATATTGTTTGGCTAAGTAATGCTTTATTTTATTTCGCTGCAATATATTTCCCATAAAAACATTAGTGAACACTAAATGTTATTTTTTTCTAATCATATTTATGCCCCAAAGCTTTTTGCGAATTTCAAGATTGAAAGGTTTTTTTGCCCCCAACCCCTCGTGATATGGGGGGCACCCGTAATGATTTACACAAGTTTTCTCAATGTTTTTTGTAGGTCAAGGACTTAAACCGACAAGGTATCGACCATAACTGACATCAGGACATACTATATGTATATAAAAAATCCCTTGTTATGAAAGGTTTTTTCCTGCAACTTGGGTTACTGTTTTTTGTGGTTATTAGATATTTTTTTCCATAAAATGTCATAAATTAACCACCTGCTCCTAAAACGATGGTCATAAATGGGCTGTTTTTTTGTGTTCTTTTTCCAGTCCGGGGTTTGTGCCTTTTTTTTTTATTTGGGGTGGGGGGTGGGCTGTAGCCTCTCCCAGTTGTATCGATGCTGACTTATTGGAAATAAAAAATCATAAGCTGTGAAATACAGTACTTTTGTCCTCAGGATGCGACCAACAGTTGGGATTACTGGGTGAAGGCTCAAACCTCCATCACTAAATGGTTACAAACCATGCCATGTTTTATTTCTCCTGGGTGACTTAGTTATTCTTTCTGTGAGCAGCGGACTAACATAGATTTATTCTTGTGAGGAGAGCGTGGCGATCCTTGGTTCGTAAAGACAGTGGACCAGTAGGATGCGGTCTGGTAATATGAGTACATACTGTGAGTTGCATCTATGTTATTTGCTCACAAGGTCAGTATTTTTGCTCACAAGGTCATTGTCCTGCTCACAACGTCTTGGTCTGCTCGCATGGTCATTGCTCCTGCTTAACAAGTTATTGGTCCTGCTCACATGCACACTCCTTCAGGTCCACTAGTTCTATCTAGGCTGGAATATTGCTGCACCACTAAGAGCTCCTTTCAAGGCAGGTGAAATTGCTGACCACAACCCTAGAAAACTTGTACAGAGACCCTTCACGGCACTAATTAACGGAGTAAAACACCTCAGGTTACTGGGAGCGCTTGATGTTCCTGACCAGACTCCCCTAGACACAGGGAGAGAGATAATTATATTATATACACTCGGAAAATTCTAGAGGGATTAGTACCAATACTTGCACAAGAAATCACTCCCTTCGAATGCAAAAAGACTTGGCAGATGATGCACATTCCCCCCAATGAAAAAGTCAGGGTGACACTAGCATGTTAAGAGGGACAACACAATAAGCATCAGGTCCCAAGTCTGTTCAACTGCCTCCCGCCATCATAAGGAGATTACCAATATGACCCCTGGCTGCTCTTCTCAAGCTGACACTGGACAGGCACTAAAGTCTGTACTGACCGCCGGGATATAGTTCATATGTTGGATTGCATGGGCAGCAGTATCACGCCCTGGTTGATCAGGCCATGTTCCCCATGAAGCCTGGTCACAGACCGGGCTGGGGGGTGTTGAACCTCAGAGCTCTCTCATGGTCATTGTCCTGCTCACAAGGTCTTTGTCATGCATACAGGTTATTGTCTGCTCACAAAATAATTCTATTTTCATAAGGTCATTTTCTTGGTTTAAGAAAATTTTCTTGATTGTTTCAGACAGCCAAAAGTATTAACAAAATTATATTTTTTTTAAAGATTAAATATGATTACAGAAAAACTGACAAATAAATATAAAGCACTAAATAAAATGGATAAATGAATACGTATTTAACATACAATTACCCTTTATTGATCTTGTTGGTGTATGGCAGACAGGTTTGGGGGGAGAGGAAGAGTGTTATTAGGCTTCAATATGACGGCTTATATCATCTCTATGGCTTATTTATCTATCACAATTCATCTAATATGACCATAATAAACCTACAGGTCCGACATCACAATCCGGCAAATCAGTATTCGGATCCTTCAGTTATTCGGCACAAATTTTGGGCTAGCATAATTTGAAATTTCAGGGTCACCACACCAACCTGCTGGTACTGTTTGGTGGTGCTTCTTGAATGCATAAGTTACTCCAATTTCTTTTTCACCATTTGTTTTAAACCTGTTAACGCTTTTTAGCCCTAAGTCATGGTTCCAGTGAATAAAAAGAAATGCTTCTCATTATGTAAAGCACCGACACAGTACATTGCCCATTAAAGATTAGGTGGCTTTGATCACTGTCGGTGTCATGAGACTCAGTCTCATGAAGCAGGAGAATATGCCTTTTCTATTATTTACGCTAATATTCAACACTGCAGTTTATTTGCCTATAACAAATTGATCTTAATATGACATAAGAAACATTATAAATAACATAACACACATTTTTTTTGGTTAAATATCCAGATTGAATATTATTTGGCATAAACACTAGCAGTTCGATCGCGAGGTATGAAGCGGAGATGGTATACAAATATCATTCTCCTTCTTCTGTCTTGGTGGATTATGGTAGAGAAAACTGAGTGTAGCACAGGGCTAATGTGAATACACTCAGACTGCCATAAACCTGAAACAAAAGAGCTATTTTCTCTCTATAGATTATCACAATAGCAGCATATGTGTAGAGAACCTAGGATAACTCATAAAAAAGTCAACGTGGCTTATGTTTTTTAGTACCTGGCTTGGGTTAGCCATATGTGATTTTTGGTAAATATTCGAGTCCCAGCAGGGTAGAAACATTTGGTGTGTTTCTTTACCACCCCCCCAAACCTGTTGTCTGTTGTTTACATCAGTTAAATGGTACCTGTGGTGTTAGGGTCTAGTGTGGTGTTATCCTGGAACACGGACTAATTTTTTGAAATACTCTGCATAACAAGCGGCTTTCTATACAGTAGTATGTCTCGCTGATGTCAGGTAGGCTGTATACTGTACATGTAGTGTAGTAAATAAAAGTTATTATTATTATTTTTTATTATTTTTTTATGTATATTATTATTATTTGCTACAGTTTGTTTGTTGGGTTATCTTATTCAACCCGGGCATTGTATGATGGAATGATTACTTCTTTCAGTACACCAGAAATGAAGGAAATCAGACCATAAATAGGGAGTTAACTTCTCAGCATTTAGCGGTATATTTTAGTATGGTTGTTTATGGTTATATTCATTTTTTCGGTCTCATTTGTTAAGTATGGAAGATATATTATCGGAAATAGATATGATTTTGATGCGTTCATGATGAAAGTACCTTGTAAATTGCACTCACTGTAGCGAAAATGTTCTATTCTTCAGCGAAGGCTCAAGAGTAAACAAGTGACGTCACCGTCCAATTACCTTGGTTACGCATGCCAGTCTAAATTCCCAGTACGGGTCAAAAATGGCTTGCCATTATTTATAACAATTATTACAATAAATGCAGAGTCTGAATACACAGTAAATTCTTCTTTTTTTTTGTGAATAAAAATTTCCAATGAAAAGCAAGAGTAAATATAGAGGGGGCTTGTATGCCGTGACTAATGAACAGAGAAAATGTTATTTTAGTGCCAGGAATGTCTGCATTGTTTTATTCTGGATCTTATTTGAATTGGCATCTGTTGGAACTTGTGTAAATCGGCCAAATTGCTATTTTTCTGACACTTATTGGGTAGTTGAATAAAAGTGAATGAGCGGAGATTTCTTGTACACGTTGACAGACAGGAAGTAAATACTTTATTCAGGTATAACAAAATACAGTTACATAAAATATTACATCATAGCAGTGTATGTATGGAGAACTAGGTTAACGCCAGAAAAGTCAGACCAAAAGTGATTTATTCCTAGTACCTGGCTTGGGCTTGCGATGTATGTTTATTTGGTAAAATATTTTATTTTTTCTTGGTTTGTTTGTTGGGCGATAACATTGAAACTTGGGAAATGTTGATGGAAAGATGCTTCTTAACGTACAACAAAAATAAAAAAGACAGACGTGAATAAGGGAGTTAACTTCTCAGCCATTAGGCCTCTTTGCAGTATATTTTCCATATGGTTTTTTATGGGTTGTATTCTCATTTTTTGGTCTCATTTGATAGAATGGAAGTATATTACAGAAATGACATGATTTGATTTCTTTCATGACGAAAAGTTACCTTGAAATTGAGCTCAAACGTAGCGGAAATGTTCAATTTTTGCAGATGTTCAATGAACTGTGTAAAGTCAAGTGGGTTAATTTTTTTTAAGTGTATTCTAAATAGCCTCTATGTATTCGGCAACTCCGTAATCCGGCCACACTACAGTCCCAAATGATGCGGAATTTGTGATGGAGGACCTGTATTAATAACATAGAAACATGATATTTATATTCTAACATGAATAAAATATGTCAATGTATGTGAAGAGTAAGTGGTGGAAGGTGTTGTTGTTGGGTTTATAAGGGCCACTGTGAGACGCGTAACTTAGTGGTGGTGGAGGTGAGGAGGCAGTAGATCCCCTCCACACACTTCACACTTAATGTACGTAATTTACAAATTAAAGAAATATTTACATTTAATTTATAATTAAGAAAATATTTACATTGTTATTATAAATAAGTTTTATCAGGGTACAACAGATTGTTACGTACATAGATAATACTTACATAGCACATGTGTGTAAAGTCCCTAGGATAAACCAAAAAAGCCAGCAGTGACTTAGGTACTTTCCATTGGGGTCTTTTATTTTTACACTTATATTTTTCTTTTATTCCAAGGGGGAAGTGGAACAGAATTCTTCCTCGTAAGCTATGCGTGTTGTAAGAGGCAACTTAAAATGCAAGGAGCAAGGGCTAGTACCCCTTCACCTGTATTTAAATTAATGAATTTAAAAAGAGAAACTTTTGTTTTTTTCTTTTTGGGGCCGCCCGCTTGGTTGGATATGGCCGGTTTGTTGAAAAAAAAAAAATTATTTTATAATCACATTTATATTACACTTACCTTGGAGGAAGATGTTAGTTTAATTAGTTTGATGGAGGAGGTGCTGGCGAGGTTTAGGGTGGTGGAAGATACTGTTGCAGGGGGCAGTATGTTCAGCGGTTCTTTATACCATCAACTAATATGGAAAAGTTACTATCGTATCGTTTATCTGTAGGCTTACTCTTGCTTAAACTTATTTGCTACACTGTTTATATCTTACATTTTATCATGGTGGCACTATAGCCTTTATCGATACCTGCTGCTTTAGTATGTGCTACATATTGTAGAATCACTGAATCACTGACAGATGGCACATTCTCCCCTCTTCTACTCCTCCACTTTTGTACGGTGATTGAATTTTTTCTTGATTCTATTGTGATTCTTTCCTTCTTTACACAGGGCTGGCACTAGTAAGCTTTCTTTGGGCCATGGTGGCATATGTACAAGTCAAGCACTAACAAACAATGGACTAATACAAATATATCACATGTACAGCAGGGCCCCGCTTTATGGCGGTTCGCTTTACGGCTGGTTCCGCCTAATACGGGGACATTTCAAATTTTGACCAAAAACTCGCTATACGGCTCCCCCCAACTGTCTTTCTAATACGGTCACAGCGGCCCACCGAGTTTGTTTACACTCTCCCTGAGCACATCTCCTTATTGTCTGGAAACTTTCCAAAATTTCAAGTGTTTTAAAGTTATTGTATATTTTATATGTATTGTACTTGATAATTAAACTTGTGTACACCTGTACCTAAATAAACTTACACACTGTGCTGGCATGTAGGTACACATTAAAATCACTAAGTCTCTCTACTCTTGATGCAATAATAATAATAATAATAATAATAATTAATAATAATAATAGTAATAATAATAATCTCTTGGGCACATTAATGTCGCATATTACGTTAATATAGACATTTCCCTTAATCTATCTATGATATTTTTTTCAAAATTATATAAGAAACACATTATGTAACACACAAACATGATACATGCACCCACAGTATAAAAATTTATACAAATATATATGAGATGTTTACCAAACGGTTTGTAGAAGTGTCGGAAGAATTACGTTTTCTCTAGCCCGTCACCTGTTACTAGGGATAACTGCAGAAAAATATTCCTTTCGTATGCCTTCACTTTATAGCTATAATTCTGTACTAACTTGTACACAGTGTAAGAGTATTTGTTTCGTGATTTAATTATTATTATAATAATAAAAATATTATAAGGTAAAAGTTTCACAAACTCTTACAAATGTACATGAATGAACTAAAACTGGACACGTATTAATACGTCTATTTCGCCTGACTGAGTGATCGTCCACAACCTGTTCAGTTTGTTTGTTTACGCTGTCTGAGTTCGGTGTATCATTAAATGTTAGTTAATATTACGTTAATATACATCATATTTTCATTAATCCATCCGTGATATTTTCAAAATTATATAATAACATGATAATAACATAGATAACAAACATGTGTGAGACAGCTCCTAGGTATTCCCAAAAAGTCAGAGTGACTTACTTCCATTTGCCTATCACTCAGAGTGTCATTTACTTCTCAAAATGACTGTACATGTAAAAACTGACGTGTTCTTCTTTATTTATCTTGCCCTGCTATCTCATGTAGAGACAACTGTTACCTATGTAACTTGTACACAAACCAACGTGTACATTGTTTACAAAAATCTACCTTCGCCCTGGTGTTGTGATTACATAACATTTGCGCCTGTCCTTCATATGCATCATTCTGTTCTGTCCTGGTATGGTAGCCTGGCTGACTACCATACATACCACACTTGATTTTTTACAATAAATACTACTCATCTCACCCTATATTTTAAGGTAAGTAATGAGTGAACTGTATATACATTTTATCGCTCTGGGATGCTTAAATATCATAGAATAGTATGTGTGGGTGGGGTGGCCTGGTATGGTAGCCTGGTGGCTGACTACCATACATACCACACTTGATTTCTTACAATAAATACTACTTGTCTCACCCTAGATTAAGACTATAAATATTTTAAGGTAAGTAATGAGTGCACTATGTGTGTATTGTACTTTTTTATTGTTTTTTGATGCCTGGTTCTATTGCTAACATAATATATGTTAGTGTAAACTTGTTATCTAGTGTTTGTATGCATTTGTAAGTGGAAAAAAAGGGTGTTCCACTTTACGGCGGTTTCCGCTTTATGGCGGTAGCCTGGAACCTAACCCGCTGTATAAGTGGGGCCCTCCTGTATGTGTGGAATCATCCTAACTGGCTTGTAAACAATGGCACACTACATGGAGTGGACGGGTGGCCGTGGCTCAGGCCGCGTGGACACGTTTGGGATGAATGCCCTTAACTGAGTTCTTGGGTGTTAGCCGAGCCAATATTTTGATGCAAAAAGTGCCGCTAACTGATTTTGCCATTAGCCAATGCTGCCGTTAACTGAGCATCCACTGTACTTGTAGTAGCCCCTGACAGTTATATACTTTTAGTTTTAGTGATCTACTGTATCGAATGCTTTCCATAGGTCTGTGAAGAGCCCCAGAGGATATTCATTTTTTCAGTTGCTGTACAATATATAGTAATTCGAGCATCTGGGGTAGTACAATTTATGATACAATCTTACATTTTTAATTTTGTAACTAGTTCTTTTACAGTGGTAGAATACAAATATTCTATATTTTACTCTATTATTAACCCTTTGGAGATTTCGGACATACTAATACGTCTTACGACCCAGGGTTTTTGATGTACTAGTATGCCTAAATTCTAGCGCCCTCAAATCTAGTGAGAGAAAGCTGGTAGGCCTACATATGAAAGAATGGGTCTATGTGGTCAGTGTGCGCAGTATAAAAAAAAATCCTGCAGCACACAGTGCGTAATGAGAAAAAAAAAGCTGACCGTGTTTTTGGATTAAAACAGCGACTTTGTACTGTATTTTTGTATGGTATTTATTGTTGTATTCTAGTTTTCTTAGTCTCATTTTATAGAATGGAAGACATATTACAGAAATTGAGATGATTTTGACTGGTTTTACAATGAAAAGTACCTTGAAATTGAGCTCAAAGTAGCAGAAATGTTCGATTTTTACCAAAGTTCAAAAGTAAACAAATCATGCCAAGCGTCCAATACACATCAACTGGTGAGTCAAATATTCTTTCACAAGTGCGCTGATATTATTTATACCATTTCTACACTAATGCAGTAGTCTGCATAACAGTAAATCTTATTTTTTTTGTAAGAATAAAATTTCAAAGTGGAAAGCCAAAGAAATATAAGAGGGGCATGGGGATGTGACTAACGAACAGAGAACTTGTTATTTTAGTGCCAGGAATGTCTTTCTTGTTTATTCTGGACCCTATTTGGAATTTGGCATCTTTTGAAATTTGTGTGAAATTGGCAAAATTGCTAAATTCTGACCACTTTATTGGATAGTTGAAATCGGTAAATGGGTGGTTTCTTGTACTCACTCGATAGAAAAAAATGGAGTTCTAGCAAAATAGTTATGATTTTTGTTGACTAGTACACTGGAATTGGCTGAAAATAGGGCTCAAAGTGGGCAAAATCACCAATGCGCAAACATCGTTGAGACTGCTAACTTCGTGAGAGCATAATTCCGTAAGTTTTCCATCAAATTTCATACTTTTGGTGCCATTATGATCGGGATAAGATTCTCTATCTTTTCATAAGAAAAATAATTTTTTTTTTTTTTTAAATTTGTGCCGATCCCTGAGAACAAGTCCTCGAGAAGCCTTCGACCCCCAAAGGCTTAATGTATGAGTATATCAATTTACGATACAACCAATTTATGATAAACTCAATCTTGACATTTTTTTAGTTCGTAATTAAGTTTATTTACTCTATTATTAACATGAGGTAAAACAGACCAATATCTAACTTGTGCTTTTATTCAGCCTAAACCTAAAGTGACAGAGGTTTCAGTATTTATGGGATAGGAGGTAGGAGTAATTTGTTTATGTATTATTTTTTTGAAGATTTTAGAGAGCAAAGGCAAGTTATATATTGGTCTGTATTATTTAGTTTGTAGGATCGTCTCTTTGAGGATCTGGGTGACCCTTGCCATCCATACTCAAGACAGCATGGGTCACCTCAAAGTATTTTATAACTACAGTGGACCCCCGCTTAACGATCACCTCTCAATGCGACCAGTTATGTAAGTGTATTTATGTAAGTGCGTTTGTACGTGTACGTTTGGGGGTCTGAAATGGACTAATCTTCTTCACAATATTCGTTATGGGAACAAATTCGGTCAGTACTGGCACCTGAACATACTTCTGGAATGAAAAAATATCGTTATCCGGGGGTCCACTGTATATACATGTATACAGAGCTAAATAACTACAGAACAACATCTAACTCTCCTTTGCTCTCTGAAATCTTCGAAAAAATAATCCATAAACAAATCTACTCCTACTTCCTATCCCATAACATACTGAACATTTGCCAGTTTGGGTTTAGACCTGAATAAAAGCACAAATGATCAATTATTCAGATGCTCGAATTACTATATACAGCAACTGAAAAAAATGAATATCCTCTGGGACTCTTCATAGACCTACGGAAAGCATTTGATACAGTAGACCACAATACTATGCACCTAAAACTAGAGCATTATGGGGTCAGAGGACACTCTCTCTTTCTTCTTTCAACACACTGGCCGTATCCCACCGAGGCGGGGTGGCCCAAAAGGAAAAACAAAAGTTTCTCCTTTCACATTTAGTAATATATACAGGAGAAGGGGTTACTAGCCCCTTGCTCCTGGCATTTTAGTCGCCTTTTACGACACACATGGCTTACGGAGGAAGAATTCTGTTCCACTTCCCCATGGAGGAAGACACTCTCTCACATAAAATCTTATCTTAGTGAAGACTTCTTTCTTTCTTTCAACACACTGGCCGTATCCCACCAAGGCAGGGTGACCCAAAAAGAAAAACAAAAGTTTCTCTTTTAAATTTAGTAATTTATACGGGAGAAGGGGTTACTAGCCCCTTGCTCCCGGCATTTTAGTCGCCTCTTACAACGCACATGGCTTACGGAGGAAGAATTTTATTCCACTTCCCCATGGAGATAAGAGGAAATAAACAAGAACAAGAACTAGAAAGAAAATAGAACAATACCCAGAGGAATGTGTATATATATGCTTGTACATGTATGTGTAGTGTGACCTAAGTGTAAGTAGAAGTAGCAAGACATACCTGAAATCTTTCTTGTGTATGAGACAGACAAAAGACTCCAGCAATCCTACCATCGTGTAAAACAATTACAGGTTTTCGTTATACACTCACTTAGCAGGACGGTAGTACCTCCCTGGGCGGTTGCTGTTTACCGACCTACTACCTAGGCTTAGTGAAGACATTAGTATGTATTCATAAATTGCGTGACTTCCAATACTCAGCCTGTAGTTGTATTTATTGTTTGTGGTTCCTAGGTCCTCTACTCTTTCTTATTTACATCAATGACCTCCCAAATGCACATCCTGTACCTTTATAAAGTTGCTTGACAAGGTACATCCTGTACCATTATACTGACAAAGGTATATCTTGGACCATTATAAAGTCACTTAACAAAGGTACATCCTGGGCCACTATAAAAGTACATGAGGAAGCAAATGCTCCCTAAATATTTCCTTTCCAAATTGTTGACCAGTTACTAATTTTTGTCATTATTGTTTAGCATTTTAGTTGACAAATAAGTGTTTTCTAATACATAGAGGTTTTATGTACCAGTAAATGTAAGTTAGTGTACTTTAGGATAAACAGTTTTGTAATTACATTATCCTTGTTTTATCGGTGTTTTATTAAGGCAGTAGGAAGGTAAACCAAGGGCTCTAAATACGGAAAGTTGCAAATAGTACTTAATTATTAAGGATGTGTATCTGTGTGCCTCTGACAAGACAGTGATGGTGTGAATGATGGTCAAAGTGTCTTCTTTTTTGGGTCACCTTGCCTTGTTGCTGTGTTTTTACTGAATCATCTTATATATAAAAAACCGTCATTTGTTGTTTCTCAGGTGCTGTATAATCAATACGAGTTTAGAGCTTCCCAATGACTCTGAAGGTAAGTCTGTCAGGCTGGATTATAAAAGGCTGAATGGCTTGCCTTGTGAAACTCTTATGTATTGAGAAGATCACTTTGTTAACTATTGTAAAAAGTGTAGTAGCAATTATTTTTTTTTTGTGTTTAAAGATTAATAACTTTATCATCTCATAAGAATGGAATAATGTGAATTTGTAAAATACTTTTTTTGTTACATTTTGGACTACAGATGCTTATCGACTTATAGTGGGGTTATGTTCCCACAAAACCATCGAAAATATTTTGTCAAGTATGAATGATATGATAAATAAGTCAATAAATAACTACTGCCACTGAATAATAAATAATTAACTAAATACCAGTATTGAAAAGTCAGTAAATGAATACAAATTATGGACTTGTTTCCTTCATATTGGGTAATTATCTCAAGTTTCACCTCCACAGTAATTGTTGCCACACCATCGGAAAGTTGAAATATCCCGAGTCAAACCATTGTAGGTTGAGGCCCACCTGTTGTGTATGGTATTGTGATAAAAGAATAGCCATTTATTGCAGGAATATTGCTCTAGTACATGTTTGACCACACTTCACATTTTATCACAGGAATTTTTTTTTTGTACATATGTCAGCATAGTTGCTGATCCCCTACATGTGTTGTATAGCTTATACTGAGTATCATAGTTAGTACTATCCATATGTTTTACATACACGACCCCTTTGCTAGGCCTAGTGACTAGTTTGTATGACATCACGTGATCCCGCATGAGTGCGTGGGCTGCGCTGTATCGGCCTCAGTTCCCACATAGGTCTACGCCAGGCAAGACACAAGCAGGTTGGGCTCTTCCCCTTCATACTCTGCTAATATAAGTGTTACCATCCAACAAGTGTGTTTTATTCCAATCATCATATCTCCTACGAACTCCCACTAAAATGGTGGCAGCAGAGGGCCCGTAATTCTGACGATTACGGCGATTTCTGGAGATAAATTTCTACTGAGTCAGCCGCCATTTTGTGACATTTTAGGCCTCCCGAGATGGGTGACGCTTAACATCCCAAGCCAGCTACCCCCGAGCAAGCGTTCACCAGCCTATTGCTTCCTACTTACTGGTCAGTCTGTGTCTTAGTGTTTTATTTGCTTATTTGCATTACTTCCGAGGGGTTGACCCGGGTTTGCAAAGTAAGCCAAGCCACCAAGCCAGTCGGGGGGGGGGGGGAGTCCAGCCCAGCTCTACACCATTCCAGCCTTGCCTGGCAAGCCAGCTTTCCACCCCTGCTGTGCTCATCATTACAAGTTCTCAAGCCAGTCTGTGTGAAGGGTTAAGCCAAGCAAGCCAGCAACTAACCCAAGTGACTTAACCCAGTACTCAAGCAAGCCATGTGGGTAGAGCCTTCTCCATCACTTTGTGCTTCCAGTTCTAGCTGTTCTGAGTGCTTTATCATCCCTGTGGCGTTGTATTTTGTGGGTTTTTAAGCCAGCCAGGCTTAGAATATTTTCATGCCTAGTGTGGGTGGCAAGTGGCTAACGCCGTTCATTCCATAGGCCCATGCGGTGTCTCAGCGCGGCGGCCTCAAGCACCGTCCCACTACCACTGTAATTTTTTTTACCATTATCACGGGTTCTAGCACCATATTTTACGGACCACATAGGGGGTTATTACAACCTAGGATTTCAAATGGCCTGTTATCCCAGGTGTAATGGGAGCAAATAAACACAGTAGAAAAAGTTTAGACTTATATTATCCTTCACCAATTATAACAGCAATATGTACACTATGTACAGTGATAAATATAGTGCACTCCACGGTAAGCAAGGCCGAAATAGAAGCCACAAGATAGCAGACCGTGCTTCAACCAGCTCTAGAGTGGGAATGACAAGGGCAGACAGGAGAGCGGTATCCACATAACCTCTGCGATTGTCAATCCCACCTTCTTATTGGCTAGAACCTGGTCACTAGTTGAACGATGGGCCCCATCATCAACTCTTAGCAACCTGGTTCGCTGGTTGGGGGAGATAGCCTGTAAATGAGGGTGTGTCCATGCGCCGAATAAAGGTTACGTACTCTTTGCATGCCACAGGGGTCAAGAGACGAGTGTTCCTTCGTCCCTGTGTGCCTACGTAAAAGCCTCCTGTGTGAGTCTATCATCGGTTTAAGCACAAATTCAACATGTTTGAGAGTAGTGGAGACTGAGCCAGCTACAACCATTTTTCCCTCACCTAAAAATTTGTCCATTCTCCACCAACTCGCTACATGATCATATTTTTATAGAACTTTGCGGGTTGAGAAAATTTTTGCAGTGATTCCAGTGACATTTTTTTCAGTGCTTTTGATCGTGTTCTTTATATCCTTTTGAATATTTTTTTTTTTCCTTCTTTTTTTTTTGGCTTTATTTGGTCTGTTTGGTTGTGTTTTTTTTTTTTTATATACGTGAAGTAAAACTTTTCTATTTTTTCCGTTGTGTGAAAATTTTTGAGAATTATAAACTTGTGTTTCATTTCACAATTATCTTGTTTCACAGTATTGTTCCCTTGTCTAGTAATTTATACAGTGAAGAAAACCCGTAATTTTCCCTTATATTCTGCATCACAACTCATTTTGTCTCATTTTTTTTTTTTTTCCCCAGTGTTGCCCTCAGTTTTTTTTTTTTCTCCCAGCATTTGTGTATTCTTGCGTTTTGTTTTCATCTTTTGCCTTTTTTTTTTTTTGTGGAAATTCTTGGTTAATTTTTTTATTTGCGTGTCTAATTTGTTTTATCCCCACAGAAAATAGTGCCTTTATTTTGTTTGAAGCAAGAGAATTATTTTCCAATTTTTTCACACCCCAAGCTTCATTGAAAGAAAATTTCATAGTATTTGCATTATTGACGTTTTTGTTCCTGAAAATCACTTTTAGTGTTAACCTTTTCCCTTTTTTGTGTTTTTTGCCTCTATTATTTTTCAATTTCATTGAAAAAAATTCCCACTCTTAGTGAAATTTTTTAACTTCTTTAAAGTAAATCTTTCTTTTGCTTGTCCAGAAAGTGTTGCTTAAAGTGCAGTTAAGAGTTAAAGTGTTTCAATCGTCCTTTCCCCTTGAAAATTTTTTTTAGTTTTTGTGAACTCCATTTTTTTGTGTGTGAATTTTTTTATTATTGAAATTTTTGATTCATTTTGCAAAAAAATTCTGTAAAAAAACATTGTGCTCCATTAATTTTTTTTTTTTTTTTTCAGAAATTTTTTATAGTGTTGGTTTGGCAGTACTTTTTTGATTTAACTGTTGTTCAATATTCTAAAGTTTTTTTTCAGTGTAAACCCCGTGATTTCTTTCACATTTTCTTTTTCTGTGCTAATTTTTTATTTTTGGGTTGTCATTTTATTTTTTTTTTACATAGAATTGTTTTCCCCCATTTGTTTTATTTTGCACAAGATTTATTGATTCCATTTCATCATTTTTGTTTGATTTATTTTTTATTTTTGAATTTCTTTTTTGAGAAATTTCCAGGGTGTGTATGCCCCTGGAGAAGAGGGGAATGTAGAGGAGAGAGAGAGATTTTGGGAGATTTTAATGAATGAAAGGGAAACCCTTTGCCCCAAGGGGAAGAAAAATTTGGGGTAGGAGCCCTAAATGCAAAAGTGGGAAAAAACATTGAGAGGGGTGGTGGGTAGTTGGGGCCAGTTAAAGAAAAGGGGGACCCCCTTTTGTTAAACTTTGTATAAAAAGGGGGGTTTAGTTATAGGAATACATTTTTTAAAGAAAAAAAGGAAAGTATACAAATAACGTGGGGTGAAAGACAGTATTTTTTGGGATTATGTATTGGAAGAAAAAAGACTGTTGAGTGCTTCAGGTTTACATTTTTTTTATAGAGGGGCCCACAGATATATCGATACTTTTTGTTGTAGTTTAACCTGAGAGAAAGGTGGGGGTACAAGGAGGATAGAAGCATCGGGGAAAAGAGAGGGGTAAAGGTTTATAAACTAAAAGAGGAGGCGTTATTGTAAGATAAAACAGTTTGGAGATAGATGGTAAGAGAGCTAGGCAAGGGGGTGAAGAGGATGGGGTAGTTTAAAAATGTAGTGTTGAGTTTTCAGAGAAGTTTGGGTTACAGGAAATGGGTTGGGGGGGAGGGAAGGGAGCGATTGGGGGAAATGATGATGTAAAAGAGTAGTAAGGGAAAAAATTCATATGAAATTTTTAAAAAAGTAGAAGTGATGAAAGGGGGGAAGAGTATAGGGAGAAAAAGAGAGGGGTTAAAGAGGGGTGAAGCAATGAAAAAAGAGAGAAAATGAAGAGTGGGTGATGTTATAACAAATTTTGTTGAAAAAAGAAAAATTTTGGAGTGAATTAACAAGTTAAAAAGCCTAGAGAACAAAGGGATTTGTCGTTAAAAATGGGAAGGGAGTTATTAAAGGGAGAGTTAGAGGTTTTGGGGAAGAGGAGGAATTTTTTTGAGGAATTGTTAAATGTTGTGAAGAAGGGAAGCGTGATTTCGTTATGGGGCAAGGAGGAATAACATTTTGGGAGTGAAAAAGCCAGTTGTGGGTTTGGAGGAAGTTCGTGAGGCAGTGGGGTAAAATAAAGGGGGTAAGGCAGCTGGATTGATGGGATAAAGAAAAAGTTAAAACAGGGGGGGATACATTTTTGGGAGTGGTGGGCTTTTATTTAATAAATGTAGGGAAAGAGGAAAAGGTCCCGGGGTTGGCAAGAGATGCAATTTTACTTTGTATAAAGGCAAAGGGACAAAAGAGAGTGCAAAAATTAAGGGGGATAAGTCGTTAGTAACCGGTAAAGGTAGGGTGATTATTATTGAAAGAATAAAGTAAACGGAGAATGGATAGCAGATAAACAAGGGGCTTTGGGAAAGGGTAGGGGGTGTGTGGACCGGGTGTTTACAGTGAACATATAAGTGAACGTATTTAGAAAAGGCTAAAGAGGCTTTGGGGCTTTTAGGGTTTTGGGAAAAAAAAAAAGGCATATGACGGTGGATAGGGGAAATGTGCAGATGTTCGGGTGTATGGTGTAGGGGGTGGTACTGAGAGCAGTGAAGAGTTTTTTAAACAGGATGTGAGGCTCAAGTTAGAGTATGTGGAAAGAGGGAAATTTTTTCCCCCAGTAAAAAGTGGGGCCTTTTAGAAAAGGATGGGGGTGCCCCGTGTTTTTTTAAATATTTTATAGAGGGGGTTGTAGAGAAGTAAATGCGAGGGTCGGCAAGAGGTTTTGGAGTTAAAAGAAAAAGAACGCACATAAAGGGGGGATTGTCACAGTTGCTCTTTGCTGAGACACTGTCTCGGGGGAATTCTAAAGAGAATTGCAGAGATTGGTGGATGAATTTGGGTAGGGTTTAAAAAGAAAAAATTAAAAGTAAAATACAGGAAAGATGGTAATGGGGGATAACAAAAAGATTAGGTGATAAAAGATTGGATATAAATTTGGGGGGAGGGTATGGGGGGGTAAATGTTTTCAGATATTTGGGAGTGGACGGCACGGATGGTTATGAAAGATGGGGGAAAACATAGAATTGATGGGGGGAAAAGGGTGAGTGGTGCACTTGGAGTTGGGAGGCAAAGAACTTTGTCTTGGGGAAAAAGGGGGAAGTATGAGGTATATTTTTAAACCCCAACCTCTTATATGGGTGTAAAGCAGGGGTGATAATTTTTCAGCAAGGAGAAGGCTGAGGCGGGAGATGTCATGTCTGAGGGCATTGTGGGGAATAAATCAGAAATTGTTTTTTGGAAGTTGGGAGGATGTGGGGTTTCCCAAAAACTGTTGTCCGAGGGCTAGGAAGGGTTGTTGAGGGGGTTTCGGACATGAAAGGTGAAACAAGGAAACAGAGGTGACTTCAAGAGTGTATCAGTCTGTAGGGGAAGGAAGGGGGGGGGGTCGCCTAAAAGGGGTTGGGGGGAGGGGAAAGGAGGTTTTGTGTGCGAGGGTTTTTGATTTCCCAGTGGGCTGGTAGCGTTTTTGATGGGGTAAATGGAGAAATGGTTTTTAATACTTGAGGGGGAGTGTGAGCAAAGTAACTTTTATGAAGGGATTGGGAAATCGGCGGGGCCCGGACTTGAGTCCTGGAGAGGGGAAAGTACGTGCCTGCACTTGAAGGAGGGGGGTTATTGTTGCAGTTTTTTAAAAAATGGAGTGTAAAGCACCCTTCTGGGAAGACAGGGGGGAGTGGAATGATGGTGAAATTTTTCTTTTTGGGCCACCCTGCCTTGGGGGAATCGGCCTGGATAAAAAATAAATAAAAAAAAATCTTTGTTGAATTGAGATAAAGACAACCCTGGCCATTAATTCACTTTAAAGTAAATTTTAGTAAAATTTTATTTGAGTAAAATAAATTTCTCTTTATTTTCAAAGTGTTGCTTATCCATTTTAGGTTTTTGAGTTTTTCTTTCTCTAAGTGTGCTTTCAATTTTTCTTACTTATGGGTTAAGTTTATTCCCCTTTAAGTTTACTGTGTTTTTTTTCACAGAATTTTTTTTTTTTTTCTTAAAATTCTTGTTTCACATTTTTCCAGCAGTCTAGTCTTCTCGAGCAATGCCCCGTACATTCTGTAGCCCAAGCAAAAATTCATCATCCAAAATTCGAGTTTTTTATCAAAGGAAACACACCTGCTTTGAGCCCACGCAATTTTTGTCGTGACCCTTTGTGTGGTTGTTCGTGGGGAAACCCGACAACCTGGAAGCAGGTTTACCGTAAATGCCTCGTAGATGGCCCCCCATCATTTAGTTGTAGAAATTTTATGGAAAGGAAGTTTAGCTCGTTCACCAGCGCCTCGAATGTCTTTTAATTGATCCATGAAGGTTTCAGGGTTTTAAACCCGTACAAGATTATGAGCAATTAAATATGTAAAATATTTGACCCCCGTGGGGGGAGATTTCCTTTTTTTTGTCCTTGGGGAATTTTTTGTGTACAGCTCCCAGGCCAAGGGAAACTTAGTGAGTTTTTTCTTCGTTTTAAAAACTTAATGTTCCTCATTTGTTTTGGCCGTCAAAGTTCCAAGTACCCTTTCAGACGATAAAACCCGCTCGAGGGGTTTGCCAAAAAGCACATTTGGCATTATTAAACATTAAAAGCCACCAACTTCAAGATTGTATAATTCCACCTCAACTGTAGATGGTCTGTATCAAAATCAAATGAAAATAGATCTTCGATTATGCAGTATCCTTGGTGGGGTTTTAACAAGAGTCAAAACAGAAGACTTTTTTTTTTTTTTTTTTTTTGATGTTCTGGTTTTTTTAAGTGTTACAAAATAGGATTAATCAGGGGTTTAGAGAACCGGTTAGTGGGACTTTAGTTTTTGGAGGTGGGGAAATACGTACCTCACCTGAAAAAGGGTGAGGATGTTACAGTTCTGGAGGTGGAAGTATGTGCCTGCACTTGGAATGGGTGGGTTTTTCATTTTGGGGTGGGGGAAAAACGTTCCCGTACCCTAAGGATCAGTAAGGATTTACATTCTGGAGGTGGGAAATAAGTCTTCCTCTGAAGATGGTTGAGGATGTTACGTTTTGGGGGTGGGAAGTATAGTACCTGTACTCTGAAGGGGGGATGAGGAGTTACAGTTCTGGAGGTGGGGGAAAACGTCCTGCAGAAGGATGGGGAGGGTGTTACATTCTGGAGGTGGGGGTACAGACCGCACTCTGAAGGGTGAGTGAGGGGCATTCAAAGGATCACATTAACTGTGAGTTGCATTTTCTTCTGACAAGACAGCTTTGAATGAATGATGGTGAATGTCTTTTTCCCCTTTTTTTTTCATTTCCCCTTTAGGGGGAGACAACCGATATTAAAAAAAATAAATATATTTTTTTTCTGTTTTTTTTCAGGTCTCTATTTAAAAAGGGCTGCTGACAGTTTTAAATTTCAGATGACCCAATTTCTGGAAATCAATGATGTTTTATTTAGCCACACAGTTGTGTGATGATAATGTGGGATGAGGGGCTTCCAAAAATTAAGCTTTATGGGCATCAAAATGACACTGTAACTCGAATTCATATAGGGAAAGAAAAAACATATTTTTTTGCCTTTTTCATAATTCAGTGTTATAAAAACATTGTACAATCAGGCCCCTTTTGTGATGTAGTCTTGTGAGGTACTAAAGGAGACTTAAATCCAGAAATTTTTCCACACCTGCCTTGGCAAATGCGTCAGCATGCCTCTCGGCTAAAGTCAGGTCTTTTATTTTGAACTTGTGTAGGTTTTTAAAAGTGGCTAGCCTTGTGGGGAAGGGGGGGGGGTCTTTTAAAGGGCCTTAAAGCTCAGGAAAAGCTGGAAAGGGGGGTTGGTAAGGTCCGGGAAAGGAACCCTGGACAGCTGTGGTTTTTAGTGGACCCGCATTGAAATCTCGGTCAGTTGGTCGGTGAAGAGTACAAGCTTGTTTACTCATAACTCTACCCTTTCCCCGGAAAAAGTTATTGTTTGTGAATTTTCTGCAGGATTGTTTATTTCCTCTTTTTGTTATTAAGTAAACTATAACCAAAATTCCCCTTTTATTTTTTACCCTCTTATGCCTTCATTCGTTAAGCCTGGGGTAATACAGGAAACGTGTCACTTGCTGGATCCTCAGGGAAGTGAGTAAAAATCTAAATTTTTTTAAATTTTTCAAAAGGTCGCCATCCCCCTGAGGCAGGGGGACCTAAAAAGAAAAAAAATCTTTTTTTTTATTTTGTGATGTATACAGGGGAAGGGGTTACTAGCCCCCTTTCTATGGCATTCCTCTTCAAGGGGGGCTCCTTTGGGGTGGTGAAGAGGCTCTTGGCTGAGGAATTAGACCTGTTTGGTTCCCTCAACCGAACCTAATTACCCCCCAAACCCCCCCTTTCCCCATCCCCCCTCCCTTTTTCCTTTCCCCCTCCTCCCCCCCCCCTCCCCTTATCCCTTTCCCATTTTTGGCCTTTTGGGGTTCTTTCCACAGGCCCACTGGGTTTCCCAGGTAGGGGAAAAGGCCGGGGGAATTCATTCCGTTGAGGTTCTTGCGGGGTGTAGTTTTTCCCGGAATTGGATCGCCCGGGATATCCAATTCCCTCCCCCTCTTCCGGGGGGTGGTTTGGGTGTCTTGGGTGACGGGTGTATCTCTGGGGAGCCTTTAGATTCCGGGGGGGGTGGCCAAAGGGGGTATGCTTGTGGCGGATATCCGCCCCCCCTCTTCGTTCCACCGAGGGAGCTCGGCGGATGTGAGGCTGCTATCCGGGGTTGCTGGTTTACTGGCATGAAAGGGGGGTATGGGAGGGTTCCATGCCGATTGCATACTTCGGTGTTGGTTTCTTGGGGCAGAGGGGGTTTCCCGGCCCCTTTTATTCCTCCTAGGGGAAAATTTCCTCCCCGTTCCCCTTTTTTTTTTTTTTTATTTTCTTTTTTTTTTTTTCTTAAAAAAAAAAAAGAAAAAGTAACCTAGCAAAGGGTTTGACTGTGTTTCCAATTTGGGGCCCCATGCATGGGTTTAAAAATTTTTGTACCAAAAAATTACCAAAATTACTTTTACAAAGCTCTGTCACTCCGATCTCCCCTTTTTACCTCTATGGCTCCTGTATCCTGAAGGATAGTAGGTTTTTACCCCCCTTTTTTTAATGGTTACCCCGGCTCCTTACCTCTCTGAAGGTTTCCACCCGAACCCAACCTTTTCGGAAAGTTTACTTTGGCAACGAGTAAAATCATTTTCAGCGGCTTTCAAAACCGGGGGGGAAAAAAAGGTGGGCCCATTAAAACTTTTGGTGGGGTTTCCCACAAAAAAAAATCCTCGACCAATGGGTTTGACGTTTTTTTATAAAATTTAGTGTTTTTTAAAATCAACCTTTTTGGCCCAGTGAAAAATGGTTTGTGAGTGTTTTTTTAAAAACAAAAAACCTTTAAAAAAAGCCAAAAAGCAAAACATTTTCGTTTAAAAAGAAAAAAAAAAACTAAAAACCCTTGGGAATTTAAACCACTTGATGTATTTTTATAATTTTTCAAAAATTTATTCCAAAAAGTTTTTTATTTTTTTGTTTAAAAAAAAAAAATCAAAAAAGAAAAAATATTTTAAACCCTTTTTAAGAAAAGGCCTTGAAATTTTGGGCCACGAAGTTCGTTTTTTTCCATTTTGAAGGATTTTTTTTTTTAAAAAAGCCAATACCC
>NC_069486.1:21985762-22024785 GCF_026875155.1 Cherax quadricarinatus | reverse complement strand
AGTTCTCTCTTACAAGCCCAGTTCGAGGGAAAGACCTCGTACACACCTCTTCCCAACGTCCCTCTATTTCCCTCAAAAGTCAAAAAAAGGTCCGGTAACACCTCCACCATCTTCCACCTCCTCATTTTACCCCCTGCTCTGTCCCTAGTTCTTCCCCTCTCACGGCCATTTTACGTGCAGAGGTTCACCCTCCCCCTCGAAATGTACCTTCCCCCCCTGTTCCCTCCCCAATTTTTCTTCCTCTTCGCCCCTCCCGGGTTCCCTGTCTCTTCGTCCCCTGCCACGCTTCTCCATTTCCCCTCCCCCCTTTTCGCCCCCCCCTACCTGGTACAGTCCAATACATTCCAACCCTTTACTCATCCTCCCCCTACCATTCCCAATATTGTCTCCCATACAACATCCTGAATCGAAACACTTGAAGCAATCTCTGAATATATTGCAGAGACCAAACCATCAATGGACACTGATCCACCTTCCGCTCTTTCTCTCTCCTCTGCTCCATCTGCGCAACTCCTTTCTTCACAGCGCACCGTTCCTTCGCTGCTTGAACATTTTCCACTGCCTCCGCATGTGGACTTTCTAACCCTCCTAGTCCGTAGGAACCCTTACCTGCGGATTTCAAGTATCTTTATCATGCCATTCATGGCCTTTTTACAGTGGAATATACGTGCCTCAGGGGTAATCGGGTGAGCTTCAGATGTTACTCTCCCAGTTTGCCCCTGTTGGTGTTTGCTTACAGGAACCAAAATTAACTCTGCTGTTATTTCTCACATCTCAGGCTATAATTTATTGTATTCTTCAGATCCTTTTCCTGAGGGGACCTTTAATGAAAGTGCCCTTCTTCTCCGCACTGATATTCCGTACCATCAGCTATTTGTTCATACTTCGCTGCATTACACAGCAGCCCGTATCCACTTACATAGGTGGTATACGCTCTGTTCTTTATATCTCTCTCCTTCTCGGCATTTATCTATTCCGGATTTTGCCTTCCTTGTTTCGTCATTACCGCCACCATTCTGTTGCTTGGTGATTTTAATGCCCACCATTTCCTCTGGGGAGGGTCTCACTGTGATTCCCGTGGAATTCAGTTAGAGGCTTTTCTTGCCACCCACCCCCTCCATGTTTTAAATACAGGTACTCACACCCATTTTGATCCTCGGACTCATACTCTCTCTTGCATCGATCTCTCAGTTTGCTCTTCCTCCGCCGCATTAGACTTTACTTGGTCTGTTTCCCGGACTTACATGACAGTGATCATTTCCCAATCATTCTTACTTCCCCTTCATATTCGCCACCTCTTCGCACCCCACGCTGGCAATTTAATCGGGCAAATTGGAACCTTTACTCACACCTGACTGTTTTTAAAGAGGATTCCTTCTTCGTCCTCCATCGATGAGCTTTTTACACCTCTTCTCTCCTTCCGTTTTCACCGCAGCTTTCATTCTATACCCCAAACTTCGGGCAGGCATTCTCGAAATGCGTGCCTTGGTGGTCTCCTGCTTGTGCTCGTGCAGTACGTTTGAAACGCGCTGCATGGGGCAGGTAAACCCGGGACAATAGAACCACAGAGCGAAATCCTTGATTTTTTAAAAGAAGCGTGCGTCGCTCGCCGTGTCATCCGTGACGCTAAACGCACTTGCTGGCGAGATTATGTCTCCACCATCCTCTGCTTCTCTATGAGTGCAGTCTGGAAAAAAAAAAGTACGAAAACGAGTGGTAAAAATTCTCCTGACCCGGCCCTGTTCTGCGGTTGCCGGGGTTGAATAGCAAACCCACTAGATGTTGCCCAATGAAATTGGCAATCATCTGGTCCGTATTTCTCAGGGACTCCATCTATGCCCCTCATTTCTTTCCTCAAGTCTGCCAGAGAGTTAGCACCCTTGGACTTTTCTTCTCTCAGAGAAGAACAGTATAATGTGCCTTTTACACTTCAAGAACTGGGGGCAACACTCCAGCTTGTCGATCATCGGCAGCTGGGCCCGACGACATTCATATTCGTTTTGCTACAACATTTACATCAGTCAGCCCTTGCAGTCCTATTACCCTTTACAATCTTATTTGGTCACAAGGAGTTCTTCCACAGCTGTGGAAATCCGCCATTGTTCTCCTTTCCGCAAACCAGGCACTACGGGACATGAAAACCCCCCATATCCCATTGCTCTTACCAGTGCAGTTTGCAAAGTAATGGAACGTCTAGTAAATAACGTTAGTGTGGTATTTAGAGACACACAACAGTCTCTCCACTCGTCAATATGGCTTTCGTAAGGACGTTTCCATAGACCCCTTACGCGCTGGATAGTATGTTTTAATGCCTTTTCGAATAACCCCAGTTATTTCCATATTTTTGATTTCTTATCAGGGGGGAGCAGGGACGTGTTTGTTTGGTGAGGGGAATCGTGGTTCCTTCATATTTTTGGTCCATCATATATGGTTGATTCTAGGGTTGACTTCGTTGCTATTGGCTGTGCTGGCGCGGTCGGTCACCTCATTACTGTTTCTCTCCTTCTTGCCTGGTGCGGTCCGGGGGTATCACATCTTGGGGGCGCGCCTCCATATAATGGCGTGTGTTTTGTGGAATGACTTAATCACAAAATAATCACTGGTCATCGTGTAGAACGCGGTGGCATGCGAGGATACTTCAGTTGGCCTCGCTTTGGCGCAAGTAACATGATCGGGTTTTCTCTTTGGACATGCGGAATGTTTTACTGGGCCTACGCTTGGTTGTTCGTAGGTTGTTCCTGGGAAACCGGCAGTGCGTGCGTATTACGACTAGGATTGGATCACGGTGGCATCTTGACGGCGGTTCCATTCTGGTTTCATTATCACCTTGAGTCAGCGAGCGTGGGGATGCACCTGTTTAATCGTGCACGAGCCACCTCAAGTACAACACTGTCACTACCCGGATTGTTTCGTTTCTGGTATTTTCGGTGTCCTGAGATATTGTCTGCGGCTTCTCCTGCTTACGCGCTCTTGCCGGTTAAACCTGGCTGACTCCTTGGATTTACGGTGTTGAACTGGTGGCGCGGTCGCTCTTTACCCTGCTCGAATGCCCCATTTTTGACTGTGAGTTCGGGAACTGACCGGTTCACCGATCGCCGTGATGCCCATTGCCTGCGCTGCTTGTCTTCGATCTATGATTCGCAATCTCGTTCTGAAATTTATAGAATGGTCATCTGTTATTACGTAGACTTTCTTTATTTGTGTTCGCAGCCCCTGATTTACTCGTCCCTTCTCTCTTCGCATTCATCGCTTTGTCTTTCCTTCAATACCACTGTCTATGTACATGTAGCATCTCACTTTTCCCTACCCCCCTGGAGGTCCCTAGCTGTTCCGAGCTCTGTTTTTCTCCCTCTTCTCGAAAGCCCAAAATGTCTACGGTACGCTTCCCGCTCTCTTTTTTCTTGACACTTTTCACTCTTATTCTCATGACATTGCTCTGTGCTAACAGATGGTCTTTTCTTCTCTGACGGCCGTAGGGATCGCACAGCAGTGTCTTCAGGCGTCTGCGTGTACTAGGGCATTTTTATCTATCTTCAGCTAGTATTTTTACTGCTGAATTATATTCCATACTTACAGCACTAACCGTTTATTGCTTCTATGACTGTGTCATCTTTTGTGGCTTGTCTCAGACTCCTTAGTGCTTTACAGGCTATACAAAAAATTTGATTACACCTCTCCCCTTAGTCCTCCGTATCCAACTTTGGCTTCGCACGCATTACTTTACTAAGCATAAAGATATTGTTTTTTCTGTTGGGTTTCCCTGGCTCATGTTTGAGTACAGGGCAAATGAACAGGCAGACCACTGCTGCGCGGTCAGAGTACATGACACTACCAGTTTCTACAGAGGTACTTCCCATGTTCGGTATATTTTGCTTGTTATATCTTCCCACCTTCACACCCCGTTGGCCAACAACACGTATGGGTATACTATGCTCGGCAATCAAACTGCAGTCTATTAAACAGAAGTATAGGTTACTGGCCGTCTTCTTATCACACATAGTGTCGTGGTTGGGAGCCTAGAGACTATCTCTCCCGTTATTCGCATTGGCCCATTATGTCTTTTCAGGGGTTGCATGGAGTGGGCGTCTTGTCCGCGCTGTGAATGTTTTGCCAATGCGCCTGGCTTGTGGCTGCACCTATTTCTGTGGGGACACTTTCTACTGCTCCCTCCCACTTTTTCAACGGAGCACGCAGAATTTTACCTCTGTCGTCGTCTTCGCCCCGATGCTCTCTCTTTAACTTCCTTTGCTGATGGGACCCCACCTTTCATCCGGACTCTCTTTATTGACTTTTTGTCAACGACTGACTTACTTCACAAATTCTGATCTTTCAGCCCTTTCTACTTGTTTCTTTGCTACCCTCTACCCCCGTCACTATCCCCTGCCAGCTGTTTTCTGTAACCTGCTGATCATCCCCCCTCCCTCCTCCATCCAATTCCCTTGCTTCCTTCCCTACCTGCAGCGCTGGCTATAGCCCCTTGTGGATCTTGCGCTTCTTCTTTTTGATTTTATTTTATTTTAATTAAAAATCGGGTTTTAGTGATTCCCTTGATTATAATAATTAATAATCTTGATTTTCACTTTGCTGGGTCTCTTTCCCATTTGGACCACTTTTCTGCGTTTTCTACTTGTTGAAGTTGTTTTGACTGCTTGTAGTGTTGGGCACTTGTGTTGCCAAGGTAATTGGACGTTCTCCTCTTAATGAGCCTATCAAAGGTTTGCCTTGTGTTGCTGGTTGAGGGGCTCTTTGAATCTGGGGGAAGGGATTTGGAGCTGTCGCTCCAGTCCGGGATTTGTGACGGTGGTTACCTCGGCAGGCCGCACACCCTATCAGGCGCTGTATTATTTCCGAGTTTAGTCTGCATGGACTCCCCCTTGATTGTAATAATCCTCTCTTGGATTTGAATGGGCCTGCCTCTCAGGACCCTTGTGGGTTTTTAGGCTCTTAGTTTATGTTTTTATAACTAGCTCTGTTTTTTAGACCTTGTGGCTTAGCGCTGTCTTTGTGTTTTTTATAATTATCCTACCTGTTCCACTGGCACTCGACTATGTCCTCTGGGGGTGATGTGCATGATCCTGGTATCTTTGATATTATGTCTTTATGGTAATGATTATGGCCAAAACATAAAGGATGGCCTGGAGTAGGGGTGGGTGGTTTGTTTGGTGGGGGTTGGGGGGGGGATGTTGTGTGGGATAAAGTTTTTGGGTGGTTTTTGGTATAGGTGGAAATGAGAGGGGGGATGGTCTTTAATTGATGGTTGTTTTGGGTTTGTGATTTTTTGTTGTTTTTTTTTGTTTTTTGTTCTTTTTGTTGTGAGGTGATTGGTTGTCGTGGGTTAGGGTTTTTTTTTATTTTTTTGGTTCCTTTGATGAGTTTATTTTTTATTAGTATGGGTGTTTGTTGTTTTTTTTGTTGAGCGGGGTGGTTGTTTGTTGGGTTGTGTGACGTTTTATTTGAGAGTTTTTTGTGTTTTTTGAATCTTTAATTAGATTATAGATAAAATTGCTAATAAATTAAAATATGGAACAATTTTTTGTGTGGGAAAATAATAAGATTATTAATAAGAATATTGGAAAATGAAATGAATTTAAAAAGAATAAGAGAGAAGGAAGTTAATATAAGAAAATCTTTGATAAATAGATATGGATAAAAATGAATAATTGCCCTGTTTTAGCCCTTGTGGCTTAGCGCTTCTTTTTGTGGATTAATTTATTATTGTTTGCTGTTTTAAGCCCTTGTTGTGTTTGGCTTAGCGCTTGCTTTTTGTTGTATTTTATTAGTTTTTTGTATGTTTGGGCTGGATGTAATGTAATATATACCTTGTATTACGGTCCACCTAACCCTTACTGTGTGCCTGGGTCCTATTGCGTGTTAGTGGACCTTCATTTTGGTGTTGCGTATGGGGGGGGTGTATGGGGGAATTATGTGTTTTTACCAGGCTTAGGTTGGGGCAGGGTTGGGGGGGTGGGGATAGGGTGGGTGGGTTGGGGGGGGGGGGGTGTATTGGGGGTGGCTGGGGAATGCGATCGTTACGGGGGAGAGGCGGGTGGGGGTGGTGGGGGGGAGCGGTGTGGGGGGGGGGGGGGTGGAGACGAATCGGGGAATTAGGGCACAAAAAAAAAAAAAAAACCCATCAAAACATATGGACGTCATATGGGAGGGGGACTTTGGGTTGCTGGTGGCGAGGGTGGATAGTGTGTGAGGTGGGGGGAAGTGGGGGGGGGCTTGCGGTGGGCGGTATGGTAGAGGTTTTATGTAGGATGTGGTGGGGTGTGGGGGCGGGCAGTACGGGTGCTGTGGGGAGGGCGGGGTGTGGAGGGGCCGCTGGGTGGGAGGGGCAGTTTGTGGGGTGGGTGGGGCCGGGGGGGCGGTAGGGGGGGGTTTGGACTTTCCATTTAGCATTGTTGTTGAGGGGGGGGGGGGGTGGTAGAGTGACTCACGCCGAGGGGGATGTTAGGGGAGAGGGGTGGGGTAGGGAGGGGGTCGGGGGGGGTAATCGTGGATACAGACTAGGGAGGGGGGAGGGGGGGTGGGGGGGGGAGTTGACGGGGGCGTGGGGTTCATTAGGGGGGAGGAGGGGGTGGAGGGGTTTGAGGGGGGGGTGGGGGGGTCGTGGGGGACAAGAGGAGTGGAGTTGTCAGGGAAAAGAAAAAGCATACGAGCCCAAAGAAGAAGAAAAACTGGGGGGGAGGGGAAAAGTTTTGGGCGAGGCGAGGGTTGGGGGGGTAAGGGGTGTGGGGGGGGGGTTTGGGGTTTGGGGGGGGGTGGGGGGAGGGGGTAGGGTGGGGATGGGGGGGGGGGTGGGGGGGGTAGGGGGGGGGGGGTTTGGCTTGGGGGTGGGGGGGGGGGGGGTTGTTATTTTTAGTAATTTTTCTTTTTTTTTTTTTTATTGCATGGGTATTTTTGGGCGCCTCATTGTTTTCCCACTTTTTTTTCCCACCCCCCCCCCCCCCCCACCCCCCCCCCCCCCCACCCACCCCCCCCCCCCCCCCCCCCCCCCCACCCCCCCCCCACCCCCTCCCCCCCCCCCCCCCCCCCCCCCCCCCCCCCCCCCCCCCCCCCCCCCCCCCACCCCCCCCCCCCCCCCCCCCCCCCCCCACCCCCCCCCCCCCCCCCCCCCCCCCCCCCCCCCCCCCCCCCCCCCCCCCCCCCCCCCCCCCCCCCCCCCCCCCCCCCCCCCCCCCCCCCCCCCCCCCCCCAGGGCGCTGTGGTTTATTTAAAGCTATCACTTATACGGGTTTAGCACTTTTCCCCACTTGCATTATTATAAAAATAATTTTAAGATAATATTCCAGTTTCCCGAATTAAGCAGCCCCTGGGTGAATAAAATGGGGGGCCTTTTCCACAATCCTCTACCCCCCCCCCCCCCCCCCCCCCCCCCCCCCCCCCCCCCCCCCCCCCCCCCCCCCCCCCCAGCGCCGCTCTGTATATAAATCCTCTGGGGTTGTTTTACGCGCTTCCCCCTCGACCCCTTGATCTATAAATAATAATAATAATAATCCAATGTTAAAAAAAAGGTAGATCAAAGTTTTTTTTTTTTTTTTTTTTTTTTTTTTTTTTTTTTTTTTTTTTTTTTTTTTTTTTTTTTTTTTTTTTTGTTTTTTTTTTTTGTTTTTTTTTTTTTTACACATTTTTCAAATGTTATTAAAAAAGATTACTTTTTTTTTACAGTGAAATGTTGAAAAAAAAGTAGATCTACGTTTGGACAGTATTAAAGGTTATATTAGTTCATTTTTTGATAATAGATGGCCTTACTTAAGGTTTATGATGGCTTAGCGCTTCTTTTTTTTTTTTTTTATTAAATATAAGTTAAGGAATATGGGAGGAGAGACTAATTATTTTTAGTTCATTTTTTGCACACTAGATGGCATGAATGATTGGAGAAAAGGGCACTTTTTTTGATGCATCTATTGTTGGAGTTATGAACTCAATCTTTAGTTCATTTTTTGCATAATAGATGGACTAAGTTTAATGAAAAGGGAGGATAAATTAGGGGAAATGACTAATTATTTTTTAGTTCACTTTTTGCTTCATTTAGTAGAATAAAGTTGGCAAAAAAAAAAAAAAAAAAAATTTGAAAATGGGAGGTATTATTAAAAATTAGGAGGATTAATATTAGTGGGGAATTAATTAGGATATATTATTATTGGGGTTAATTATGGTGGAAGATAGGATCGGCGGTGGAATTATTATTTATTTTTTAATTAGGGGGTAGACTAAACAGAATATTTTTTAGTTATAATTCTCTCACTAGATGGCATCCAAGTGCAATTTTTCATTAGTAATTTTCAGTGCCCTGCTCTATAATGCAAAAAATGAACTAAAATTTAGTTCATAATTTCTTACAATAGATGCGTCAAAGTGCCATTTCCATTATTAATTTCAGCGCATCTGTTGAGCAAAAAATGACTATATTATTTAGTTTAGTCTCCCCTATTGTTATTATCCATTTTCTAATTTTTTTTTTCGCCATCTATTGAGCAAAAAGTGAACTAAAAAAATTTAGTTTAGTCTCCCCTAGTTTATCCCATTTTCTAATTTTTTTTTCGCCATCTATTGAGCAAAAAGTGAACTAAAAAAAATTTATTTTTAGTCTCCCCTAGTTTATCATCCCTTTTTTCTAATTTTTTTTTCGCCATCTATTGAGCAAAAAGTGAACTAAAAAAAAATTTAGTCTAGTTTATCTTCCCATTTTCAATAACTTACAGTGCCATCTATTAATCAAAAACTGAACTAGATTTAGTAAACAATTCCAACAATAGATGGCTTTCCAACTGCTATTTTCATTAGTAATTTTAGTCCATCTATTGTGCAAAAAAATTAAACTAATTTGTTTAATCTCTCTTCAATAGATGGCAGCCTAGTGCCATTTTTCATTAACTTTTAGTGCCATTAGCAAAACTAAGGCGCTAAACCACACTGGGTCACACAGGGCTGTCTCCCTGCACTAGTGGCACCCCAAATGCGTGTAGTTACTTAATGACTCCAAGCACTATTTTCCCTTATACAGAGGGCACCAAAGTGGCAATGTTAATAGGTGCCATCCATAGTATATTATAATCACGGGGGAAGCGCTAAACCTGTAGACTATATAGCGCCTGGGGGGGTTGTGGAAGGTATTCAGGCTTTAATTCAGGGAACTAGAGGTCAAACCCAATTCCCTAGATCAAGAGCCCCTCACCAGCATCAAGGAACCTTCCTTGAGGGATTGTAGTTGTAGACACAAAACAGTAACTACTTTATTAAGACAATCTTGTATCAGAATTTGTGTGGATCGTATTTGGTATACCTGGAGAGTGTTCTGGGGGGTCAATGCCCCCATGACCCGGTCTGTGACCAGGCCTCATGGTGGATCGGGCCTGATCAACCAGGCTGCTACTGCTGGCCACACGCAATCCAACGTACGAACCACCCCCCGGGCTGGTCAGGTACTGACTTTAGGTGCCTGTCCAGTGCCTGCTTGAAGACAGCCAGGGGTCTATTGGCAATCCCCCTGATGTATGCTGGGATGTAGTTGAACGTCTTGGGCCCCTGACATTACTGTGTTCTCTTTTATAGTGCAGTGACACCCCTGCTTGTCATTGGGGGATGTTGCAACTGTCTGCCGAGTCTATTGCCTTCATAGGGAGTGTTTTTTCTTTGTGCAAGTTTGGTACTAGTCCTCTAGGATTTTCCAGGTGTATATAATCATGTATCTCTCCCCTTTACTTTTCTGGGGAGTACAGGTTTAGGAACTTAAATGTTCCACAGTTTATAGGCTCGTCCCACAGTTTATAGGCTGGAGAAACATATAATATTAGGAAATATGGCAGTAGGCCTACTGGCCCTTTGCTAGGGTAAATCTTGAGGCACATTAACATGTTAGGTAGTGATGGTAGTAGATAATGGTGGTAATGGTATTTTACTGGTAGTGTATCTGTTTCAATATTTATATTACGTATTTGTATTGTGCAGTGAAGAGCTTTTACGAGGATAGTGAGGCTCAGGTTAGAGTATGTAGGAAAGAGATTAGGAAAGGTTGGAGGGAGAGGGTAAACGAGGTTTTGCGTGCGAGGGGCTTGGATGTCAGCAGCATGCATGAGCGTGTTGGGAAAGCAAAGGGTTTTTAGGACTTGACATGCTGTTGGAGTGTAAGCAAGGTAACAATTATGAAGGGATTCAGGGAAACCAAACAAGCTGGACTTGATTCCTGGAGATGGGAAGTGCACTCTGAAGGAGTTTTATAACTGTAGCGTAAGCACGCCTCTGGCAAGACAGTGATGGAGTGAATGATTATGAAAGTTTGTTTTGGGCCGCCCTACCTTGGTGAGAGACAGCCAGTGTTAATAAAAAATTATGGGGGTGAGCACTAAACCTGTAGGGATTGTACAGCACCTGAAGGGAAGCTAGGGTAGAAGTACAGATCAAATTATTATAATCAAAAAGAAGTGCTAAGCCACAAGGGCTATACAGCGCTGCAGGGTAGGGAAGGAAGCGAGGGTATTGGGCGGCAGAAAGGGGACGGATGATCAGTAGGTTACAGAAAACAGAGGGGCAGGGGATAGTGTGGGGGTAGAGGGTAGCAAGAGATTGAGGTAGAAAGGGCTGAAGGTATCAGAGTTTGTGAAGTCAGTCAGTCGTTGTAAAAGTCAATGAGAGAGTCCGGATGAAAGGTGGGTCCATCAGCAAAGAGGGAAGGTAAAGAGAGCAGTGAGCGAAAAAACGACGAGGAGGTAAATTCTGCGTGCTCGTTGATAAAGTGGGCAGTCTAGCAGAATGTGGCTGACCTGATAAATGGAACCTGACAATTCTCACAGAGAGGAGCAGGGCGCCTCTCCATGAGAGATCCATGAATAAGACGAGTATGGCCAATGCGAAGAGGGAGAGAGTTGTCCCCCAACCCTTTCGACAACTGGTGAAAAGACGGCCAGTAACTTATACTCGGTTTAATAGATTGAAGTTTGGGTTACTGAGCATAGTAAACCAACGTTGTTGCCAACAGGTGTGAAAGGTGGGTAGCTATTGCAGCAAATGTCCATAAATAGAATACCTCATTTTGAAACTGGTAGGTCATGTACTGCGGGACCGCCGCAGCATGTCTCCCTGTTCATTGCCCTGTAGTCAACACGACCAGGGAGTACAGATAAAAAGTCCCTCCCCAGCATCAAGATGCTTCAATATCCGTATTAAAGTTTTTTCCAGTTGTAAGTAGTCTTGGTTCTTTGTGCTTGTCTTGTCACAATTCTTTCATACTATATATTTCTGTATTTTTCAACCCTCATTAACACTTTTGATTATAATAATTTTCCATTTTTATTATCAATTTTGAGTTAAGAAATTTCATTGCATGGTTGTGGTAATTCTTGTGTTGGACAAACATTGGTTTAAGATGCATATTTATGCTCAATAATGCATTTACTTTAGTTTCTTGCAGTTTCTTCCAGATATAGTTTTTGAACTTTAGTGTTGTCATGTCTCAGGCAAGACAGTGATGGAAGAGTGATGATGAAAGTTTTTTCTTCTATTTTCAGGCGACGTGGCCTGGGTGGGGAAGCGGCCGATGTTTTTTAAAAAAAAAACTAATATCTCCACATCCACTACATGGAACTTTGTGAAAAAATCTTGTATTGTTAGTGTTTGTCTCAACCCTCACAAATAATACAAGATGACACACACAATTGCTTATTGGCTCGGGTACAAAAAAATTGTGATCTTAGAGTGTTTGTTACATGTAGGGATAATTATATATTGCTCTAAGATGGAGATAAATAGTATAAAACACCAAACATGATGGAGAAATAAAAATGCAGATAATGCAATCCTTAAATCAACTCTGTTTACCCCCCAAGTGGACTTTTTTCAAGTCACAAACACATCTTAATAAAGCCCAGTGTCACAACACATTTTGATAAACCCAAATGTCAAAAAACACATCTTGATAAAGCCACAGTGTCACAAACAAAAATCTGAGTAAAGCCACAGTGTAAACAAACACATCTTGATAAAGTCAGTGTCACAAACACATCTTGATAAAGCCACAGGGTCACAAGCACATCTTGATAAAGCCACTGTGTCACAAACCCACCTTGATAAAGCCACTGTGTGTGTGTTAAACATAGTCAAAAAAGGATCACATTTACTTGTGTCTATTTTCCATATTGCTTTACTTTGTCCTTTGAATGTAGGGAAAGTTTGTCATGGGATTCTCTCTGCAGTTTGTGATGATGATTATTGTAGTTTTATAATAAATGTTTTGGGTGTTGTAATCTCCCTGACATATTAACACCACTGTTATATACACACCTCATAATTAATATTATATAATATTGATATTAACCCTTTGACTGTCGTGGCCGTATAGTCCCTTTACGAGGTACCGTGTTTGACGTTATTTTACTCATAAATTCTAGCGGCTTCAAATCAAGCAGGAAAAAGCGGGAAAGGCCCACATGTGAGAGAATGGGTCTGTGTGGTCAGTGTGCACCATATAAAAAAAAATCCTGGAGCACGCAGTGCATAATGAGAACAAAAAAAACTCCGACCGTTTTTTTTAATTAAAATCCAACTTTGTGGTCTTTTTTCGTATAGTATTTAGGGTTTTGTATTCCATTTTCTTGGTCTCATTTGATAGAATGGAAAACATATTAGAGAAATAGAGGTGATTTTGATTGTTTTTTACTATAAAAAGAACCTTAGAAATGGAGCTCAAAGTAGGGAAATGTTTGATTTTTGCCAATGTTCAAAAGTAAACAAATGATGCCATGTCCAATAATGTCCAATTAGCCATTCTAATATGCAGTCACGAATGGGTTGATGTTATTTATACAAGTATTGCAGTAGTCTGCATAATAGTAAGTCTTCTATTTTTTGTTTGAATAAAAATTCAAAAAGAAAGCAAGAGAATATCGAGGGACTGGAGATGTGACTGATGAACAAAGAAAATGTTATTTTAGAGCCAGGAATGTCTGCATTGTTCATTCTGGACCTTATTTTGAAATTGTCATATTTTTTATTTTTCGTGAAATTGGCCAAATTCCAAATTTCTGACCACATTATTAGGTAGTTTAAATCGGTAAATGGGCAGTTTCTTGTACTCAATCGATAGAAAAAATGGAGTTCTAAAGAAATAGCTATGAGTTTGGGGGACTGGGACAATGGAATTAGCTGAAAATAGAGCTCAAAGTTGGTGAAATCGCCGATTTGTAAACATCGCTGAGGTCGCTAACTTCGCGAGAGCATAATTCTGTCAGTTTTCCATCAAATTTCGTTTTTTTTGGGTGTCATTACAATCGGGAAAAGATTCTCTATCATTTCATAAGAAAAAATAATTTTTTTTTTTTAAATTTTGCGACACCAGGAGACACCTCAGGATTGGGGGTTGCGACAGTCAAAGGGTTAAAATCTCTGGGCCCACTAGATCCACACTAACCAAAATAAGGTACTACAGTGGTACCTCGGGATACAAACATTATACAGTGGTACTTCGGGATACAAACATTATACAGTGGTACTTCGGGATACAAACATCATACAGTGGTACTTTGGGATACAAACATTATACAGTGGTACTTCGGGATACAAACATCATACAGTGGTACTTCGGGATACAAACATCATACAGTGGTACTTCGGGATACAAACATCATACAGTGGTACTTCGGGATACAAACATCATACAGTGGTACTTCGGGATACAAACAGCTCAAAACTCATACAGTGGTTTCTTCGGGATACAAACATTTAACAGTGGTACCCTTTGGGATACAAACATTATACAGTGGTACTTCGGGATACAAACATCATACAGTGGTACTTCGGGATACAAACAGCTCAAAACTCGAACAATTATGCAAGTGTATTTATGCAAGTGCTTTTGTAAGTGTATTTTTGGGGGTCTAATTTACATTATTCCTTATGAGAACAAATTTGTTCAGTATCGGCACTCGAACAGTCTTCTGGAATTAATTTTGTATCCCAAGGAACCACTGTACTGTACTATATTGTACATGTCTATACCATTACTATGACTTGTAAATGATAAATGTATAGGTAATCCTGGCTTTATACATCATTGTTCCATGCCTAAGACAACTGTACCACACTGTTGTGCCATCATCTAAGCATAAGAAAAGAATTTTTCCTCTGAAAGTCATGCGTGCCATAAGAGGCTACTAAAATGCCAATAGCATTATTATAATAAAAAAGAAGCACTAAACCACAAGGGCTATACAGTGCTGCAGGGCAGGAAGGAAGCGAGGGTATCAGGTGGCAAAAGGGAGATGGACAAATAATAGGTTACGAAGAACAGCGGGGCAGTGCATGGTGAAAGGGTAGAGGGCAGCAAGAGATTGAGGTAGAAAGGGCTGAGGGGAGTGCAAAAGGTATCATTATCAGAGTTTGTGGAGTAAATCAGTCATTGTCAAGAAGTCAATGAGAGAGTCAGGATTAAAGGAGGGTCCATCAGCAAGAAGGGAAGGTAAAGAGAGAGTAGTAGAGCGGAGACGACGTTGGAGGTAAATTCTGCGTGCTCGTTGATAGAGAGGGCAGTCTAACAGAATGTGGCTAATTGATACTGGAACTTGACACTGCTCACAGAGAGGAACAGGGTGCCTCTCCATGAGATACCCATGAGTAAGTGTGGCCAACGCGAAGGCGGGAGAAAGTAGTCTCCCAACCTCGACGCTGATGACAAGAAGATGGCCAGTAACCTATGCTCGGTTTAATAGAATGAAGTTTGTTACCGAGCAGAGTTAACCAACGTTGTTGCCAATGGGTGTGAAGGTGGGCAGCTATTACAGTAAAATAGTCTGGAAACTGAACACCTCTATATGAAATTGGTAGGTCATGTACTGCTGATCGCACAGCAGTGTCTGCCTGTTCATTGCCCTGTACATCAACATGACCAGGGACCCAACAAAAAAAGATATCTTTATGCTTGGTAGAGATACGGCATAGCCAAAGTTGGATACGGAGAACTAGGGGGTGAGGTGTATCAAATTTCCGTATAGGCTGTAGAGCACTAAGGGAGTCTGAGACAACCACAAATGATGACACAGGCATAGATGCAATACGAATAAGTGCTGCAAGAATGGCATACAATTCAGCAGTAAAAATGCTAGCCGAAGATAGTAAATGCCCTCGCATGACGCTGTCCGGAAACACTGCTGCGAATCCGACGCCGTCAGAAGACTTAGAGCCATCTGTGTGCACTGCGATGGCATGAGAATGAGAGTGGAAGTGGTCAAGAAAAAGAGAGCGGGAAGCCACCGTAGGCAGTTGGGCAGTTTCGAGCAAGGGAGTGAGAAAGAACAGACCCGAACAGCTGGACCTTCCCAGGGGGGTAGGGAAAAGTGAGATGCTACATGAACATATAAAGGTGATAACTGAAGGGAAGACAAGAGCGAATGTAGGCGAAGAGAGAAGGGACGGAGCAAACAGGGGCGGTGAACAAATAATGTCTACTAATATCGGTGACCATTCTATAAATTGAAGGATTGCGGAGATTGTGAGAGCGTACAGACAAGGATGGAACATTCGCTTCTGCATAGAGGCTCTCAACAGGGAAAGAGCAAAAAGCACCAAGATAAACATAATCCTTGGTGATGAATGGGGTTGAGGCTAGAGAGAGTAGCAGGAGAGGCCACTGAACAGATCTGGTCACCATAATCAAGTTTCGATAAAATGAGGGCTGAATGTAGGCGAAGGAGAGTTCGACGATCAGCTCCCCATGAAAGATGAGCAAGGGTTTTAAGAAGGTTCAGCCGGTTGTGACAAGTTGCCTTCAGAGAGGTAACGTGAGGTTTCCAGGATAACCTATGGTCAAAGAGAAGGCCTAGAAACCTGACTATCACATTCAGGGATACAGGAGCCATAGAGGTACAAAGGATGATCGGAGCTGACAGAGCGTCTAGTGAAAGTAATTTGGTGAGTTTTGGTACGGGAAAATTTAAACCCGTGCATGGTGGCCCAATTGGAAACACGATCGACCGCATGCTAGGTTACTTCTTTCTTTTTAAGAAAAAAAAAAAGAAAAAAAAGGGAACTGGGGAATAGTTCCTAGGAGGAATGAAAGGGCCGGAAATCACTCTCCGCGCCCAAGAAGACCTCAACACCGCAAGTAGTGCAGATGCGGCATGGAACCCGTGCCATACCCTACCCTTCATGCCAGTAAACCAGCAATCCAGGATAGCAACCTCACATCTGCCGAGCTACCTCAGTGGACCAAAGAGAGGGCGGCCGGATATCTGCCACAAAGCATACCTCCTTTGGCCACCACCCCTGGAATCCGAAAGGCGGCCTCCAGAGATACACCCGTCACCCAAAAGACACCCAAAGCCACCCCCTGGAAGACCAGAGAGGGAATTGGATATCCCCAGGCGATCCAGATTCCACAGCAAACTACACCACTGCAAGAACCTCAACGGAATGAGATTGACCCCGGTGCCCTTCCCCCTACCTAGGAACCAGTAAGCCTGTGGAAAGAATCCCAAAGGCCAAAAAGAGGAAGGGAATAAGGGAGGGATGGGGGGAGGAGGAAAGGAAAAAGGGGAGGATGGGATAGGAAAAGGGGGATAATTAGGTTTGGTCTGAGGAAGGAGACCAACAGGTCTAATTCCTCAGACCAAGAGCCTCTTCACCATGCCAAGGAGCCCCCCTTGAAGAGGAATGCCAGTAGCAAGGGGCTAGTAACCCCTTCTCCTGTATACATCACTAAATATAAAAAAAGACTTGTTTTTCTTTTTAGGTCACCCTGCCTCAGTGGGATATGGCTGACACATTGAAAAACTTCTGAAAATTGTGAGACCTTTACTCACTCTGCCTGAGGTATCCCAGCAAGCGAGCATGTCTTCTGTATTATCCCAGTGCTTAACAGAATAGGAATGGCATAAGAGGGTACAAATAAAAAATGGGAACTATGGCTATGTTTACTTAATAAAATAAAGAGCGAGAATACAAAAATATCCTGACAGAAAATTACACAACTGACCAAAGAGACTTATTACCAGGGAAAAGGGTTTGATGCATCAGTAACAAAGACGACTTGTACTCACTCTTAATTCACCGACCAGCTGACCCAAGATTCGCAATGCGTGGTCCACTACACACACAGCTGTCCAGGGCTCCCATTCACCGGACCTGTCACCAACCTCCTCTCTAAGCTGTTTCCTTGAGCTTATATGGTCCTTAAAGCACCCCCTTCCCACAAGGCAAAGCCCACATGTTACAACCTGACACAAGTTCAAGAAAAAAAGACCTGACTTTTAAACCGAGAGGGATGTCTGACAACTATTTTCCAAAAGGGAAGGTGTGTGAAAAATTTACTGGAGTTAGGTCTCCCCTTAGTGACCTCACAAGCACTACATCACAAAATGGTACTGATTGTACAATGCTGTTGTATAACACTGAATTATGAGAAAGGCATAAAAATACTGTTATTCGTTACCGATATGAATTCAGAGATATACAGTGTCATGTTGATGCCCAGTAAAGCTTAATATATGGAAGATCCTCATCCTACACATGTATACACATTATCATGCACATAACTGTGTGGCTAAATAAATACATCATTGATTATCCAGCAATTGGTCATCTGAAATTCAAAACTGTGCAGCAGTTTTTAATAGAGACCTGAAAAATAATCCAGAAAAACAATATATTTTTTTACATATCAGTTGTCTCCCACCATGATGGGGCAATGAAATAAAAGAGGAAAGACATTCACCATCATTCATTCAATAGCTGTCTTGTCAGAAGTAATGTAACATCACAGTTAATGTGACCCTTCGAACTGTAACATCCTCACCCATCCTTCAGAGTGCAGGTACTATACTTCCCACCTCCAGACTGTACACCTCACTCCTTAGAGTGCAGGTACTGTACTTCCCACCGCCAGAACTGTAACATCCTCACTCATCCTTCAGAGTGCAGGTACTGTACTTCCCACCTCCAGAACTGTAACATCCTCACCCATCCTTCAGAGTACAGGTACTGTACTTCCCACTTCCAGAACTCAAAGTCCCACTAACCAGGTTCTCTGAATCCCCTGATTAATCCTATTTTGCTAACACTCTAACAACATCAAAAAAAAAAAAGATGTAACTATCGTGTTTTTGACTCTTGTTCAACCCCAGCCAAGGATGCTGCATAATCGAAGATCTATTCTTCATTTGATCTTGTATACAGACCATCTAGCAGACAATAACCTTTGCTTGTTTGATGTGAGGACAAGGGAACTGTGGCTACAGTACTCCAGAGATGAACATCCTAGCCAGGAAAATTGTTACAGTTATGGAAAATGCTGAATCTGTAGAGATCATTTGAGTATAACCAATCCAGGTGGTGTATAACCAAGCCAGGTGGTGTATAACCAAGCCAGGTGGTGTATAACCAAGCCAGGTAGTGTATAACCAAGCCAGGTGGTGTACAACCAAGCCAGGTGGTGTACAACCAAGCCAGGTGGTGTACAACCAAGCCTGGTGGTGTATAGCCCAGCCAGGTATTTTATAGCCCAGCCAGGTGTTGCACAACCAAGCCAGATATTGCATAAGCAAACCAGGTATTGCATAACCAAGTCAGGTGTTGCATAACCAAGCCAGGTGTTGTATAACCCCTACAGTATTTACAAATATACATAAACCACAAACAATAAATATATCATTCTCCTTTTTAACTTTGAATATGTGTAGTGGGAGTTCATAGGAGATTTGATGATTGGAGTAAAACACACTTGTTGGATGGTAACACTTATATTAGCAGAGTATGAAGGGGGAGAGCCCAACCTGCTGTGTCTTGCCTGGCGTAGACCTATGCGGGAACTGAGGCCGATGCAGCGCAGCCCACGGACTCATGCGGGATCACGTGATGTCATACAAACTAGTCACTAGGCCTAGCAAAATGGGGTCGCGTATGTAAAACATATGGATGGTACTAACTATGATACTAAGATAAGCTATACAACACATACAGGGGATCAACAACTATGCTGACATATGTACAAAAAAAATTCCTGTGATAAAATGTAAAGTGTGGTCAAACACATGTACTAGAGCAGTATACCTGCAATAAATGTAAAGTGTGGTCAAATACATGTACTAGAGCAGTATACCTGCAATAAATGTAAAGTGTGGTCAAATACATGTACTAGAGCAGTATTCCTGCAATAAATGTAAAGTGTGGTCAAATACATGTACTAGAACAATATTCCTGCAATAAATGGCTATTCTTTTATCACAATACCACACACTACAGGTGCGCCTCAACCTACAATGGTTCAACTCAGGATATTTCAACTTTACGATGGTGTGGCAACAATTACTGTGGAGGTGAAACTTGAGATAATTACCCAATATGAAGGCAACAAGTCCATAACTTGTATTCATTTACTGACTTTTCAATACTGGTATTTAGTTAATTATTATTCAGTGACAGTAGTTATTTATTGACTTATTTATCATATCATTCATATCTGACAAAATATTTTCGATGGTTTTGTGGGAACATAACCCCACTGTAAGTCAATAAGCATCTGTAGTCCAAAATGTAACAAAAAAAGTATTTTACAATTCACATTATTCCAATTCTTATGAGATGACAAAGTTATTAATCTTTAAACACAAAAAAAAAAAATAATGCCACTACACTTTTTACAATAGTTAATAAAGTGATCTTCTCAATACATAAGAGTTTCACAAGGCAAGCCATTCAGCCTTTAATAATCCAGCCTGACAGACTTACCTTCAGTCATTGGGAAGCTCTAAACTCGTACTGATTATACAGCACCTGAGAAACAACAAATGACGGTTTTTTATATATAAGATGATTCAGTAAAAACACAGCAACAAGGCAAGGTGACCCAAAAAAGAAGACACTTTGACCATCATTCACACCATCACTGTCTTGTCAGAGGCACACAGATACACATCCTTAATAATTAAGTACTATTTGCAACTTTCTGTATTTAAAGCCCTTGGTTTACCTTCCTGCTACCTTAATAAAACACCGATAAAACAAGGATAATGTACTTACAAAACCGTTTATCCTAAAGTACACTAACTTACATTTACTGGTACATAAAACCTCTACGTATTAGAAAACACTAATTGTCAACTAAAATGCTAAACAATAATGACAAAAATTTGTAACTGGTCAATAATTTGGAAAGGAAATATTTAGGGAGCATTTGTTTCCTCATGTACTTTTATAGTGGCCCAGGGTGTACCTTTGTTAAGTGACTTTATAATGGTCCAAGCTATACCTTGTCAGTATAATGGTACAGGATGTACCTTGTCAAGCAACTTTATAAAGGGACAGGGGTGTGCATTTGGGGGGTCATTGAAGTAAATAAGAAAGAGTAGAGGACCTAGGACAAATATACATGAACCACGAACAATAAATACAACTACAGGCTGAGTATTGGAAGTCACGCCATTTATGAATACATACTAATGTCCCTTTACTAAGCCTAGGTAGTAGGTTGGTAGACAGCAACCGCCCAGGGGGGTATACCGTCCTGCCCAAATGAGTGTACAACGAAAACCTGTAATTGTTTTACATGATGGTAGGATTGCTGGTGTCTTTTGTCTGTCTCATGAACATGCAAGATTTCAGGTACGTCTTGCTACTTCTACTTACACTTAGGTCACACTACACATACATGTACAAGTATATATATATACACCCCTCTGGGTATTCTTCTATTTTCTTTCTAGTCCCTGTTCTTGTTTATTTCCTCTTATTTCCATGGGGAAGTGGAACAGAATTCTTCCTCCGCAAGCCATGCGTGTTGTAAGAATCAACTAAAATGCCGGGAGCAAGGGGCTAGTAACCCTTTCTCCCGTATAAATTACTAAATTTAAAAGAGAAACTTTCATTTTTCTTTTTGGGTCACCCTGCCTTTTGGGATACAGCCAATATATTGAAAGAAAGAAAGAAGTCTTCACTAAGATAAGATTTTATGTGAGAGAGTGTCCTCCTCCATAGGGAAGTGGAACAGAATTCTTCCTCTGTAAGCCATGCGTGTTGTAAGAGGGAACTAAAATGCCAGGAGCAAGGGGCTAGTAACCTCTTCTGTATATGTTACTAAATGTGAAAGGAGAAACTTCTGTTTTTCCTTTTGGGCCGCCCCGCCTCGTTGGGATACAGCCGGTGTATTGAAAGAAGAGTGTGTCCTCTGACCCCATAATGCTCTAGTTTTAGGTGCATGGTAAGATAAGATAAGATTTTGTTCGGATTTTTAACCCCGGAGGGTTAGCCACCCAGGATAACCCAAGAAAGTCAGTGCGTCATCGAGGTCTACTGTATCAAATGCTTTACTCAGGTCTATGAAGAGCCCCAGAGGATATTCATTTTTTTCAGTTGCTGTATATAGTAATTCGAGCATCTGAATAATTGATCATTTGTGCTTTTATTCAGGTCTAAACCCAAACTGGCAAAGGTTCAGTATATTATGGGATAGGAGGTAGGAGTAGATTTGTTTATGGATTATTTTTTCGAAGATTTCAGAGAGCAAAGGAGAGTTAGATGTTATTCTGTAGTTATTTAGCTCTGTATATATAGTTATACGTATAGTACTTTGAGGTGTCCCGTGCTGTCTTGAGTATGGATGGCAAGGGTCACCCTGATCCTACAGAACTAAGTAACTAAAGATCAATATATAATTTGCCTTTGTTCTCTAAAGTCTTCAAAAAAATAATACATAAACAAATCTACTCCTGCCTCCTATCCCATAACATACTGAACCCCTGTCACTTTGGGTTTAGGCTGAATAAAAGCACAAGTTAGATACTGGTCTGTTTTACCTCATGTTAATAATAGAATAAATGAACTTAATTACGAACTACTCTCAAAAATCTTCGGAAAATTAATTCATAAACAAATCTACTCCTACCTCATCTCCCAAAACATACTCAACCCCTGCCAATTTGGATTCAGGCTAATGATGCTATTATACTAATGATGCTATTATACACATGCTAGAACATATATACACTGCAATAGAGAAAAAAGAAGTCCCACTGGTTATCATAAATTGAGGTTATCATAGATTGATTGTATCATAAATTGTACTACCTCATACATTAACCCTTTGGGGGTCGACAGGTCCTCTCAGAGACTTGTTCTCAGGGTCGGCCAAATTTCAAAAAAAAAAAAATTATTTTTTCTTATGAGAAGATAGAGAATCTTTTCCCGATCATAATGGCACCAAAAGTATGAAATTTGATGGAAAACTTACGGAATTATGCTCTCGCGAAGTTAGCGGTCTCGACGATGTTTAAGCATCAGCGATTTTGCCCACTTTGAGCCCTATTTTCGGCCAATTCCAGTGTACTAGTCGACAAAAATCATAATTATTTCGCTAGAACTCCATTTTTTCCATCAAATGAGTACAAGAAACCACCCATTTACCGATTTCAACTATCCAATACAGTGGTCAGAATTTAGCAATTTTGCCTTTTCACACAAATTTCAAAAGATGCCAATTTCCAAATAGGGTCCAGAATAAACAAGAAAGACATTCCTGGCACTAAAATAACAAGTTCTCTGTTCGTTAGTCACATCCCCAGGCCCCTCTTATATTTCTTTGGCTTTCCACTTTGAATTTTTATTCTTACCAAAAAAAAAATAAGATTTACTGTTATGCAGACTACTGCATTAGTGTAGAAATGGTATAAATAATATCAGCGCACTTGTGAAAGAATATTAGACTCACCAGTTGATGTGTATTGGATGCTTGGCATGATTTGTTTACTTTGAAATTTGTAAAAATCGAATATTTCTGCTACTTTGAGCGTCAAATTTCAAGGGTACTTTTCATGTAAAACCAGTCAAAATCATCTCAATTTCTGTAATAGGTCTTCCATTCTATAAAATGAGACCAAGAAAAACCTAAATACAACAATAAATGACCATACGAAAATACAGTGCAAATTTCGCTGTTTAAATCCAAAAAACACGGTCAAAGTTTTTTTTTCTCAATAACGCACTGTGTTGCTGCAGGATTTTTTTATACTGTGCACACTGACCACAATAGACCACATTCTCAAATTTAGGCCTACCAGCTTTCTCTCACTATATTTGAGGGCATTAGAATATAGCATACAGTATATCAAAAACCCTGAGTCTAAGACGTACAGTACGTCCTGAAACCTCCAAAGGGCTAATAATAGAGTAAAATATAGAATATTTGTATTTTTACCACTGTAAAGAACTAATTACAACTTAAAAAATGTAAGACTGTATTACAGAAATTGTAACTACCTCAGATGCTCGAATTACTATATACGTACTGTACAGCACTGAAAAAATGAATGTCCTCTGGGTCTCATCACAAACCTATGGAAATCATTTGATACAGTTAGAAATCACTAAAACTAAAACTATATAAACTATCATGGGCTAACTACAAGTGCTGATATAATTGTTCATGACTACTACAAGTACAGTGGATGCTCAGTTAACGGCCCCATTGGCTAATGGAAAAACAGTTAGCGGCACTTTTTGCATCCAAAATATTGCTAGGCTAACGCCCAAAGAACTTGATTAAGGGCATTCGTCCCAAACGTGTCCACGCGCCTGAGCCACGGCCACCCGTCCACTCCATGTATTGTGGCCATTGTTTTTACAAGCCATTGAGATGATATCCACGCATACATGTGATATATTTTGTATTATTCCATTGTTTTTAGTGCTTGTAACTGCCTAAATATACCACCATGATGGGCCCAAAGAAAGCTTCTAGTGCAGCCCGTGTGGTAAAGAAGGAAGGAAGCACAAGCGAATTAAAAAAAAAAAAAAACCGTAGCAAGACCAAATTGGAGGAGGAAAGAGAGGAGAATGTGGCCTTCTGCAGTGATTCAAGTGATTCTATTCCTTCTACGATACGTACGATACTAAAAAGCAGATCAGTATCGCTAAAGGCTATAGTGCCGCCAGTTATAAAGTTAGAATTAACAGTGAGGCAAATAAGTTAAGCGAGTAAGCGACAGAAAATGATATGAAAGTAATCACCAATGTGTTGGATGTGTTAGAACCCGCTGAACCATATGCCGCCCTGCTACGTATCTACCACCACCCTAAACCTCTGCCAGCAATCATCCTCCATCGAAACTCTAATTAAACAAACATCCCGTCCAAGTAAGTGTAAATATAAGTGTGAGTATAAAATTAAATTTTTTTTTTTTTCAACCAACCGGACGCCGTATCCCACACCAAGGCGGGGTGACCCAAAAAGAAAAAATGAAAGTTTCTCTTTTAAATTTATAATTTATACAGGAGCAGGGGTTACTAAGCCCCTTTCCACCTGGCATTTTAGTCGCAATCTTACAACACGCATGGCTACGGAGAAGAATTCTGTCCAATCTTCCCCATGGAGATAAAAGTAAATGTAACTGTAAATATAAAATGACCCCCATGGAAATACGTAAGTCACTCTGAATTTTTGGGTTATCCAGGTACTTTACACACATGGTGAGCTATGTAAGATAATCAACGTACATAACTATTTTGTGTAGCACCTGAAATAAACTTATTTATAAATTACAATGTAAATATTTTCTTTAAATTAAAAATAAAATGTAAATATTCTTATTTATAAATTACGTACATTAATGTGATAGTGGTGGTGGTTCTGCGCCGCCTCACCTCCACCACCACTAATGTACGGTGTCTCTCAGTGGGGTTCCCTGGGGGTTCTGCTGCCGCCTCACCTCCCCCACCTCATGTATGGCGTCTCCGCAGTGGCCATTATAAACCCAACAACAACCTTCCACCACTTACCCCTCACATACATTTATAACATATTTTATTCATTTTAGAATATATATCATGTTTCCTATGTTATTAAATAGTGTTTTATTTAATGTCCATATTAGCATGAATTGTGATAGATAAATGAGCCATAGAGCTATAATAGCATCATATTGAGCATATAAACTCGCCTTCCTCTCCCCTCCAACCTGTCCTGCATACACCAACAAGAGTCAATAAAGGGGTAAGTGTTATGTTTTAAATAGTCATATTATTCATTTAATTATTGCATTATATTTATTTGTCATTTGTTTTCTGTATTTATATTTAATCTTAAAAAAAAATGTTTTTTGCTAATAAATTTTGCTGTCTCAAAACAATCAAGAAAACTGTTCTTATGACCAAGAAAAATGAACCTTATAAGAAATTAATTTGGTGATCAGGACAATAACCTTGTATCGGGACAATGACGCTGTGACAGAAACAGTGACCAGTTTTACCTGGAGAGCGCTCTGGGGTTCAACACCCCTGTGGCCCGTCTTTGACCAGGCCTCATGGTGGATCATGGCCTTAATCAACCAGTTGATACTGTGGCCTCACGCAATCCCAACATATGAACTACAGCCCAGCTGGTCAGTACTGACTTTAGGTGCCTGTCCCGTCTGCTTGAAGACACCCAGGGGTTTATAGGTAATCTCACTTAGTATGCTGGGAGGCCCAGTTTGAAAAACAGACTTGGGCCCTGACATATTTGTTGTTGTCTCTTAACTGTGCTAGTGACAAACCCCTGCCTTTTCATTGGGGGGATGTTGCATCACTTCCGATCTTTTGCTTTCGTAGGAGTGATTTTCGTGTGCAAGTTTTGTGTACAAATCCCTCTAGAATTTTCCGAGTGTATATAATTATGTATCTCTCTGCTGTGTTTCTAGGAGTACAGTTTCAGGAACTTCAAGCTCTCCAGTAATTTGAGGTGTTATATCTCCGTTATGCGCAGCCGTGAATGGATCTCTGTACATTTCTAGGTCACAATTTCACCTGCCTTTAAAAGGTGCCTGTTAGTGTCAGCAATATTCCAGCCTAGATAGAAACTAGAGACCTGAAGAGTGTCATGTGAGCAGGACAATAACCATGTAAGGCAGGACAATGACCATGCGAGCATGACAAGGACCTTGTGAGCAGGACAAAAGACCTTGTAGCAAAAAAAATACTGACCTTGTGAGCAAAGACAGAGATGCCCTCTCTCAGTATGTTTCTTCAAATTCGACAGCAATCCTACGTCCATGTCTTTACGAACCAATGGTCAGGGGCACGGCTCCACCTCACAAGAATAAACATGTTGTCGCTGCCACAGAAATAAAATAACTAAGTCACCCAGGAGAAATAAAACATGGCAAGCTTTGTAACCAGTTAGTTGATGGAGGTTTGAGCCTTCACCCAGTATCCAACTGGTGTGGGTCGCATCCTGGGACAAAATCACTGTATTTCAACAACTCATGATTTGTTTTATTTCAATGGTTCAGCATTGGGAGATAACTGGGAGAGCTACACCCACCCCACACCCCTAAATAAAAAAATGCACAATACCGTGACTGGAACGATACACAAATAACCCGCCCCAGTCACAGACCATCAGTTTTATAGGAATGCGGGGTGGTTTCTGGAGACATTTATGGGAAAAAAAAATCGTCTAATACCCAAAATGCAGAAACCCCAATTGCAGAAATGCTCTACATAACAAGGGAATTTTCCTATACACACAGTATATGTCACTGATGTCAGTTATGGACTGTATACCTTGTACAGTTAGACCTTGACTTAAACAACATATTGAGAATCTTGAGTATCATATCATTACAGGAGCCCTCCAATTCACAAGGGTTGGGATCAAGAACCTCGCGAATCTTGAAAATTCGCAAATGCTTGGTGCATAAATATGATGTAGGGAAATATAATAATACTGTAGTGCTCGCTAATGTTTTGATGCGCAAATATATTGCAGCGAAATACAATAATAGCATTTACTTAGCCTAACAACATTGCTTCCTTAACCTACCGAACCATGAACAATCATAAAACACATTGAAAACATCATAAAATAATGTATATCCCCCCACCCCCACATGTTATGATTGGGCGGGGTCGGGCATTTTTGAATATTTGAAGCTCGTGAAAGTGGAGGGCTAGCTGTATTGTGTATAATATCATTATTATACACAATACAGAAAGTCCCCAATGTGTTCTAAGTTGAAGACTTCCTCTATAATGAATATTATAGACAATACACGAGATACTCGAGGTGTTTTTAAAGTCAAGGATTACTGTACATGAACAGCAGAATAAGATTATTAATATTATTATTAATTACTATTTATTATCTGTCAAGCTAAAACAAATTCTTACAACAAAACACTAACCATTCTTTATTTCAAGCACCAACAGGATCACAAGTTTAGATTGCACCAACATATAAACATCACTGATTAAAGCCCAGGAAGGTGCTCCTTGACTTACGATGGGATTATGTTCTAACGAACCCATCGTAAGTTGAAAATGTCATAGGAGAATATAAATATGATATGCTAAATAAATAACAAATTAATAACTACTGTCATTCAATCAGTAAATAAACAAATAATTACTGTAACTAACTAAATACAGCCCTCATCCTCACGAAGCGACGTACTTCCTTTAACCGATGCTCGGACTTAGCATGGGCTCTCTGACCAGTATTCCTACCTAAATAATGTATATTAGAGCTGATTTCCTCTCTTCTGTTTATTACAATATACAGTACACTGCTGTATTGGTTGACACAAACCCACTACCATTATAATATGCTCCTCACTTAGCGACGAATTTGTTATGCTGTGGTAACATGAATGGAACCTCCATCGTTAATGAGGAGAGGCTGTACCAGTATAAAAAGTAAATGAATGAATACAAGTTACCTTCATGTCGTGTAATTATCTTAAGTTTTCATCTCCAAAGTAATTGCTGCTACACCATCGGAAATTTTAACTCTCGTAAGTTCGAACTATTGTAAAGTCAATCATATTGTAAATTGAAACCCAAAATGCTCTGCATTACATAGAGCCTTCCTGCTTGCACACCTAAAATGGTCACCCATCACTGTACAACACTGTAACATGTTAACCATCACTGTACAAGCACGTATCAAAGGACGCCCCTGGAAATAAGTCACTCAGACTTTTTTGTATCCCCAGGTTCTCTACACATATGCTGCTATTTAAATGATAATTCTATGTAACTGTAATTGTGTATAACCTGAATAAACTTCTTATCTAACTTACTTACATGTCAACCCATCATTGTACAACACTGTACATGTCACCCCTCACTGACAAGCACTGTATCATGTTACCCACAATGTACAAGAACTATCATGTCAACTCATCACTGACAAAGCACTGATCATGTCACCCATCACTGTACAATCACTACATGCCAATCATCATTGTACAAGCACTGTATCATGTCACCCACACTGTACACACCTTGCATCATGTCAACCATCACTGTACACACAATGTATCATGTCAACCATCACTGTAACATTGTAAATCATTCACCCATCACTGTACAAACATTGTATCATGTCACCCATTCCATTTGTACAAGCACTGTATCATTTCACCCAACACTGTAACAAACATTGTATCATATCACCCATCACTACATTATATCCTGTCACCCACCACTGTTACAAAGCACTATCATGACAATCATCACGTGTCAAGCACTATAAGTCATCCATCCTGTAGCATGTATCATGGTCACCCATCACTGTACATTGTATCATGTCACCCATCACTGTACAAACATTGTATCATGTCAACCATCACTGTACAAATTTGTATCATGTCAACCATCACTGTACGAACATTGTTTAAGCTGAAAATTATACATTTTTAAACTTTGTCTGTGCCCGTTAGTGGTGTAGGTTTGAACCTTCATCCAGTATCATGGTAACAAGTTGAGCCCATAAGTGGTGGAGGTGTGACCATTATGTGGTACGGAGGTGTGACCAGTTAGTGTTGGAGGTGCAACCAGTTTAGTGTGTGGAGGATTGACCAGTTAGTGGTGGAGGTGTGACCAGTTAGTGGTGGAGGTGTGACCAGTTAGTGGTGGAGGTGTGACCAGTTAGTGGTGGAGGTGTGACCAGTTAGTGGTGGAGGTGTGACCAGTTAGTGGTGGAGGTGTGACCAGTTAGTGGTGGAGGTGTGACCAGTTAGTGGTGGAGGTGTGACCAGTTAGTGGTGGAGGTGTGACCAGTTAGTGGTGTAGGTGTTACCATTAGTGAGGTGTGACCATAATAGTGGTGGAGGTGTGACCTAGTTAGTGGTGGGAGGGTGACCATTAGTGGGAGGTGTGACCAGTTAGTGGTGATGTGTGACCAGTTATGGGTGGAGGAGTGACCAGTTAGTGGTGTAGAGTGACAGTATAGTGGTGGAGGTGTGACCAATTATTGGGTGAGGTGTGACCCAGTTAAGTGGTGGTGTGTGTGACCAGTTAGTGGTGGGAGGTGTGACCAGTTAGTGTGGAGGTGTTACATTAAAGTGGTAGAGGAGTGACCATTAGTGGTGGAGGTGTGACCAGTTAGTGGTGGAGGTGTGACAGTTAGTGGTGGAGTGTGACCAGTTAGGTGGAGGTGGTGTGACCCCAGTTTAGTGGATGGAGGTGTGACCAGTTAGTCACTCATCATTACTCACCCCATGTACAGCAGTTTGAATCCCAATCCGGTTCCTTTCGTTCGAGGAGTTTCAGATTCATCTAATGACTTACCTCCATGTTCAGTGACTTTCCTTTCAACGCCTTCACAGAGACAACATACTACACGGGGCGCACTGAACTAGTCTCCAGGCCCCCTGATGACACGATCCCGATGTGCCGGTGAAGATTAGAACCTCAGATGAACCAAAGGATTTTGGCATCATGCCCAGCGAAATTTCATAGCCGGTGTCACGAATTGACTGTCTTGCCATCTCTGTTTTGCGGTAATTATGGGCGGTCCCAATGTGCCTGTAGGAATCAACCTAGATTCAATATTTACTGATTATCCTAATTACAGTGGACCCCCGGTTAACGAACTTTTTCATTCCAGTAGTAAAAAGTTTCAGGTGCCAGTACTGACCGAATTTATTCCCAAAAGGAATATTGTTGAAGTAATTATCCATTTCAACCCCAAACATACACTGTACAAACTCACTTAACATAAATACACTTACATATTGGTCAGCATTTGAGGTGATCGATAAGCGGGGTGGTCGACTGTATTTGTATTATTATAGTCATATACTGATAATAAGACTGACAGAACTTATTGTCAGTACACTACTGCCAGTAGAGTATTGCCCATCGTGCAGGGGTATTTGTAATGGCATACCATGAAGTGTGTGTGATGCCCAAGTGCTAGGAACATACCATGAAGGGTGTGTGATGCCCAAGTGCTAGGAACATACCATGAAGGGTGTGTGATGCCCAAGTGCTAGGAACATACCATGAAGGGTGTGTGATGCCCAAGTGCTAGGAACATACCACAAAGGGTGTGTGATGCCCAAGTAGTTATCCTAGGTTCCCTACACATATGCTGCTATGTATGATAATTCTATGTAACTGTATTTGTGTTTACCTGAATAAACTTACTTACTTACTTACTTACTTACTTAGTAGCATACCATGAAGGGTGTGTGATGCCTAAGTATTAGGAGACAAAGACCAAGTCCATTAAGAAGACTCACGAAATCGTAATGACACGATTGCAAACAAACCATACCCCGGCCGGGATTGAACCCGCAGTCTGGAGTTTTTGAGACTCTCTGACCGCGGGTTCAATTCCGGCCGGGGTATGGTTTGGTCCATTAAGAATGTTGATCATGCCAGCAAATCCAGAAATACTTGCCGACCACCACCCGACAAACGCTGGCCTTGCCTTCACACATAACCTCTCGTAGTCCCAGCACCGATGTTCTGAAAACACAAAATACTGTTGAATTTCTCAGCTCACACACTGATTTCCGGGGGTTGATTCGTGTACGGTGGAAACAGTAGGTCGTGTTTCCTTAAGACACCTGCTTTCACGGTTCACCTAGCAGAAAGTATGTACGCAGGGTGTTAGTCACCTTAAAACCTGCTGTCACTGTTCACTCTAGCAGAGACCATTGTGGTGTCATCCTGGGGGACAATTTGAGAAACCACAATGGAAAATATGAAAGACAAAATTCCCCTCTATGACCCCTTTGACTTTCTTGGGTTATCCTGGGTGGCTAACTCTCCCTACCCTGGGTTTAATCCTGGGTGGCTAACTCCTCCGCTAACCCATGGGTTAACCTGGGTGGCAACGTCTCCTTTACCCTGGGTAATCCTGGTGCAGAACTCCTCCCTACCCTGGGTTATCCTGGTGGCTAACTCCCTTAACCCTGGATAAACCTGGCTGGCTAAATCACTACCTTATCCTGGGTGGATAACTTCCCTACCTGGTTATCCTGGTGCTAACACTCCCTACCCTGGTTTATCCTGGGTAGCTAACTCTTCCTTACCCTGGATTGGTCCTGGCTGGCATAACACTCCCTACCCTGGGTTATCCTGGTGGCCTAACTCCCCTATCCTGGTTATCCTGGTTAGCTAACACTCCCTACCCTGGGTTATCCTGGGTAGCTACTCCTCCTAACCCTGATAATCCTGGCTGGCTAACACGCCCTACCCTGGGTTATCCTGGGTGGCTAACTCACCCTATTCTGGGTTATCCTGGGTAGCTAACACCTCCCCACCCCAGGTTATCCTTGGTGTGCCTAACCTCACCCTCGCCACCCCAGGTTATCCAGGGTAAGTAATAAGTAATTAATAAATTTATTCAGGTATACACAATACAGATTACAAAAAGTTAGTCATACATAGCAGGAAGATATGAGTAGAGATAACCCTCCCCCAGGTAAAAAAAGCTAAAACAAATATATGTGATCTTACCTTCTCAAAAATAGCCTCAAGGAGCGGCATGTTTGCTTCCTGGGCTTTAATATGTGAGAGAAGAACAAAGTACGTTCTGTTTTGGTATAATCTTATCAAAGGCACCTTCTTTCACCCCTATGATCACCCCGGTGCTTCAGAAGGTCACTCTTTGTATCATTGGCTCCCACATTCTGATAGGCCCAGTAATGATAAGACACATTAATCTCCCTATACCCTGAGGGATATCTTCCAAGACCTACCATGGATGCCCAAAACCACAGATCAGTATCCCCAACCATATGCACATACAGTGGTACCCCCGAGTTTTGAACAGCTCCCCAACTCGACCAGTTATATAAGTGTATTATGTCGTGCCCTGTAAGTGTATTTTTGGGGGTCTGAAACGACTAATCTAATTACATTATTCCTTATGGGAACAAATTCCTTCAGAACGGCACTTGAACAGCCTTCTGGAATGAAGAAATTTGAACCTCAGAAACTACTAACGTTGTTTCTCACTTACATACATACCTATGATGAAAGTTTACATTGATAAATTACACACAGTAAGTGGAGAAGTTATCACTTTTTTACTATTGAGAAGCACTTGATGGCTTGTCTTAGACATCTGAGACAACTGCCACCATCACTACTGTCATGTCTTAGTCTCTGAACAACTGCCACCATCACTAACTGTCATGTCTTAGTCCTCTGAACCAACAGTCCACCATCACTACTGTCCTGTCTTACCAACATTATTAAAGCTAAATTAAGGAATTTTTCAGGCCACGGTAACAGCGTGGATAACCGAAACTGAAGAAACCGAATCTCTGCATATGAGGTTCTACTGTAACAGAAACCGTTGAATATAAGATTGGAGGATCACTGCAGCCAGGCCTACTGGCCAATGGAAATAAGTCACGACTTTTTTAGGTTATCCCAGGTTCTCTACACATATGCTGCAGTGTATAACCTAGGAGTAAGACCTGGAGATAGTTCCGGGGTCAACGCCCTCAGTGGCCCGTTTCTGTGACCAGGCCTCAAGGTGACCATGGCCCTGATAACAGGCTGTTATTAACTAGCCCACACAGGTCCAATGTACCAACCACAGCCTCGCTGGTCAGGTACGACTTTAGGTGCCTGTCCAGTGCCTGGTAGAAGACAGCCAGGGACCTTGAAGACAACCAGGGTCTTAAAGACCACCAGGGGTCTTGAAACAACCGAGTGGTCTTGAAGATCAACCAGGGTTTAAAGACAACCAGGGGTCTTGAAGAACAACCAGGGTCTTGAATACAACCAGTGGTCATGAAGACGTCAGGGGTCTATTGTAATCCCTTATGTAATGCTGGAGGCAGTTGAACCAGTCTTGTATGAAAATCTATGTAACCGTATTTGTAGTATACCCTGAATAATTACTTACTTACAACGTTTAAATTACAATTAAGTTTGCTAAGTACAAAGAAAATTCCACTATCATCTGGGGCATATCGGCAGACTAATCCAGTACATAATAAACTACTAAAATCTGGACACATTTTTTCAGCCTATTTTTAAAGTCACCTATAATGCTACCTTCAAACATTGTATGCTAATTTGTGTAACTGTATTTATGTGTACTGTAAGTAAATAAAACCCTTACAGTATTGAGGGAGATTAACTAGGAAACTTTAGGAACGGTGCCCCGTGTCCAGGTGGTTTCTACAGTGAGGGTCCAGGTTTGATTCCAGCCAAGGTTGAAATACATTAACGTGTTTCTTACACGGTTGTCTATGTTCACCCATCAGTAAATGGGTACCTTGTTGAGTTAGTTGACTGGTGTGGGTGGCATCCTGAGGTGTTAAATGAACTGGTGTGGTGGCATCAGTGTGTTAGTGGACTGGTGTTGGTGGCATCCTGGGTGTTAGTGGACAGGTGTGGTGGCATCTGGTGTTAGGACTGGTGTGTGTGGCATCCTTGGGTGTTTGGGAACTGGTGTGGGTGGCATCCTGTGTTAGTGGACTGGTGCGGGTGGCATCCTGGTGGTTAGTGACTGGTGAGGGTGCCATCCTGGTTGTTTTAGTGGACTGGTGAGGGTGGCATCCTGTGTTTAGTGGACTGGTGTGGTGTTGTCATCCTGGGTGTTAGTGGAGCTGGGTGGGTGGCATCCTGGGTGTTTAGTGGACTGGTGTGGTTGCATCCTGGTGTTAGTGGACTGGTGTGGGTGGCATCCTGGGACAGTCTCTTGAAAACTTTGTGTTATCCTGGTGGATAATTTATATATATTTTAATTAATACATGTTACAAGTACTAAAATATAATATTTTACATGTACCTGAACTAAATAATATATTTACCTGTACTCAATAATTATACAACAAATTAACGCTTGATATATGGAGTAAAATTTGGGCATATAATGATCACAGCAGCAACATCAAGGTACCAACCTTGATGTGTACAACCTTGATAATAAACCCGTTATGAACTAAAAAACCATGATAATAAACCAACTATAACAATAACCAGCTATAACAATAAACCAGTTTAACAATAAACCAGTTCTAACAAAACCATGCTATAACAAATAATAAACCAGTTATAAAACAATAAATAAACCAAGTTATAACAAAACTAAACCATTATAACAATAAATAAACCAGTTATCATAAAAAAACCAGCATAATTAACCATTATATAATAAACCAATTATAAACAATAAAATAAAATAGTTATAATACACCAGTTATAACAATAAACTAGTTATAATAAACCAGTTATAACAATAAACCAGACACCATTATTATTATTGTAATCAAGAGGAAGCGCTAAACCCGGAGGATTATACAGCTCCTGGGGGGGGGGGTGGGGGACGTGGAAGGCATTCAGGCTTAATTCGGGAACTGGAGGCACATAATAACAATTCCCCTAAATCAAGAGCCCCTGACCAGCATCAAGGAACCTTCCTTGAGCGGCCGGGGAACTGGAGCACAGATCCAATTCCCTGGATCAAGAGCCCCTGACCAGCATCAAGGAACCTTCCTTGAGGGGCCAGACACCACTAATAAACCCGCCACTCACAAGTATTCCTACACTATTAACAAGTCTTATGTACGTTACTTACTGTACGTTATTCCCTGTACTTTGTACATATTACACTTACTTTGTACGTGATTCCCTGACAAACAATAAAAAGTATTCACTAACATTGATGTTTTTCCTGAGTGCGCACGCGCACCGCGCGCCACACTACACAAGGAGTGCCAACTTCTTTTCAATTATTTAATGGAATTATGGCGCAGACGGTAAACCTGTAGGGGGCCAGTGCAACTCCAGGGGGGTGAGGGGCGTTAATGAGGTTGAGATATTGTGGTATAAAAGGTAGCTGCAAGTTCCTGATCAAGACACTTTAAATCACAATTAATACATGGCACTCATGCCCCTCTTTCCCCTTGACAACTTAAAAAAGTTTTATTTAGTAAGTAAATAAGTTAAATAAGTGTATTAATAATAAATAATTACATAAGTTAATATTATTTAAATAAGATAAATAAGTGTAATAATAAGTAAAAAAGTTAAATAGTAAATTAATTAGGTAAATAAAATAAGTGATGAATAAGTACACTAAGTTAAATAAGTATATTAATAATTAACTAAATAAGTGTATAAAATAAGTAAATAATTTAAATAAGTATATAAATAATTAAATAAGGTTAAATAAAGTGTCTTAAAAGTAAAAATAAGTTAACTAGTGTATTAATAATAAAATAAGTTAAATAAGTGTATTAATTAATAAGTAAATAAGTATATTAATAAGTAAATAAATATGTTATTTATAAGTCTTACAAGACACACTACATCTCCAATACACACAATAGTCTTACAAACACAACTGTATCCTTAACAAGACACGCTGTATTCTTTACAAGACAAACTACAGTCTTACAATACCCACTATAGTCTTACAAAGACACACTATCGACCTAACAAGACAAACTAGATTCTTACAAGACAACACAAGTCTTACAAGGCTCACTGCAGTCCATACAAGACACACTAGAGTCTGACAAGACACCCAAAAACCCCCAAACAGTACAAGAACACACTACATCTGACAAGAACACACAGTCCCTTGCAAGACACACTACAGTCTTACAAGAACACACAACATCTACAAGACACACTAAAGCCTTACAAGACACACTACAGTCTTAACGAGACACACATATTCTTACAAGACACACTGAAGTCTTACGAAACACACATAGCTTGCAAGACACACAGTAGTCCTTACAAGACACACTACAGACCCTTACAAGACCTACAACATCTTACAAGACACCACATCAGTCTTACAAACACATTACAGTCTCCCAAGATCACACTACAGTCTTACAAGACACACTACAATCTACAAACATACAACAGTCTTACAAGACACACATCAGTTCTTACAAGACACATTACAGTCTCACAAGAAACACACAACATCTTGCAATACACACTACAGTCGTACAAGACACACAACAGTCTTACAAACACACTACAGTCTTACAAGACACACTAAGTCTTACCAAGACACACTACAGTCTTACAAGACACATACTGTATCTTACAAGACACACTGTAGTCTTAAACAAGAACACCTACATTCATACAAACCCACATATATTCTTTCAAGACACATCTATAGTCTTAAAAAGACACACTAGAGTCCTACAAGACACACTGCAGTCTTACAAGCTCCCTGCAGTCTTACAAGACCACACTACAGTCTTACAAGACACACTAAGTCTGACAAGGCCCACAAACTACAGTCTTACAAGACACACTCAGAGTCTTACAAGACACACTACCGTCTTACAAGACACACTACAGTCATGCAAGACACTCTACAGTCTTTACAAGACACAACTACCAGTCATACAAGACACACTACAGTCTTACAAGACCCTCTACAGTCTTACAAATCACCCTATAGTCTTACACGGCACACTACATACATAAGACACACAACGTCCTTACAAGACATACTATCAGTCTACAAGACACATTTCAGTCTACAAGACACACTACATCTTTCAGACACACTACAGTCTTACAAGACACACTACAGTCTTACAAGACACACACAGTCATAACAAGAACACACTATATTCTTACAATGCACACTACAGTCTTACAAGAGACACACTACAGTCTTACAAGACGACACTAACAGTCATACAAGACACAGTACAACTTTACAATACACACTACAGTCTTACCATAGACACACTACAGTCTTACAAGACACACTACGTCTTAGAGACACACTACATTCTTACAGACCACTACAGTCTACAAAACACACTAACAGTCTTACAATACACACTACAGTCTTACAAGACACACTTCAGTCTAACAAGACACAACACTCTAGTCTTACAAGACACACTACATTCTACAAGACACACTACAGTCTTTACCAACACACCCTGTAGTGTTTTTACAAGAACCACTGTATCTTACAAGACACACTAAGTCTTACAAGAAACACAACAGCCCTTACAAGACACACTACAGTCTTACAAGACACACTACAGTCTAACAAGACTCACTACAGTCTTACAAGACACACTACAGTCTTACAAGACACACTACAGTCTTACAAGACACACTACAGTCTTACAAGACACACTACAGTCTTGCAAGACACACTGTAGTCTTACAAGACACATTGTAGTCTTACAAGACACACTACAGTCTTACAAGACACACTACAGTCTTACAAGACACACCATCGTCTTACAAGACACACTAGAGTCTTACAAGACACACTACAGTCTTACAAGGCTCACTGCAGTCTTACAAGACACACTAGAGTCTTACAAGACACACTACAGTACAAGACACACTACAGTCTTACAAGACACACTACAGTTTTGCAAGACACACTACAGTCTTTCAAGACACACTACAGTCTTACAAGACACACTAAAGTCTTACAAGACACACTACAGTCTTACAAGACACACTGTAGTCTTACGAGACACACTGTAGTCTTGCAAGACACACTTAGGTCTTACAAGACACACTACAGTCTTGCAAGACACACTACAGTCTTACAAGACACACTACAGTCTTACAAGACACACTAAAGTCTTACAAGACACACTACAGTCTTACAAGACACACTACAGTCTTAATAGACACACTATGGTCTTACAAGACACACTACAGTCTTACAAGACACACTAGAGTCTTACAAGACACACTACAGTCCTACAAGACACACTAGAGTCTTACAAGACACACTACAGTCTTACAAGACACACTACAGTCTTACAAGACACACTACAGTCTTACAAGACACACTATAGTCTTGCAAGACACACTAGAGTCTTACAAGACACACTACAGTCCTACAAGACACACTCTAGTCTTACAAGACACACTACAGTCTTACAAGTCACACTACAGTCTTACAAGACACACTACAGTCTTACAAGACACACTACAGTCTTGCAAGACACACTACAGTCTAGCAAGACACACTACAGACTTAATAGACACACTACTGTCTTACAAGACACACTACAGTCTTACAAGACACACTACAGTCTTACAAGACATATTACCGTCTTACAAAACACACTACAGTCTTACAAGACACACTACAGTCTTGCAAGACACACTATAGTCTTACAAGACACACTACAGTCTTACAAGACACACTTCAGTCTTGCAAGACACACTATAGTCTTGCAAGACACACTACAGTCTTGCAAGACACACTGCAGACTTAATAGACACACAACAGTCTTACAAGACACACTACAGTCTTACAAGACACACTACAGTCTTACAAGACACATTACCGTCTTACAAGACACACTACAGTCTTACAAGACACACTACAGTCTTGCAAGACACACTATAGTCTTACAAGACACACTACAGTCTTACAAGACACACTTCAGTCTTGCAAGACACACTTCAGTCTTGCAAGGCACACTACAGTCTTGCAAGACACACTATAGTCTTACAAGACACACTACAGTCTTACAAGACACACTTCAGTCTTGCAAGACACACTTCAGTCTTGCAAGACACACTACAGCCTTACAAGACACACTACAGTCTTAATAGACACACTACAGTCTTACAATACACACTACAGTCTTACAAGACACACTACAATCTTACAAGACACACTATAGTCTTACAAGACACACTACAGTTTTTACAAGACACATTACAGTCTTAAAAACATACTACAGTCTTACAAGACACACTTTAGTCTTACAAGACACACTACAGTCTTGCAAGGCACACTACAGTCTTGCAAGACACACCATAGTCTTACTAACAAA
>NC_069486.1:21943675-21985262 GCF_026875155.1 Cherax quadricarinatus | reverse complement strand
TGTCTTGTTTGACGTAGTGGGTTTTTTGTAAGAACTGTGGTCTTTAAAACGAATGGTCTATTAAGTCGCAGTGTGTCTTTCAAGACTGTATGTTCTTGCAAGACTATAGTGTGTCTTGCAAGAAAAGAAGTGTGTCTTGAAGACGTAGTGTTCTTTTAAGACTATAGTGTGTCTTGCAAGACTGTAAGTGTGTCTTGTAAGACTGAGTGTGTCTTGTAAGACTGTAGTGTGTCTTGTAAGACTGAAGTGTGTCTTGTAAGACTGTAGTGTGTCTTGTAAGACTGTAGTGTGTCTATTAAGTCTGTAGTGTGTCTTGCAAGACTGTAGTGTGTCTTGCAAGACTATAGTGTGTCTTGTAAGACTGTAGTGTGTCTTGTAAGACTGTAGTGTGACTTGTAAGACTGTAGTGTGTCTTGTAAGACTAGAGTGTGTCTTTTAGGACTGTATTTTGGTCTGGTAAACTCTAGTGTGTCTTGCAAGACTATAGTGTGTCTGTAAGACTGTAGTGTGTCTTGTAAGACGTAGTGTGTCTTGTAAGACTGTAGTGGTCTTGTAAGACTAAGTGTGTCCTTGTAGGACTGTAGAGTGTCTTGTAAGAAATCTAGTGTGTCTGTAAGACTGTAAGTGTGTCTTGTAAGACCATAGTGTGTCTATTAAGACTGTAGTGTGTCTTGTAAGACTGTAGTGTGTCTTGTAAGACTGTAGTGTGTCTTGTAAGACTGTAGTGTGTCTTGTAAGACTGTAGTGTGTCTTGCAAGACTGTAATGTGTCTTTTAAGACTATAGTGTGTCCCTTTTAAGACCCGTTTTGTCTTTGTAAGACTAAAGGTGTGTCTTGCAAAAACTGTAGTGTGCCTTGCAAGACTGTAGGTGTCTTTTAAGAAATAAAGTTTTTGTCTTTTAAGCCCGTAGTATGTCTTTTAAGGGCTGTAAATGGGGTTTTTGTAAGACTTGTGGGGGTCTTGTAAGACTATGTGTGTCTTGGGAAGATTGAGGTTTTTTGTTTAAAACTGTTTGTGTGTCTTGTAAGATGTATGTTCTATTAAACTGTAGTGTGTCTTTGTAAGGCTTTTGGTGGGCTTTTAAGACTGTATGTGTCTTGTAGACTGTAGTGTGGGTTTTTAAAACTGTAGGTTGTCTTGGGGAAGAATGTAGTGTGTCTTGGGAAGAAATGTAGTGTGTCTTGTTTAAAACTGTAGTGGGGCCCTTTTAAAACTGTAGTGTGTCTTTAAAAACTGTAGTGTTTCTTTTAAGACTGGCAGTGAGCCTTGAAAGACTTTGTGTGTCTTTAAGACTGTAGTGTGTCTTGTAAGACTGTAGTGTGGGCTTGTAGACTGTATTGTGTCTTGTAAACTGTAGTGTCTGTCTTGTAAGACGTAGTGTTTTCTTGTAAGACGTATGTGTCTTGTAAGACTACAGTGTGTCTGTTGTAACACCTACAGTGTGTGTTGTATGACTGTGTAGTGTGTCTTGTAAACTGTAGTGTGTCTTGTAAGACTAAGTGTGTCTTGTAGACTGAATGTGTCTTGAAGACTGTATGTGTCCCTTGTAAGATCTGATTGTGTCTTGTAAGACTGTAGTGTTTCTTGTAAGACTGTATTGTGTCCTCTTAAGACTGTAGTGTTTTCTTGTAAGACTGTATGTGTCTTGTAAGACTGGTATGTGTCTTGTAAGACGTACTGTGTCTTGTAAGACTGTATGTGTCATGTAAAGACTGTAGTGTGTCTTTAAGACTGTAGTGTGCCTTGTAAGACTAATATGTGTCTTGTAAGACTGAAATGTGTCTTGTAAGACTGTAGGTATGGTCTTGTAAGACTGTAGTGTGTCTTGTTAAGAGACTGTAGTGTGCTGTAAGACATAGGGGGTCATGTAAGACTTGTAGAGTGTCCTTGTAAGACTGTAGTGTGTCTTGTAAGACTGTAGTGTCTTGTAAGACTGTAGTGTGTCTTGCAAGACTGAGTGAGTCTTGTAAGGACTGGTATGTGTCTTGTAAGTCTGAAGTGTGGTCTTGTAAGACGTAGTATAGTCCTTGTAATACTTTAGTGTTCTTTAAGACAGTGTGTGTCTTGTAAGACTGCAGTGAGCCTTGTTAAGACTGCAGTGTGTCTGTAAGACTCTAGTGTGTCCCTTTAAGACTATATTGTGTCCTTGAAAGACTATATAGTGTCTTGAAGACCGTAGTGTGTCTTGTAAGACTACAGTGTGTCTTGTAAGACTACAGTGTGTCCTTGTAAAGACTTAGTCTGGATGTCTTATGTAAGACTGTAGTGGTTCTTGTAAGACTGTAGTGTGTCTTGTAAGACGTAGTGTCCTTGAGTAAGACTGTATGTGTGTATTGCAAGACTGTATGTGTCATTGTGAGACCCTGTAATGTGTCTTGTAAGACTGAAGGGTGGTCTTGTAAGACTGTTGTATGTCTTGTAAGATTGTAGCTGTGTATTGTAAGACTGTAGTGTGACCTTGTAAGACTACAGTGTGTCTTGCAAACACAGTGTGTTTTCGTAAAGACTACAGTGTGGTCTTGTACGACTATAGTGTGTCTTGTAAGACAGTAGTGTGTCTTGAAGACTTTAGTGTGTCTTGTAAGACTGTAGTGTGTAACTGTTACGACTGTAGTGTGTCTTGGCAAGACTGTTAAGTGTGTGTCTTGTAAGACTGTAGTGTGTCTTGTACGTAAGTGTGTCTTGTCAGACTCTAGTGTGTCTTGTAAGACTGCAGTGAGCCTTGTAAGACTGTAGTGTGTCTTGTAAGACTCTAGTTTGTCTTGTAGGACGATAGTGTGTCTTGTAAGACTATAGTGTGTCTTGTAAGACTGTAGTTTGTCTTGTAAGACTACAGCGTGTCTTGTAAGACTACAGTGTGTCTTGTAAGACTATAGTGTGTCTTGTAAGACTGTAGTGTGTCTTGTAAGACTTATAAATACACATATTTATTTACTTATTAATATACTTATTTACTTATTAATACACTTATTTAACTTATTTACTTACTAATACACTTATTTAACTTATTTACTTATTAATACACTTATTTAACTTATTTACTTATTAATACACTTATTTAACTTATTTACTTACTAATACACTTATTTAACTTATTTACTTATTAATACACTTATTAACTGTATTTACTTTTTAAACACTAATTTAACTTATATTACTTATTAATATACTTTTATTTACTTATTTACTTATTAATACACTTATTTATTTACTTATTAATATACTTATTTAACTTATTTACTTATTAATACACTTATTTATTTACTTATTAATATACTTATTTATTTACTTATTAATACACATATTTATCTTATTTACTTATTAATACACTTATTTAACTTATTTACTTATTAATATACTTATTTAACTTATTTACTTACTAATACACTTATTTAAGTTGTCAAGGGATAAAGGGCAAGTTGCCCATGTATTAATTGTGATTTAAGTGCTCTTGATCCAGGGAATTTGCAGCTATTTTTTATACCCACATATCACACCTCATTAACGCCCCTCACCCCCCTGGAGGTGCACGGCCCCTACAGGTTTACCGTCTGGCCATAAATCACTAAAATAATTGAAGAAGTTGGCACCCCTGTAGAGGTGCGCGCGTGCGCGTGCGCACTCAGGAAAAACATCAATGGTAGAGAAACTTTGTGTCAGGAATCACGTACAAAGTACAGTGAATAACGTACAAAGTACAGTGAATAACGACAGTAAAGTAAGTACATAAACTTGTTAATAGTGTAGGAATACTTGTGAGTGGCGGGTTTATTAGTGGTGTCTGGCCCCTCAAGGAAGGTTCCTTGATGCTGGTCAGGGGCTCTTGATCCAGGGAATTGGATCTGTGCTCCAGTTCCCCGGCCCCTCAAGGAAGGTTCCTTGATGCTGGTCAGGGGCTCTTGATTTAGGGAATTGTATCTGTGCTCCAGTTCCCCGAATTAAGCCTGAATGCCTTCCACGTCCCCCCCGGAGCTGTATAATCCCCGGGTTTAGCGCTTCCCATCTCCTCTTGATTACAATAATAAATAATGTTCCTGGTTTATTGTTATAGACTGGTTTCATTATATCTAGTTTTTATTGTTATAACGGTGTATTATAACTATTTTATTTATTGTATAATTGGTTTATTATAAACGGTTTATTATAGCTGGTTTATTGCTTATAATGGTTTATTTATTGTTATAACTGGTTTATTTATTGTTATAACTGGTTTTGTTTTTTTTTTTATTTATTGTTATAACTGGTTTTTTATTGTTATAAGCTGGTTTGAGTTAGAACTGGTTATTGTTACAACTGGTTTAATTGTTATAGCTGGTTTATTGTTATAGTTGTTATTATCTACTTGGTTATATTAGTTATATAAACTGGTTTATTATCAATGGTGTACCAACATCAAGGTTGTTTACCGTTGATGTTGCTGCTGTGATCATTTTATGCCCCAAATTTTACTCCATATATCAAGGTTAATTTGTTGTATAATTATTTAGTACAGGTAAATATAATTATTTAGTACAGGTACATGTAAATATAATTATTTAGTACATGTACATGTAAATATAATTATCATATATATAAATTATCCACCAGGATAACACAAAGTTTTCAAGAGACTGTCCCCCAGGATGCCACCCACACCAGTCCACTAACACCCAGATGCCACCTAACACACCAGCCCACTAACAACCCAGGAGATGCCACCACCACCAGTCCTCATAACACCCAGGATGCCACCCACACCAGTCCACTAACCACCCCAGGATGCACCCACACCAGTCCACTAACACCCAGGATGCCACCCACACCAGTCCACTAACACCCAGGATGCCACCCACACCAGTCCACTAACACCCAGGATGCCACCCACACCAGTCCACTAACACCCGGATGCCCCCACACATTCCCCATACCAACCAGGATGCCACCCACACCAGTCCACTTAACACACAGGATGCCACCCACACCAGTCCACTAACACCCAGGATGCCACCTCACAGCCAGTCAACTAACACACCGGATGCCACCCACACCAGTTCATTCACACACAGGAACCACCCACAACACCAGACCACTAACACACAGGTACCCATTAAACTGATGGGTTAACATAACAACCGTGTAAAGAAACACGTCCAATTTTCAACCTTGGCGGGAATCAACCCCTGGACCCTCCACTGTAATAAACCACCAGGACACGGGCAGCCGTGCCTAAGTTTCCCTAGTTAATCTCCACACTACTGAAGTTTATTTACTTACAAGTACACAATAAATACAGTTCTACACAATTAGCATACAATGTTTGAAGGTAGCATTATAGGTGTACCCTAAAAAATAGGCTGAAAAGTGTCCAGATTTTAATGTAGTTATTATGTACTAGGATTAGTCTGCCCGATATGCCCCAGCATGATAGTGACTTACTTTGTACTTAGCAAACAAAATTGTAATTACACGTTGTAAGTAAGTAATTATTCAGGTATACACAAATACGGTATACATAGATTACATACAACTGTTCAACTGCCTCCCAGCATACATAAGGGGATTACAAAAGACCCCTACAGTCTTCAAGACCCCTGGTTGTCTTCAAGACCCCTGGTGTCTTCACGACTCCTGGTTTGTCTTTAAGACCCCCTGGTTGTCTCAGACCCCTGTTGTACTCAAGACCCCTGTTTGTCTTTAAGACCTCCTGGTTGTCTTCAAGGACCCCCCTGGCTTCTTCAAGACCCCTGTTGTCTTCAACCGGGCACTTGAACAGGCGCACCTAAATCAGGTACCTGACCAGGCCCGGGCTGTGGTTGGGTAAACATGGACTGAGTTGTGCGGCTAGTAATAACAGCTTTTGATCAGGCCCAGGTCCACCATGAGGCCTGGTCACAGAACGGGCCACGAGGGCTTGACCACCCGGAACTATTCTCCAGGTAAACTCCAGGTATACACAGCATCAGCCATATGTGTAAGAGAACCTGGGATAACCTCAAAAAGTCATGACTTATTTTCCATCATGGCCAGTAGGCCTCTGCAAGTTGCTCCTCCAATCTTATATTCATACGTTTCTGTACAGTAGAACCCGCATATGCAGAGATTGGTTTCTACAGTTTCGGTTACATCCACGGTGGTTTTAAAAAAAAAACCGTGGCCTGAAACATACCTTAATTTAGCTTAATAAGTGGTAATACATGACAGTAGTGATGGTGGCAGTTGTTCATAGACAAGACATGACAGTAGTGATGGGTGGCAGTTGTTTCAGAGACAAAACATGACAGTAGTGATGGTGGCAGTTTGTTAGAGTCTAAGACATGACAGTAGTGATGGTGGCAGTTGTTCAGAGACTAAGACATCATGACCAGAAGCTGATGGTGGCATTTTTCAGAGTCTAAGACAAGCCAACAAGTGCTTTCTCATTAGTAAAAAAAGTGATAATTCTCTCCAACTTTCTGTGTGTAAATTTATCATTTAAACTTAATCATTAGGTATGATATGTAAGTGAGAAAGCAACTTTAGTCGTATACTGAGTTTTCCAAACTTTCTTCGTTCCAGAAGGCTGTCAAGTGCCGTTACTGAATGAATTTGTTCCCATAAGTAATAAATGTAAATTTAGATTAGTCAGTTTCAGACCCCAAAAATACACCTTACAGAGGCACAGGGGGGGGGTCGGACAATAATACACTTACTTAACTGGTCGAGTTTGGGAGCTGTTCAAAATCCGGGTACCACGTATGGCATAAGGTTGGGTACTATCTGTGGTTTTGGGCATCCATGGTAGGTCTTGGAAGATATCCCTCATGGGTATAGGGAGATTACTGTAGTCTTATCATTACAGGCCTATCAGAATGTGGGAGCCAAGATACAAGAGGACCTATCAGAAGCACCGGTGATCATAGGGGTGAAGCAGGTGCCCATTGATCAGCTTATACCAAACAGAACGTACTGTTTCTTCTCTCACCACATTAAAGCCCAGGAAGCCAACATGCCGCTCCTTGATGCTATTTTAGAGAAGGTAAGATCACATAATATTTGTTAGCATTTTTTACCTGGGGAGGGTTATCTCTACACATATGCTGCTATGTATGATAATTCTATGTAACTGTATTGTGTATACCTGAATAAATTTACTTACTTACTTACTTACTTACCCAGGATAACCTGGGGTGGGGAGGGTTAGCCACCCAGGATAACCTGGGGTGGGGAGGGTTAGCTACCCAGGATAACCCAGAATAGGGAGAGTTAGCCACCCAGGATACCCAGGGTAGGGAAGTGTTTAGCCAGACCAGGATAATCCAGGGTAAGGAGAGTTAGCTAACCCCAGGATAACCCAGGTAGGGATTTTAGCTACCCAGATAAACCCAGAATAGGGAGAGTTAGCCACCCAGGATAACCCAGGGTAGGGAGTGTTAGCCAGCCAGGATAATCCAGGGTAAGGAGAGTTAGCTACCCAGGATAACCCAGGGTAGGGAGTGTTAGCTACCCAGGATAACCCAGGATAGGGAGAGTTATCCACCCAAGTATAAGGAGTGTTAGCCACCAGGATAATCCAGGGCGTAAGAGAGTTACCACCAGGATAACCCATGTAGGAGAGTTAGCCCCCAGGATAAACCCATGGTAGGGAGAGTAGCCACCCAGAATAACCCAGGGTAAGGAGAGTTTATCCACCCAGGATAACCCAGTTTAGGGAGAGTTAGCCACCCAGGATAACCCAAGGAAAGAAAGTCAGTGGTCATCGAGGACTGTTTGTCTTACATATTTTCCATGTGGATCTTCAATCTTGTCCCCAGGAATGCCCACACCACAATGGTTCCACTGCTAGGTGAACAGTGACGCAGGTTTAAGTGACTAACACCCAGTACACTACTTACTGCTAGGTGAACAGTGACAGCAGGTGATCTAAGGAAACAACGACCTACTGTTTCCACCCGTACCACGAAATCAACCCCCGGAACTCCAGTGTGTGAGCCGAGAAATTCACATTATTTTTGTGTTTTCAGACATCCGTTGCTAGACTACGAGCGTTATGTGTGACAGGCAAGGCCACGTGTGGTGGTGGTCGGCAAGTATAACTGGATTTGCTGGCATGATCAAACATTCTTAATGACCCAAAACCATACCCCGGCCGGATTGAACCCGCAGTCAGAGAGTCTCAAAACTCCAGACTGCGGTTCAATCCCACCGTCCGGGGTATGGTTTGTTTGCGCAATCGTGTCCCATTACGATTTGTAGTCCCTTGTCTTTGTCTCCTAATACCTAGCATCACACACCCTTTCATGGTATGCTACTACTTGGGTCATCACACACCCTTTCAGTGGTATGTTCCTACACTTGGGCATCACACAACACCCTGTCAGGTAATGTTCCTAGCACTTTTGGGCATCACACACCCATTCATGTATGTTCCTAGCACGTGGGCATCACACACCCTTCATGGTATGTTCCTAGCACTTGGGCATCACACACACTTCATGGTATGCCATTACAAATACCCCTGCACGATGGGCAATACTCTACTGGCAGTAGTGTACTGACAATAAGTTCTGTCAGTCTTATTATCAGTAACTGCTATAATAATACAAATAACAGTGGACCCCCCGCTTAAAATCAACCTCCAATGCGAACCAATCTATGTAAGTGTATTTATGTAAGTGCGTTTGTACGTGTATGTTTGGGGGTCTGAAATGGACTAATCTACTTCACAATATTCCTTATGGGAAAAAATTCGGTCAGTACTGGCACCTGAACATACTACTGGAATGAAAAAAGTTCGTTAACCGGGGGTCCACTGTAATTAGTATAATCAGTAAATATTGAATCAGTTGATTCCTACAGCACATTGGACCCGCCCAAAATTACCCCTGCAACACAGAGATGGCAAGACAGACAATCGAGACACCGGCCTATGAAATTTCGCTGGCATGATGCCGTAAATCCATTGGTTCTCTGATGTTCTTCTTCACCGGCACCGGGAACCGAGTCACAATGGAGGCCCAGATATAGTTCAGAGCTGCCCCGTGAGTATGTCTCTGAGAAGGCGTTGGAGAAAGTCACTGAACATGTGAGGTGTAAGTCCATTAGATGAATCTGCAACTCCTTAACGAAAGGACCGAATAGGGAATCAAACTGCCTGTATCATGGGTGAGTAATGATGAGTGACGCTAACTGGTCCCACGATCCTCCACCACTAACTCGGTCCACACCACCACCACTAACTGGTCACACCTCCACCACTAACTGCGGTCACCAGACACCTCCACCACTAACTGGTCACACCTCCACCACTATTAACGGTCACAACCACCACTGCACTAACTGGTCACACCTCCACCACTAACTTGGTCACACCTCCACCAAAACTGGTCACACCTCCACCACTAAAACTGGTCATCACCTCCACCACTAACGTCACCACCTCCACCACTAACTGTCAACACCTCCACCACTAACTGGTTCACACCTCCACCACTACTGGTCACACCACCACTAACTGGTCACAAGACCCTCCAACCCTAACCGGTCACACACCTCCACCACTAACATGGTCACACCTCCACCACTACTGGTCCACCAACCACTAACCTGGTCACACCATCCACCACTAACTGGTCGACGACAACCTCCACCATAACTGGTCACACCTCCACCACTCACTTGGTCACTACCTCCACCACAAACTGCACACCTCCACCACTAACTGGGCACAGACTACAATGAAAAAATTTACGGTGAAGTTTTCAAACCTACACCACTAACCGGGCACAGACAAAGTTAAAATGTTTATTTCCAGCTTAAACAATGTTCGTACAGTAAATGGGTTGACCATGATACAAATTTGTTACATTGATGGGATTGACATGATACAATGTTGTACAGTGGATGTGGTGCGACATGATACAATGTAACAGTGATGGTGACATGATACAATGAACATGATGGATGACATGATAGTGCTTTGTCAGGATTGATTGACATGATAGTGCTTGTACAGTGATGGTGACATGATATAATAGTGATGGTTGATATGATACAATGTTGTACAGTGATAGGGGTACATGATACAGTGCATGTACAATGATGGGTGACATATACAAGTTTTGTACATTGATGGTGACATATACAATGTACAGTGCTGGATGACATATACAATGTGTGTACATTGATGGTTGACATGATGCAATGTGTGTACATGATGGTGTGACATGATACAGTGCATGTACAATGGAATGATTGGCATGATAAGTGATTGTAACCGTTGATGGGTGATCATGATACAGTGCTTGTACAGTGATGGTTACATAGATAGTGCTTGTACAATGATGGGTAACTGATACAGTGACTGTACAGTGATGGGTGACATGATACAGAGCATGTATCAATGATGGGTGACACTTATAATTAAGTCAGTAAGTAAAGTTATTCAGGTATACACATATCAGTTACATAGAATTATCATACATAGCAGCATATGTGTAGAGAACCTGTGGATAACCCAAAAAAGTCAGAAGTGCTTATTTCCATGGGGGTCCTTTGATACAGTGCTGTACTTGATGGTTTACATGTTACAGTGCTTTACATGATGGGTGACATTTAGTGTGGTCAAGCAGGAAGCCTCATAATCATTCAGAGCATTTTGGGTTCAATTTACATATTTTGACTTTACAACAGTTCGAACTTACGAGAGTTTCAACTTAACGATGGTGTAGCAGCAATTAACTTTGGAGATGAAACTTAAGATAATAACACACATGAATGTAAACTTGTATTCATTCATTTACTTTTTAATACTGGTACGCCTCTCTCCTCACTTAACGATGGAGTTCCATTCATGAGACCACATCAATAAACAAATCGTCGCAAGTGAGGACATATTTTAAAAAAATGGTAGTGGGTTTGTGTCAACCATTACAGCAGTGTACTGAAATTGTATATAATCAGAAGAGAGGAAATCATCTCTAATATACATTATTTAGTAATGAATACTGGTCAGAGAGCCCATTGTAAGTCCGAGGCATCGGTGAAAGGAGTACGTCCTAAGTGATGAGAGGCTGTATTTAGTTAGTTACAGTAAATTATTTGTTTATTACTGATTGAATGACAGTGTATTATCTTGTTATTTATTTTGCCTATCATATTTATACTGCTCTCTCTATGACATTTCCAACCTTACATGGGTTTTTGTTAAACATAATCCCATCGTAAGTCAGAGCACCTTCCTGTTGCCTTTAACAGTGATGGTTTCTAACTGTTTGGTGCAATTCTAAACATTTGTCATGTGGTGCTTTGAAAATAAAAGAATGAGTGGAATGTTTGTTGTAAGAATTGTTTAGTCAGGACAGATAATAATAATAATAATAATAATCTTTTCTATTTCTGCAAGTTCCATGTACAGTAAATCCTTGACTAAAAACAAAACACCTCGAGAATCTCGTGTATTGTCTATAATATTCATTATAGAGGAAGTCTTCAACTTAGAACACATTGGGGACTTTCTGTATTGTGTATAATAATGATATTATACACAATACAGCTAGCCCTCCACTTTCACGAGCTTCAAATATTTACAAATGCCCAGCCGCCCAATCATAACACGTATATACAATATTTTATGAAGTTTTCATGTGTTTTATGATTGTTCATGGTTCGGTAGGTTAAGGAAGCAATGTTGTTAGGCTAAGTAAATGCTATTATTGTATTTCGCTGCAATATATTTGCGCATCAAAACATTAGCGAGCACTACAGTATTATTATATTTCCCTACATCATATTTATGCGAATTTTCAAGATTCGCGAGGTTCTTGATCCCCAACCCTTGTGAATATGGAGGGCCTCCTGTAATGATATGATACACAAGATTCTCAATATGTTTGTAAGTCAAGGACTAACTGTACAAGGTATACAGACCATAACTGACATCAGTGACATACTACTATGTGTATAGAAAATCCCTTGTTATGTAGAGCATTTCCTGCAACTTGGGTTTCTGCATTTTGCGGCTTATTAGACGCATTTTTTTCCATAAAATGTCTCCAGAAACCACCCTGCACCTGCATCCATAAACTGATGGTCATTGGACTGGGCGGGTTATTGTGTTATCGTTCCAGTCACGTATTGTGCCTTTTTTTTATTTGGGGTGTGGGGTGGTGGCTGTAGCACTCCCATTAATATCCGATGCTGAAACCATTGAAATAAAACAAATCAAAGTTGGTGAAATAACAGTAATTAAATTTTTGTCCCCAGGATGCGACCCACACCAGTTGGATTACTGGGTGAAGTCTCAAACCTCCATCACTAACTGGTTACAAAGCATGCCCTGTTATTTCTTCCTGGTTGACATAGTTATTTTCTTTCCGGTGAGCAGCGACCAATTGTTTATTCTGTGAGGGTGAGCCGTCGTGACCACCTGGTTCTGAAAAGACAGTGGACAGTAGGATCTGTCCGAATATGAAGAACATACCTGAGAGATGCATCTCGTCTTTTGCTCACAAGGGTCATTTTATTTGCTCACAAGGTCATTGTCCTGCACGCGCTCACAAGGTCCTTGTCATGCCGCATGGTCATTGTCCTGCTTACAAGGTTACTGTCCTGCTCACATGACACTCTTCAAGGTCACTATTCTATCTAGGCTGGAATATTGCTTCAACACTAAACACACCTTCAAGGCAGCTGTTGAAATTGCTGACCTAGAAAATGTACAGAGAACCTTCACGTCGCGCATAACGGAGATAAAACACCTCAATTACTGGGAGCGCATTGAAGTTCCTGAACCTTACTACCTAAACACAGGCAAGCAGAGATACTTAATTTAATATACACACGGAAAATTCTAGAGGATTAGTACCAAACTTGCACTCGAAAAATCACTCCCTACGTAAGCAAAAGGACTCGGCAGATGATGCAACATCCCCCCAATGAAAAAGGGGTGTCACTAGCACGTTAAGAGACAACACAATAAGTGTCAGGGCCCAAGTCTGTTCAACTGCTCCCAGCATACATAAGGGAGATTTACCAATAAACCCTGGGGTGTCTTCAGCAGACTGGACATGCACCTAAAGTCAATACCTGACCAGCTGGGCTGTTAGTTCATGATGTGGATTGCGTGCTGGCCAGCAGTATCAAACCTGTTGATCAGCCATGATCCCCCCAATGAGGGCCTTCACAGACCGGGCCACGGGGGAGTTTGAACCCCAGAATCGTCTCTCCAGGTAAACATGGTCACTGTTCTGCTCACAAGGTCATTGTCTTCATACAAGGTTATTGTCCTGCTCACCAAATTAATTACTTTAAGGAGTCATTTTCTTGGTCCAATAAGAACAGTTTCTTGATTGGTTAGAGACATCCAAAATTCTATTAGTCAAAGAACATTTTTTTTTAAAGAATTAAATATAAATACAGAAAACAATGACAAATAAATCTAGAAGCAATAATAAAATGAAAAAATTAATATTTAACATCACCCTTACCTTTATTGACTCTTGTTGGTGTATGGCAGACAGGTTGGAGGGGAGAGGAAGGCGAGTTTATTATGCTTCAATATGATGCTATTATCATCTCTATGGGCTTAATTATCTATCACAATTCCCCTCTAATATGACAAATCAACACTATCAAAACATAGAAACATGACAATAATTCTAACATGAATAAAATATGTTATAATGTATGTGAGGAGTAAGTGGTGGAAGTGTTGTTGTTGGGTTTATAATGGCCACTGAGAGACGCCATACATAGTGGTGGTGGAGGTGAGGCCGCAGCAGAACCCCACTGAGAGACGCCGTACATAGTGGTGGTGGAGGTGAGGCGGCAGCAGAACCCACCACCACTATCACACTTAATGTACGTAATTTATAAATAAGAAATATTTACATTTTAATTTATAAATAAAGAAAATATTACATTGTAATTTATAAATAAGTTTATTCAGGTATATTATTGTTAAAACTAATAACCTTAAATAACTAAAATACACAAATAGTTTATGCGTACGAGATTATCATACTATCACCAGTTTGTCAAGTACCTAGGATAACCCAAAAAAGTCAGAGTGACTTACGTATTTCCATTGGGGTCCTTTTATATTTACACTTACATTTACTTTTATCTCCATGGGGAAGTGGAACAGAATCTCTTTTCTCCTCCGTAAAGCCCGCGTGTTGTAAAAGGCGACTAAAATGCCAGGACAAGGGCCTAGTAACCCCTTCCCTGTATAAATTACTAAATTTTAAAAAGAGAAACTTTCATTTTTTTCTTTTATGGTCACCGCCTTGTGGATAAAACGGCCGGTTGGATGAAAAAAAAAACATTTACCTTTTTCTACTCACACTTATATATACACTTACCTTGGAGCGAGATGTTTGTTTAAATTAGTGTCGATGGAGGAGATCTGCAGAGGTTAAGGGTGTGGAGAGATACAAGCAGGGCGCGCATATGTTCAGGCGGTTTCTATACACATCCAACAACATTGGAGAGTTACTTTCATATCTTGTTTCTCTGTCAGCTTACTCGCTAACTTATTTGCTACAACTGTTAATTCTCTACCCTTTATCACTGCTGGCACTATAGCTTTATCGATACCTGACTGCTTTAGTATCGTACGTACGTATGAATCACGAATCACTGCAGAAGCACATTCATCCTGCTCTCTCCTCCCCTCCCCAAAATTTGGTACTTCTTGCTACAAGTTTTTATTTTCTTTTTAAATTCGCTTGTGCTTCTTTCCTTCTTTACCACAGGGGTCCTGGCACTAGAAGCTTTCTTGGGCCCATGGTGGTATATTTAGCAGTTATCAAGCACTAACCAGGCGAATGGTGTGAATATACAAAATAATCACATGTATGCGTGAATCATCCTCACTGGCTTGTAAACAATGGGCACACTACATGGAGTGACGGTGGCCCTGCTCAGGCCGCGTGGACTCGTTTGGAACGAAATGCCCTTAATCAAGTTCTTGGGCGTTAGCCTAGCAATATATTGATGCAAAAGTAGCCCTAACTGGATTACTTGCCATTAGCCAATGCGGCCGTTAACTGATCATCCACTGTACTTGATAGTCACTGGACATTATATAAGCACTGTAGTAAGCCCCCGATAGTTATATATTTTAGTTTTAGTGATCTACTGTATCAAATGCTTTCCATAGGTTTGTGAAGAGCCCCAGAGGACATTCTTTTTTTTCAGTTGCTGTACAGTACGTAAAATATTTAATTTGAGCATCTGGGGTATACAATTTAAATGATACAATCTTACATTTTTAAGTTCGTAATAGTTTCTTTTTACAGTGGTAAAATACAAATTTTTCTATATTTACTCTATTATTAGCCCTTTGGAGGTTTCGGACGTACTAGTACGTCTTACGACTCAGGGTTTTTGATATACTAGTATGCCTAAATTCTAATGCCCTCAAATCTAGTGAGAGAAAGCTGGTAGGCCTACATATGAAAGAATGGGTCTATGTGGTCAGGTGCACAGTATAAAAAAATCCTGCAGCCCCACAGTGCGTTAATGAGAAAAAAAACTTTGACCGTGTTTTGGATTAAAACAGGAATTTGCACTGTATTTTCGTATGGTATTTATTGTTTGTATTCTAGTTTTTCTTGGTCTCATTTTATAGATTGGGAAGACCTATTACAGAAATTGGAAGATGATTTTGACTGGTTTTAAAATGAAAAAGTACCTTGAAATTGAGCTCAAAGTAGCAGAAATATTCGTTTTTTACCAAAAATTTCAAAAGTAAAACAAATCATGCCAAGCATCCAATACACACAAAATGGGGAGTCTAATATTCTTTCACAAGTGCGCTGAATTATTTATACCATTTCTACACTAATGCAGTAGTCTTGCATAACAGTAAATCTTATTTTTTTTTTGTAAGAATAAAAAATTTAAAGTGGAAAGCCAAAAGAAATAAAGTGAGGGCCTGGGGATGTGACTAACGAACAGAGAACTTGTTATTTTAGTGCCAGGAATGTCTTTCTTGTTTATTCTGGACCCTATTTGGAAATTGGCATCTTTTGAAATTTGTGTGAAAAGGCAAAATTGCTAAATTCTGACCACTGTATTGGATAGTTGAAATCGGTAAATGGGTGGTTTCTTGTACTCATTTGATGGAAAAAATGGAGTTCTAGCGAAATAATTTGATTTTTGTCGACTAGTACCTGGAATTTGGCCCGAAAATAGGGCTCAAAGTGGGCAAAATCCGCTGATGCTTAAACATCGTCGAGACCGCTAACTTCGCGAGAGCATAATTCCGTAAGTTTTCCATCAAATTTCATACTTTTGGTGCCATTATGATCGGGAAAAGATTCTCTATCTTCTCATAAGAAAAAATAATTTTTTTTTTTTTTGAAATTTGGCCGACCCTGAGAACAAGTCTCTGAGAGGACCTGTCGACCCCCAAAGGGTTAATGTATGAGGTAGTACAATTTATGATACAATCAATCTATGATAACCTCAATTTATGATAACCAGTGGGACTTCTTTTTTTTCTATTGCAGTGTATACATGTATATGTTCTAGCATGTGTATAATAGCATCATTAGTATAATAGCATCATTAGCCTGAATCCAAATTGGCAGGGGTTGAGTATGTTTTGGGAGATGAGGTAGGAGTAGATTTGTTTATGAATTAATTTTCCGAAGATTTTTGAGAGTAGTTCGTAATTAAGTTCATTTACTCTATTATTAACATGAGGTAAAACAGACCAGTACTAACTTGTGCTTTTATTCAGCCAAAAACCCCAAAGTGACAGGGGTTCAGTATGTTATGGGATAGGGAGGCAGGAGTAGATTTGTTTTTGTATTATTTTTGAAGACTTTAGAGAACAAAGGCAAATTATATATTTATCTTTAGTTACTTAGTTCTGTAGGATCAGGGGAAACCCCTTTCCATCCATACTCAAGGGCAGCACGGGCACCTCAAAGTACTATACGTATAACTATAATTTCAGAGCTAAATAACTACAGAATAACATCTAACTCTCCTTTGCTCTCGAAATCTTCGAAAAAAAATAATCCAAAACAAATCTACTCTACCTCCTATCCCATATATACTGAACCTTTGCAGTTTGGGTTTAGACCTGAAAAAAGCACAAATGATCAATTATTCAGATGCTCGAATTACTATATACAGCAACTGAAAAAAATGAATTTTCCTCTGGGGCTCTTCATAGACCTTTAGGGGAAAGCATTTTTATACAGTAGAAACCCCGATGACGCACTGACTTTCTTGGGTTTATCCTGGGTGGCTAACCTCGGGGTTAAAAATCCGAACAAAAACTTATCTTATCTTACCATGCACCTAAAACTAGAGCATTTTGGGGTCAGAGGACACACTCTTTCTTTTCAATACACCGGCTGTATCCCAACGAGGCGGGGCGGCCAAAAGGAAAAACAGAAAGGGTTTTTCCTTTCCATTAGTAAATAACAAAAGGGTTACTAGCCCCCTTTCTCCTGGGATTTTAGTTCCCCCTTACAACAAGCATGGCCCTTTCAGAAGGGAAAAATTTTTTGTTCCCCTTCCCATGGGGGAGGACCCTCTCCACAAAAATCTTATCTTAGTGAGACTTCTTTCTTTCTTCCCAAAATTGGCGTATCCAAAAAAGGGGGGTGACCCAAAAAGAAAAAAAAGGAAAGTTTCTTTTAAAAAATTTTTGGGGGGGGGACAGCCCCTTCTCCGGAAAAACTTCCGTCTTCGAGGGTCGGAAATTTAAAAAAAAAAAAAATTCATTTTTATCTTGAAATTAAGAAATCTTGAATAAAGACTACCAAATTTGATTATAGAAAAAACACGGAATTTTGTCTGCAAAGTTAGCGGTCTCGCGATTTTGGGTTTCCCTTGGCGATTTGCCCACCCCTTTGAGGCCCTTATTCGGCATTTTACTTATAGCGACAAAAAAACATTAATATTTCGCTAGACTCCTTTTTCATCAAGGGTCCCCAAGAAAAGCCACCCCTTTTTGAATTCAATATCCAGTAACATTCAGAAATTTAGCTTTTGCCAAATTTAACAATTTAAAAGAGGGCCCAAATTTCCGGATTTGGGTCCAAAAAACAAGAAAACATTCTGGCCCTAAAAGGCATTTCCTTAGCCATTAGTCAAGTCTCAGTTTCTTTTATTATTGGCTTTTCCATTTGAATTTTTATTCTCAAAAAAATAGAAATTTTTTAACTGATTTTTGCAAAGGAACAAGCATTATTAAAAAATGAAAATATTATTGGGTTCGGGCTGAAAGATAATTGACTCACCAGTTATTTGTTTTTTGCACGCTTGGCACGATTTGTTACTTTGAAAGTTTGGTAAAAAACGAACATTTACTTTGAGTAAATTTAAAGGACCCTTTTTTTAAAAATAAAACCCCTTAATTTTTGTAAAATGTTTTTTTAAAAAAAAAAAAAATTAAAAAAAAAAAAAACCCAAAAAAAAAAACCAAAGGGTTTTTTTTAAAAAAATTAAAAAAGGTTTTTTTTTTCTCATTTGCCGGGGGGGGTTTTTTTTTGTTCACACACCCACTAACCCCTTTTTTTATAAGGCCTACCATTTTTTTCCCCTTTTTGGGGTAAAAATTTTTAGTTATAGTCAAAAACCCCTACCAAAATACTTTCCCCAAAAATTTTTTTTTAATTTTTTAAAAACACGCATGGCTTGGGAGGAAAATTTTCTTTTCCCCTTTTCCCCCAGGGAAAATAAAAAAAATTTAAAACCAAGAAGGGGGACTGGGAAAAAAAATAAAGAATCCCCAAAGGGGGGGTGTAATTTTATATAACTTGTACATGTATTTTGTGTGTGACCTAAGTTGTAGAAGTAGCAAGGACGAAACCTGAAATTTTCCCAGGGTTCTTTGGGGACAGAAAAAAGACACCACAATCCTCCCCATCATGTAAAAAAAAAACGGGTTTTGGGTTTTTAAACCCCATTTGGCAGGAGGTAGTACCTCCCTGGGGGGTTTGCTGCCCTCCCAAATACTCCCTAGGCTTAGTGAAGACTTTAGAAATGTTTCATAAATGGGGGTGATTTTCCAAACCAGCCTGGATTGTATTTTATTTTTTGGGGTTCATGTATATTTTTTCCTGGGCCCTCACTCTTTCTTTTTTACATCAATAAACCTCCCAAATGCACACCTTTTACCTTTTTTAAATTTTGCTTGACAAGGTACATCCTGAACCATTTTTACTGAAAAGGGTATATTTTTGGGAAACCATTAAAAAGGGCACTTAAAAAAGGGGAAAATCCGGGGCCACTATAAAAGTACATGAGGAAAAAAAAGGCCCCAAAATTATTTCCTTTCCCAAAATTTATTAAACCAGTTAAAAAATTTTTGTCATTTTTGTTTAGCTTTTTGGGTTGACAATTGGGTTTTTTCAAATCGTAGGGGTTTTTTATGTACAGTAAATGAAGTTGGTGTATTTTTAGGAAAAAAGGGGTTTTAAATTTAAAATTTTTCCTTGTTTTTCGGTGTTTTTTTTTAAAGGGTTTAGGGGAAAGGTAACCCAAAGGGGGGTTTTAAATTAAAAAAGTTGAAAAATATTATTTTAAATTATTAAGGATGTTTATCTGTGTGCCTCTGACAAGACATTTGGATGGTGTAATGGGTAAAAAGGTTTTTTTTTTTTTTTGGGTAAACCTTTTGCCTTTTTCCTTTTTTTTACTGAATAAATCTTATTTTAAAAAAAACCCGTCATTTGTTTTTTCTCAGGGGGCGGGAAAAATTCAGTACGGTTTAGAGTTTTCCCAAGATAAAAGGTAAGTCTGTCGGGCTGGTTATTAAAGGCTGAAGGGTTGCCTTTAAAAACCTTTTAAAGTTTTGGGGAAGTTTCACTTTTTTAAAAATATTGAAAAAAAGTGTAGGGGCATTTTTTTTTTTTTTTTTGTTTTTAAAGATTAATAACTTTATCATCTCATAAGAAGGGGAAAAAATTAAATTTGAAAAAAATACTTTTTTTGTACATTTTGGACACAGGGCTTTTTGGACTTACAGGGGGGTTTATGTTCCCAAAAAACCCAAACAAAAAATTTTTTGTCAGATATGAAGGGATATGAAAAATAAGTAAATAAATAACAAACTGTCACTGAATAAAATTAACAAAAAATACCAGTTTTGAAAATTTCCAGTAAATGAATAAAATTTAAATGGACTTTTTTGCCTTCAAAATTGGGTAATTTTTCCAATTTTTCACCTCCCAGTAATTTTTTTGCCACACCACCCGAAAAGTTAAAAATTTTTCCTGATTAAAAACCTTTTGTGGGTTGAGGCGCCCTTTTGTTTTGGGGGTTTTGTGAAAAAAGAATACCCATTTTTTTTGGAAAGGGAATATTGTTCTATACATGTTTTTGCCCAAAATTTTTAAACATTTTTTGCGGGAATTTGCTTTTAGTCCCTTTGGTTTTTTGACCCAACTTTACATTTTTTGCATTTTAACTGCTCTGGGTACATGTTTTTGCCCCACATTTTTACTTTTAAATTGGGCAGGTATACGCTCAGAAAACAGTGTTTGACCACACTTTACATTTTATCACGGGAATTTTTTTTTTGAAATTTTAGTCGGGCATATTTTGTTGTTTCCCCTGTATTGTTTTATAGTTATCTTTTTTAAAATTAGTTAGCCCATCCATAGGTTTTAACATCGGGGCCCCCCCATTCCCTAGGGCCTAGTGACAGTTTGTATGAAATCACGTGATCCCCATGGGGTCCGGGGGGCTGGCTGCATGGGGCCCTCAGTTCCCGAAATAGGTCAACCCCAAAGGGAAAGGACCCAGCAGGTTGGGCTCCCCCCCTTTTACCCTGCTAATAAAAGTGTTCCCTCCAACAAGTGTTTTTTTACCCCCAAATTTCATCAAATTTTCCCAGGGAACCCCACACACATACAAAGTTAAAAAGGGGGGAAATGATAAAATTTTATTTTTGGGGGGGTTTTATGTTTTTTTGGGGTTTAAAATTTAACTGTAGGGTTAAACAACCCGGGCCCTTGGTTATGCAACACCTGATTTGGGAAATCCAATTTACCGGGTTTGCTTATGCAATACTGGTTGGGTTGTGAAAACACCTGGCGGGGGAAAAAAATACCTGGCTGGGCTTAAAAACCACCGGGGTTTGGTTTGTACCCACCTGGTTTGGGTTTTGTAAAACCACCGGGGTTTGGGGGGTACCCCCACCGGGTTTGGGTTTTATACACTACCTGGCTTGGTTTTTAAACCCACCTGGTTTGGTTTAAACACCACCTGGTTTGGGTTTTTCTCCAAAAAATCTCACAAAATTCAGCTTTTTCCCCAAAAAACTGAAAAATTTTTCCCCTGGCTAGGAGGGTTAAATCTCGGGAGTACTTTTAACCCCACATTTCCTTTTTCCTCCATCAAAAAAGGAAAAAAGGTTATTGCCCTGCAAAATGGTTTGTATCCAAGACCCAAATAAAGAAAGATTTCGTTTAGGGGCAGCATCCTTGGCGGGGGGTTGAACAAGAGCCCAAAAAAAAAGGGAATTTTAAAATCTTTTTTTTTTTTATGTTGTTAGAGTTGTTTTGCCCAAAAAAGGATTAAACAGGGGGTTCAGAGAACCCGGTTTTGTGGGGGCTTTTTAGTTCTGGAAGTGGGAAGTACAGTAAACCCGTATCTGAAGGATGGGGGAGGATGTTTTCAGTTCTGGATGTGGGGGAAATACGTACCTTCACTCGAAGGATGAGTGAGGGAGGGGTTTCCCGTTCGGGGTGGGAAGTAAAGGGACCTGCACTCTTTTAAGGATGAAATTTTAGGGGATGTTACCAAAAATTTTTCGAAGGGTCACATTAAATGTGATGTTAATTACTTCGGACAAGCAGCTATTGAAGAATGATGGTGGGGGGGCTTTCCTCTTTTAAATTTTATTTTCCCCACATGGTGGGAAGGAAAAAAATGTATGTAAAAAAAAAATATTGTTTTTTTTGGATTATTTTTTAGGTTTTTGGGAAATTTGATTTGGAAAATTTTGGATAATTTAATGATTTAATTTTTTTTAGCCACACAGTTATTGCAGGGTAATGTTTTAAACATGTGTAGGGTGGGATTTTTCCATATAATTTAAACTTTACTGGGCCCTCCAAACCCGGGCACTGTATACCTGAATTCAAAATTTGGTTTAAAGAAAAAAAAAATTTTTTTTGCCTTTTCTCAAAATTCGTGGGTTTTACAACGCATTGACAAAATTTAGGTTTTCCATTTTGTGATGTAGTGCTTGTGAGGTCACTAAGGGAGGGCCTAACTCCAGTAAATTGCACACCCCTTGCTTGGCAAATAGTTTTTCCCGACTTTCCCCCTCGGGTTTTCAGGGCTTTTTTTCTTGAACTTTTGTCCGGGGGGGTAACATGTGGGCTTTGCCCTTTTGGGGAGGGGGGTTTTAAGACCATATAACTTCCCCCCCCCAAAAGGGGGGTTGGGTGAAACCCCAGGCCGGGGGGAACAACAAGAAAGGGTTACACCAAACCCTGGGGGCAGCTGTGTTTTAGTGGACCCCGCAAATTTCGAATCTTGGGTCAAATGGGCAGTGAATTAAGAGTGAGTTAAAAAGTCTTTGTTAAATGGAAACACTACCCTTTTCCCTGGTAATAAGTTCATTGGGCAGGGTTTTGGGGAATTTTTTGTCAGGGGTAGTTGTATTTTCGCTTTTTTATGTTATTAAGTAAAAATTAGCCATTGGGCCCCCCTTTTTTTTTTGTACCCTCTTTTTGCCTTTTCCCATTTTGTTAAGCACTGGGATAAAAACAGAAGGGCATGCTCCCCTTGCGGGGGTATCAGGCAGAGGAGTAAAGGTCCACAATTTTTTGAAGTTTTTCAAGGGGTCCCGCCATATCCCCCCTGAGGGAGGGTGACCTAAAAAAAAAAAACAAGTCTTTTTTTATAAATTTTTGTGAAAGTATACAGGAGAAGGGGGGTTTCTAGCCCCTTTCTACTGGCATTTCCTCTTCAAGGGGGGCTCCTTTTGGGATGGGGAAGAGGGCCCCCTTGGGGAGGAATTAGACCTGTTGGGCTTCCCTTCCCAGACCAAACCTTTTTTATCCCCCTTTTTCCTATTCCCCCCTCCCCTTTTTCCTTTTTTCCTCCCCCCCCCTTTCCCCATTCCCTTCCTCTTTTTGGGGCCCTTTTGGGGTTCTTTTCCCCAGGCTTTTCCCGGTTCCTATAGGGGGGAAAGGGCCCCGGGGGCAAAACTCATTCCCTTGAGGTTCTTGCAGTGGTGTAGTTTTTCTTTTTGGAACTGGAAACGCCCGGGGATATCCAAATTTCCCCCTCTGGGGCTTCCCCGGGGGGGGCTTTTGGGGGCTTTTTGGGGGACGGGTGTATCTTTGGAGGGAAAAATTTTCGGATTCCGGGGGGGGTGGCCAAAGGAGGGATGCTTTTTTTGGGAGATTTTCCGGCCGCCCCTTTTTTGGCCCCTGAGGTAAAACTCGGGCAGATTTTGAGGTTTTCTATCCGGGGTTGCTGGTTTAAATGGGGATGAAGGGTTTGGGTTTTGGCACGGGTTCCATGCCGGGATTTTGCACTACTTTCGGGGTTTGGGGGGGGGGGGGGGGGGGGGGTCTTCTTGGGCGAGGGAGGTGATTTCCGGGCCCCTTTTTTTCCCCCTAGGAAATATTCCCCGTTCCCTTTTTTTTTTTTTTTTTTTTTTTTTCTTAAAAAGAAAGAAGTAACCTAGCATGCGGTCGATCGTGTTTCCAATTGGGCCACCATGCACGGGTTTAAATTTTCCCGTACCAAAACTCACCAAATTACTTTCACTAGACGCTCTGTCAGCTCCGATCATCCTTTGTACCTCTATGGCTCCTGTATCCCTGAATGTGATAGTCAGGTTTCTAGGCCTTCTCTTTGACCATAGGTTATCCTGGAAACCTCACGTTACCTCTCTGAAGGCAACTTGTCACAACCGGCTGAACCTTCTTAAAACCCTTGCTCATCTTTCATGGGGAGCTGATCGTCGAACTCTCCTTCGCCTACATTCAGCCCTCATTTTATCGAAACTTGATTATGGTGACCAGATCTGTTCAGTGGCCTCTCCTGCTACTCTCTCTAGCCTCAACCCCATTCATCACCAAGGATTATGTTTATCTTGGTGCTTTTTGCTCTTTCCCTGTTGAGAGCCTCTATGCAGAAGCGAATGTTCCATCCTTGTCTGTACGCTCTCACAATCTCCGCAATCCTTCATTTTAGAATGGTCACGATATTAGTAGACATTATATTTGTTCACCGCCCCTGTTTGCTCCGTCCTTCTCTCTTGCCTACTTCGCTTTGTCTTTCCCTTCAGTTATACCTTTATTTGTTCATGGTAAGATCTCACTTTTCCCTACCCCCCTGGGAAGGTCCAGCTGTTCGGGTCTGTTCTTTCTCACTCCCTTGCTCGAAACTGCCCAACTGCCTACGGTGGCTTCCGCTCCCTTTTCTCTTGACCACTTCCACTCTCATTCTCATGCCATCGCAGTGACACACAGATGGCTCTAAGTCTTCTGACGGCGTCGGTTCGCAGCAGTCGTTTCGGACAGCGTCATGCGAGGGCATTTACTATTTCGGCTAGCATTTTTACTGCTGGAATTGTATTGCCATTCTTGCCAGCACTTATTCGTATGCATCTATGCCTGTGTTCATCATTTGTGGTTGTCTCAGGGACTCCCTTAGTGCTTACAGCCTATCGGAAAATTTGATACACCTCACCCCCTAGTTATCCGTATCCAAACTTTGGCTATGCCGAATCTCTACCCAAGCTTAAGAAATATTTTTTTTTGTATGGGTCCCTGGTCAGTTGATGTTACAGGGCAATGAACAGGCAGACACGCCTGTGCGATCAGCAGTACGATGACTACCAATTTCATATAGAGGTGTTCAGTTTAGAACTATTTTACTGTAATAAGCTGCCCACCTTCACAACCCATTGGACAACGTTGGTTAACTCTGCTCGGCAACAAAACTTCATTCTATTAACCGAGATAGGTTACTGGCCATCTTCTTTCATCAGCGTCGAGGTTGGGGAGACTACTTTCTCCGCCTTCGCGTTGGACACACTTACTCATGGACATCTCATGGAGAGGCACCATGTTCCTCTCTGTGAGCAGTGTCAGTTCCAGTATCAATTAGCCACATTCTGTTAGACTGCCCTCTCTATCAACGACAAGCAGAATTTACCTCCAACGTCGTCTCCGCTCTACTACTCTCTCTTTACCTTCCCTTCTTGCTGATGGACCCTCTTTAATCCTGACTCTTCATTGACTTCTTGACATGACTGATTTACACCACAAACTCTGATAATGATACTTTTGCACTCCCCTCAGCCCTTTCTACCTCAAATCTCTTGCTGCCCTCTCCCTTTCACCATGCAATGCCCCCATGTTCTTTTCGGTTTTAACCTATTATTTGTTCCATCTCCTTTGCTGCACTGATACCCTCGCGTCCTTCCTGCCCTGCTGCCTGTATAGCCATGTGGTTATAGCGCTTCTCTGCTTTATTATAATAATGCTATTGGCATTTTTAGTAGCTCTTATGGCACGCATTGACTTCAGATGAAAAAATTCTTTTCTTTGTTAGATGATGGCACAACAGTGTGGTACAGTTGTCTTAGGCATGGAACATGATGTATAAAGCCAGGATATACCTATACCATTATCATTTAACAAGTCATAGTAATGGTATAGACATGTACATATAGTACAGTACAGTGGTTCCTTGGGATACAAAATTAATTCCAGAAGACTGTTCGAGTGCGATACTGAACAATTTGTTCTCATAAGGAATAATGTAAATTTAGACCCCCAAAAATACACTTACAAAAAGCACTTGCATAAATACACTTGCAATAATTGTTCGAGTTTTGAGCTGTTTGTATTATCCCGGAAGTACACTGTATGATGTTTGTATCCCGATAGTACTCGTATGGAGTTTGTATCCGAAGTACCACTGTATAATGTTTGTATACGAGTACCACTGTATGATGTTTGTATCCGATAAGTACCACGTATGATGTTTGTATCCCGAAGTACCACTGTATGATGTTTGTATCCCGAAGTACCTCTGTATGTTGTTTGTATCCCGAAATTACCACTGTTATAATGTTTGTATCCCGAAGTACCACTGTATAATGTTTGTATCCCGAAGTACCACTGTATAATGTTTGTATCCCGAAGTACCACTGTATAATGTTTGTATCCCGAAGTACCACTGTATAATGTTTGTATCCCGAGGTACACTGTAATAACCTATTTTTGGTTATTGGGATCTAGTGGGCCCAGGAGATTTTAACACCCTTTGATGTCGCAACCCCAATCTGAGGTGTCTCCCTGTGTCGCAAAATTTAAAAAAAAAAAATATTTTTTCTTATTGAAAAATGATAGAGAATCTTTTCCGATTGTATGACACCAAAAAAAAAACGAAATTGATGGAAAACTGACAGAATTATGCTCTCGCGAAGTTAGCGACCTCAGCGATGTTTACAAATCGGCGATTTCGCCAACTTTGAGCCCTATTTTCAGCTAATTCCATTGTCCCAGTCCTCCAAACTCATAGCTATTTCTTTAGAACTCCACTTTTTCTATCGATTGAGTACAAGAAAATGCCCATTTACCAATTTCAACTACCTAATAATGTGGTCAGAAATTTGGAATTTGGCAAATTTCACGAAAAATAAAAAATATGACAATTTCAAAATAAGGTCCAGAATGAACAATGCAGACATTCCTGGCTCTAAAATAACATTTTCTTTGTTCATCAGTCACATCTCCAGTCCCCTCTGATATTACTCTTGCTTTCTATTTTGAATTTTTATTCAAACAAAAAATAGAAGACTTACTATTATGCAGACTACTGCAATACTGTAATAATTGTATAAATAACATCAACCCATTCGTGACTGCATATTAGAATGGCTAATTGGACATTTATTGGACAATGGCATCATTTGTTTACTTTTGAACATTGGCAAAAATCAAACATTTCCCCTACTTTGAGCTCCATTTCTAGGTTCTTTTTATAGTAAAATCAATCAAAATCACCTCTATTTCTCTAATATGTTTTCCATTCTATCAAATGAGAATACAACCATAAATACTATACGAAAATAGACCACAAAGTTGGCATTTTAATTAAAAAAAACGGTCGGAGTTTTTTTTTCTCATTATGCACTGCGTGCTCCAGGATTTTTTTTATATGGTGCACACTAACCACACAGACCCATTCTCTCACATGTGGGCCTACCAGCTTTCTCCTGCTTGATTTGAAGCCGCTAGAATTTATGAGTATATATACGTCAAACACGGTACCTCGTAAGACGTACATATACGGCCACGACAGTCAAAGGGTTAATATCAATATTATATAATATTAATTATGAGGTGTGGATATAACAGTGGTGTTAATATGTCAGGGAGATTACAACACCCAAAACATTTATTATAAAGCTACAATAATCATCATCACAAACTGCAGAGAGAATCCCATGACAAACTTCTATACATTCAAAGGACAAAGTAAAGCAATATGGAAAGATAGACACAAATAAAGTATAATGTGATCCTTTATTGACTATGTTTAACACACACACAGTGGCTTTATCAAGGTGGGTTTGTGACACAGTGGCTTTATCAAGATGGGTTTGTGACACTGTGGCTTTATTAAGATGTGTGTGTGACACTGTGGCTTTATCAAGATGTGTTTGTGACACAGTGGCTTTATCAAGATGTGTTTGTGACACTGTGGCTTTATTAAGATGTGTTTGTGACTGGATAAAGTCCACTGTGTGGGTGAAACAGAGTTGATAAAGGATTGCATTACTCTGCATTTCTATTTCTCCATCATGTTGGTGTTTTATACTATTTATCTCAATCTTAGAGCAATATATAATTATCCCTACATGTAACATCACCTCTAAGATCACAATTTTTTTGTACCCGAGCCAATAAGCAATTGTGTGTGTCATCTTGTATTATTTGTGATGTTGAGACAAACACTAACAATACAAGATTTTTCACAAAGTTCCATGTGGTGGATGTGAAGAGATATTAGTTTTTATTTAACACATCGGCCGCTTCCCACCGAGGCCACGTCGCCTGAAAATAGAAGAAACACTTTCATCATCACTCATTCCATCACTGTCTTGCCTGAGACATGACAACACTAAAGTTCAAAAAGATATATCTGGAAGAAACTGCAAGAAACTAAAGTAAATGCATTATTGAGCATAAATATGCATCTTAAACCAATGTTTGTCCAACACAAGAATTACCACAACCATGCAATGAAATTCTTAACTCAAAATTGATAATAAAAATGGAAAATTATTATAATCAAAAGTGTTAATGAGGGTTGAAAAATACAGAAATATATAGTATGAAAGAATTGTGACAAGACAAGCACAAAGAACCAAGACTACTTACAACTGGAAAAAACTTTAATACGGATATTGAAGCATCTTGATGCTGGTGAGGGACTTTTATCTGTACTCCCTGGTCGTGTTGACGTACAGGGCAATGAACAGGCAGACACTGCTGCGCGGTCAGCAGTACATGACCTACCAGTTTCATATAGAGGTATTCTATTTATGGACTATTTTGCTGCAATAGCTACCCACCTTCACACCTGTTGGCAACAACGTTGGTCTACTATGCTCAGTAACAAACTTCAATCTATTAAACCGAGTATAAGTTACTGGCCGTCTTGTCACCAGTGTCGAGGTTGGGAGACAACTCTCTCCCGTCTTCGCATTGGCCATACTCGTCTTATTCATGGATCTCTCATGGAGAGGCGCCCTGCTCCTCTCTGTGAGAATTGTCAGGTTCCATTATCAGTCAGCCACATTCTGCTAGACTGCCCACTTTATCAACGAGCAGGCAGAATTTACCTCCGTCGTCGTCTTCGCTCCACTGCTCTCTTTACCTTCCCTTCTTGCTGATGGACCCACCTTTCATCCGGACTCTCTCATTGACTTTTTGACGACTGACTGACTTCACAAACTCTGATACCTTCAGCCCTTTCTACCTCAATCTCTTGCTACCCTCTACCCCCACACTATCCCCTGCCCCTCTGTTTTCTGTAACCTACTGATCATCCGTCCCCCTTCTGCCGCCCAATACCCTCGCTTCCTTCCCTACCCTGCAGCGCTGTATAGCCCTTGTGGCTTAGCACTTCTTTTTGATTATAATAATTTGATCTGTACTTCTACCCTAGCTTCCCTTCAGGTGCTGTACAATCCCTACAGGTTTAGTGCTCACCCCCATAATTTTTTATTAACACACTGTCTCTCACCAAGGTAGGGCGGCCCAAAACAAACTTTCGTAATCATTCACTCCACTGTCTTGCCAGAGGCGTGCTTACGCTACAGTTATAAAACTCCTTCAGAGTGCACTTCCCATCTCCAGGAATCAAGTCCAGCTTGTTGGTTTCCCTGAATCCCTTCATAATTGTTACCTTGCTTACACTCCAACAGCATGTCAAGTCCTAAAAACCATTTGCTCCTAACACGCTCATGCCTGCTTGCTGGACATCCAAGCCCCTCGCACGCAAAACCTCGTTTACCCTCTCCCTCCAACCTTTCCTAATCTCTTTCCTACATACTCTAACCTGAGCCTCACTATCCTCGTAAAAGCTCTTCACTGCACAATACAAATACGTAATATAAATATTGAAACAGATACACTACCAGTAACTACCATTACCACCATTATCTACTACCATCACTACCTAACATGTTAATGTGCCTCAAGATTTACCCTAGCATGGGCCAGTAGGCCTACTGCCATATTTCTCTAATATTTATATGTTTCTCCAGCCTATAAACTGTGGGCACGAGCCTATAAACTGTGGGAACACTTGAAGTTCCTAAACCTGTACTCCCTAGAATGTAGGAGGGAGAGATACATGATTATATACACCTGGAAAATCCTAGAGGGACTAGTACCAAACTTGCACATGAAAATCACTCCCTATGAAGGCAATAGACTCGGCAGACAGTGCAACATCCCCCCAATGACAAGCAGGGGTGTCACTAGCACTATAAGAGAGAACACAGTAAGTGTCAGGGGCCCAAGACTGTTCAACTACATCCCAGCATACATCAGGGGGATTGCCAATAGACCCCTGGCTGTCTTCAAGCAGGCACTGGACAGGCACCTAAAGTCAGTACCTGACCAGCCGGGCTGTGGTTCGTACGTTGGATTGCGTGTGGCCAGCAGTAGCAGCCTGGTTGATCAGGCCCGATCCACCATGAGGCCTGGTCACAGACCGGGTCATGGGGGCGTTGACCCCCAGAACACACTCCAGGTATACCAGATACGATCCATCACAAATTCTGATACAAGATTGTCTTAATAAAGTTAGTTACTGTCTGTGTGTCTACAACTACAGATCCCCTCAAGGAAGGTTCCTTGATGCTGGTGAGGGGCTCTTGATCTAGGGAATTGGATTTGACCTCTAGTTCCCTGAATTAAGCCTGAATACCTTCCACAACCCCCACAGGCGCTGTATAGTCCTACAGGTTTAGCACTTCCCCGTGATTATAATAGTACTACAGATGGCACCTATATTGCACTTTGGTGCCATCTTGTATAAGGAAAATAGTGCTTGGAGTCATTAAGTCACTACACTGCATTTGGGGTGCCATCTAGTGCAGGGAGACAGCCCTGTGTGACCCAGGTGGGTTTAGCACTTAGTTTTGCTAATGGCACTAAAAGTTAATGAAAAATGGCACTAGGCTGCCATCTATTGAAGAGATTATAAATTAGTTAATTTTTTTGCACAATAGATGGCACTAAAAATTACTAATGAAAATAGCAGTTGGATGCCATCTATTGTTGGAATTGTTTACTAAATCTAGTTCAGTTTTTGATTAATAGATGGCGCTGTAAGTTATTGAAAATGGGAAGATAAACTAGAGACTAAACTAAATTTTTTTAGTTCACTTTTTGCTCAATAGATGGCGAAAAAAAAATTAGAAAATGGGATGATAAACTAGGGGAGACTAAACTAAATTTTTTTAGTTCACTTTTTGCTCAATAGATGGCGAAAAAAAAATTAGAAAATGGATGATAAACTAGGGAAGACTAAACTAAATATTTTTAGTTCATTTTTTGCTCAACAGATGGCGCTGAAAATTAATAATGGGAATGGCACTTTGACGCCATCTATTGTAAGAATTATGAACTAAATTTTTAGTTCATTTTTTGCATAATAGATGGCACTGAAAATTACTAATGAAAATGGCACTTGGATGCCATCTAGTGAGAGAATTATGAACTAAAAATATTTTGTTTAGTCTCCCCTAATTAATCCTCCCATTTTCAATTTTTTTTTTTGCCATCTATTGAGCAAAAAGTGAACTAAAAAATATTTAGTTCAGTTTCCCCTAATTTATCCTCCCATTTTCATTAACTTAGTGCCATCTATTATGCAAAAAATGAACTAAAGATTTAGTTCATAATTCCAACAATAGATGGCATCCAAGTGCCCTTCTCATCTTCAGTGCCATCTAGTGTGCAAAAAATGAACTAAAAATTTATTACCCCTCCTCCCATTTTCATTAATTTTAAAATAAAAAAAAAAAGCGCAAAGCCATCATTAACTTATGTACCATCTTTTATGAAAAAAAATGAACAAATTTTAAACCCTTTTTAAAACTGTCCAAACATAGATCTACGTTTTTTCATCATTTCACTGAAAAAAAAAATTAGATCTTTTTTCTTTTTAAAAATGGAAAAAAAAAAAAATTTGATCTACTTTTTTTATATTGGAAAATATGAAAAAAAAAATGAGATTCTTTTGGGCACTCGCATGTGAAAGGATCTTTTTGGACAGTTTAAGGGGTTAATATGTTTCCAACATTATTATTATAATCAAAAGAATGCTAAGCCCAAGGGATCAGCTATTCCAACAAAAATGATCGTGTATTTTTAAAAATTTTTGTCCCATCATTAGCAAAAATTAAACTAATTTATTCCCCCTACGCATGGCATTAATTTTTAAAATAAAGGGGGGAAGCCAAAACCCGGAGGATTATACATTTTTAAATTTTTAAAAAACAAGGGGAAGCGCTAAACCCGGGGGAAATTATACAGCCCCGGGGGGGGGGGGATGGGGAAGGGCTTTCAGGCTAAATTTCGGGGAATGGAGCACAGATCCAATTTCCTAAATCAAGAGCCCCTCCCAACATCAAGGAACCTTCCCTTGAGGGGGGAGGATTATACAGCGCCGGGGGGGGGGGGATGTGGAAGGCTTTCAGGCGAATTGGGGGGAACTGGAGCCAATCAATTTCCTAAATAAAGAGCCCTCCCAACAAAAGGAACCTTCTTGGGGGGGGGAGGATTATACAGCGCCTGGGGGGGGGGGATGGTGGAAGGCATTCAGGCTTAATTGGGGAATGGACCGATCCCTTTTCCCAAATAAAGAGCCCCTCCCCATAAAGGGAACCTTCCTTAGGGGACATTTAGATGGCACCTGGGCCTTTCTTTAAACTTTTATTTTTCGTTACCAAGGGTGAAGCCAAAACCCACAGAGGTCATAGTGTGCCGGGGAAATGGGAGGCTTTTAATTATTTAACAAAAAAGCGCAAAGAAAAGGGCTAACAATGCTAGTTATAACATAACAAGAGCTAAATCCAAAAGGGGGCAATAAAGGGGCAGGCAATTCAACCCAAAGAGAGGATTATTAAAATTTAAAGGGGGGGCGCAAACTCAAAAATTTTTAACAGCGCATGTGGGGGGAGGACTGAAGGTTTTCAGGCTAAATTCGGGGAAAAGGAGCACAGACCCAATTCCCTAGAAAAGAGCCCCTCCCCAGCGTCAAGGACCCTTTCCCTTGGGGGGTGTAATATCTAGAAAATATTGTTTTGGGAATGATCCTACAAACACAGGTTTGAGAACAACACATATGGCAAGAAAGGTATGAATGAAGTGAGGTAAGAGACGCATCAGGTAACCTATGAATCAAGTGACAACCACTAATGTGGTGGAAGGTCTAAGGTTGTGTTTGAATAAGGACAAAAGTGAATAAGAAAACATTTATTGTAGCAAAAAATTCACTCTGCGGGAAAACTTTGTTAGATTTTTAAAAAAAACAAGGGGACACAGAGAAATATATAGGTATATTGGGGTGCAAACAAAATACAATCTTTGTAGGTAATGCAGTAGTATTCATGGTAGTAAAGTACAACTACTACCACCACCTACAATGATTATATATGTTTTGTCCCTCACGAGAAAATATATATTTTTTCTCTGTGTCCATTATTTTTTTTGAAAGGGGTTTGACAAATTTCCCGGGGAAGCAAAATGTTGCCACAATAAAATGTCAATTATTGACTTTTGCCCATTTACTAACATATTTGGTAATTCTCCACAATTTAATCTAAAGTTTGTGTCTGGATGACTTCAATGTCAAAAATTGCCGGGAAACCCTTTTTTATTCAAAAAATTTGAATAAAAAAAAAGCTGGAAATTTATGGGGTTGTGGGGTTATCCCCCCCCTGGGCTTGGTCCAGACCAGGCCTCCTAGGCTCCCCCGGGGCTTGGTTACAGACCAGGCCTCCAGGCTCCCCCTGGGCTTGGCACAGATCGGCCCCTAGGCTCCCCCTGGCTGGGTCACAGACCAGGCCCCCTAGGCTCCCCCTGGGTCGGTCACGGGGACCACCTCCGGTCCCCCTGGGCCAGTCACAGACCACCCCTCCTAGGCTCCCCCTAGCTCGGTCCCAGCCCAGGCCCCTAGGCCCCCCCTGGGCTCGGTACAGCCCAGGCCCCCTAGGCCCCCTGGGCCGGGTCACAGACCAGGCCTCCTAGGCCCCCCTGGTCGGTCACAGACCAGGCCTCCTGGTCCCCCTGGGCTCGGTCACAGACCAGGCCCCCCCCCCCCCTTGGCTCCCTCTGGGCTCGGTAAGGGGACCAGGCCCCCTAGGCCCCCCCTGGGCTGGGTCACAAACCAGGCCTCCTGGGCCCCCCCTGGGCTCGATCACGCCCAGGCCCCCTAGGCCCCCCCTGGGCTCGATCCAGCCCCGGGCCCCTCCTAGGCCCCCCCTGGGCTCAGTCACAGCCCAGGCCCTAGCCGGTCACCCCAGGCCTCCTGGGCTCCCCCTGGGCTCGTCACAGACCGGGCCCTCCTGGCTCCCCGGGGCTCGGTCAAAACCAGGCCTCCGGTCCCCCGGGGCTCGATCAAGACCGGGGTCCTGGCTCGGTCACAGACAGGCCTCCTGGGCTCCCCCTGGCCGGTCACAGACCGGGCCTCCTGGGCCCCCCGACCGGTCACAGACCAGGCCTCCTGGGCTCCCCTGGGCTCGATACAGACCAGGCCCCCTAGGCCCCCTGGGCTTGGCCTTTAGGTAGGAAAGGAAATATTCAGGATTAAGAATATAATTAAAAAACATAATTTTTCAGCATTTTAAAATTGTTAGTTTGGTGTTTTTTGCTTCTTTCCACAAAGTTGGTCGGGGAAAGATTTACCGGTGTCATGTTTTAAGATTTATGTTTTTATATTTATTTTCTTTTGTATGTGTTTTTTTTATGCCTACGTATGAGCACTTAATATTATGGGAAAAAACATGGGCATTTTGGACCCTTTCCACCCTTTTCCACTCCCCAAACAACTACATTATTGAGGGTCAGGAACAAAACAGCTATGAAAACGGGGACCTCCGTAAAATAATATTGTCAAACAAAGCATTAAACCTGGACCAAGGAAAGTAAAGATGTGTGGTGTGCATAGTGAAAAAAACGAGGTTTGTAACTTTAACTAAAAAGTGTTACCCAGAGATGTCGAGTTAAAATTCGGGCGGTCGTGCAGGGTGCGTGGAACTGCAGACCCGCTTTTTCACTCAGTTTATCGCTAACTTTAGTTTTTCTTTTTTTTTTTCCTTCAAATTTTCTTTATATTTACTTTTATATAATCAAAGAGTTAAAGAAAAAAGGGGGTGCCCCAAACCCCCACATGAGCCGCCTCTGTTTAAAAATTTCCTTTCCACGCCCCATGCCAGTAACCTACAGACACTAGTGTCACTGACACTACTTCAGTGACACTGTGTCGTTAGTGTTTTTTTTAAAACTTAGTTGATTCCTGAAGACCAGTCCTACATGCATTTTTTACATATGTGATTATGTAACTGTATTTATTGTAGTTTACTAGAATAAACAGGCTGACTGACTTGACTTATGACTTGGCTGATTTCTAATTGGACGACGCCCACTAAGTACTGTACTGACTTGTGACGGCTCTTTTGACTGACTTATGATCAATCAACAAGTTTTTCTCATAAGGTTAAAAATGGGGGGTTTACAGTTTTTGGGATATTGTGTGGTTTACATTTTAAAAAAATACAATTACAGGGGGGCCCACTAGGACACCTGCATGCTGGGCATTTGGGCAGACTTGGATTAAATTTCAACTTAAATTTTTACAAATTAGGGAAAATTTGGTATTGGCAAGTGACTAAATTATAGTTCGTGAATTTAGCAAGTAATCTTTTGTTTTGGCACAATAATGTTTTATATTGGAGTATTACAGGAAAATTATGCTTTAGGATTCTTTTTTTAAGTTTAAGATTCGTATTTTGTGTTTATAGTGTGACCCCAGGTGGTTTTCTGTAGTTAGTTACGGGGTGTTTTGGGAGATAAGATGTTTTTTAACGGTAGTTTTGAAGGTGAAGAATGTGTCGCAGGTCCCAGGGTTTTTTAGGTGGTTTTTCCCGATTTTTAAGGGTTTTTACATACACTGAATTTTGTAAAAGGTTTTTTCGGAAAAGGGAATGTCTAGAGATTTTGGTTGATGTTATGCCCGTGGGGTTTTTCACAACTACAAAGGGTTTTTGGTCAAGGTTAATATTGGAATTAAAGGTCCTGTAATGTAGATTTCCAGTATAAATGTGGATGTTCTGAACAGGGGGTAAAATTTAGATCTATGAAGAGTGGGTTGTGTGTTGCCAGGGATGGGTGACTACTGACCATAGTGACTTTACTTTTGCTTTACTAACTATAGTTGTGAATACCGACCAAAATAAGGGTCGATGAGAAAAGAGAGCTTGATACGAGATGCTTTGCCGTTTCCTTTTACTAAACTTCCTACAGCTTTCAATCGACTGGGTTTGGGGAGCTGGTATAGTCGAGTGATTTTAAACAGGTAGGTTGTTAAATGAGGAGTACCCGATTATATAACTTTAAAATGTTTCTCATAAAGACCCCAATACAAAAAAAAAAATCACAAAAAATGGAATTAAAAAAATAAAAAATGCCAAAAAATTATTATCATTATACAGACTTTCAAATGCATTAAAACCTGGTTATGAACTTAAACCCTTCCGGGCCTTGCTTATCCTGATTTGTTGATGCTGATCGTTTTCTTCATTTAATTAACTGAAAAGCCATTTAAACCTTTCCCGGGGTTCCTGCTTTCAGAGGGAGGAAAAAATACACTTAAATAAGAGCTAAAATCAAATTACCGCTTATTTTTCTATCACAACTGCTTAATTGCAATAAAATAAAATGAAACCGATATTAAAACTCTAGAAAAAAAATATGTCATTAGTGACAATGGGGGCGGCTTTAAAAGCTCCCGCTTGTTGTGGTATTTTTCCCGCCATCTAGTGGGCCTTTTGAAGCCGTCTTAAAATTATTATTATAGACTTTTATTATAACAAATTAAAATTATATTGATTCAGGCTTTAATTTTGGGGAATGGAACACAGATCCAATTCCATAGATCAAGAGCCCCCCACCATGTACTACTACTACTAATAATTAAAAATAAAAGGCTGCCGTAGTTGGCGCCACCATCAGCAAAACATTAGTAAACCATACTTTTCACCTGTCTAGACTAAATATTATAATATTGGTTAAGTTGCTGAAAGCCCCGGGCAGATAGTGGGGTCTTTGCCCAATCATGTTTATGAAACACACATTGCAACCTTTTGCAAAGAAATAACTATTTTATTTATTTATTTATTTAAGGAACCCCCCTTGAGGGGAAGTACACACCTTTAAATTTTGTTTGTTTCCAGAAGCAAAAAATCGATAATACGGGTTTGTACCTTAAAAGTTCGCATGGTGGGCATTCATAACCGGGTTCCTTGTATAAAGGGAAAAAGATTAATCATTTCCATGAAAAAAAATTTTGTTATTTGGGAAATTTACAAAAATGGGGTTGAAAAATAAATTTAAACACGTTAAAACAAAAATTTAAAAAAAAAGAATTGTGAAAAAAAGCAATTTACCCTCACTTTATTTTTCTGAAAAAGGGCGGTGCCCCCCAGGGTGTGCTGAGAAGGAGGGGAAATGTTATTGTTTGGGGAAAGGGGACCCCTTTTCTTTTCCCTATTTCGACCTGGTTGAAGCCACCAAAGAACTTTTTCTTCTCCTTTCCTCAGGATTTTTTGGAAATGTGCTAGTTGTCTTCATTATTATTTTATTATAATGACAGGGTGCAAAAACCCCTAGGATTTACAGCGCATATGGGGGAATGGGAAGGATTCAGGCTCAATTCAGGGGAAAGGGCACAGATCCCCCTTCCCCAATCAAGAGCCCCCACCCATCAAAGGGAAACCCCCTTTAGGGGAGTGATATTCCAACAAAGCTATTTTTGGGTTTTTTTGGATTTGTTGGGGTGGTACTTCTCTGCAAAGTTTTTGCATCCCTTATTTTGGCAAAAATTTCTTTATTAATAAATAGGGACTTCCAAAACTCCTCTTTTGAGCCGAAAAAGATGCATCCATTAGACTTGTGCTCCCCTTCCAATTCCGTAACTCCTCATGGGCATTCTTCCCGTGCCCTCCCCATCACCATCACCATCCGCTCCCGGGCCCCGCCCAGAGACAAAATCCTCCCTGTACCCTTTTCCCCGTTGTTGGTTCTCTCATTAACTTTTTAGAATCATGGTTAATGAATTTACTAAAAATTTATCGACAAAACACAAAATCACGTAAAAATTTACGTTTTCAGTGCGGGTTTTTTTACAGTATGCAAACCTAAGTAATGTAATTTAAAGGTGTGTACCATTAGATGAATTAAATATGGGCGCGTGGCTTTGTAAACAAGGGTAGCACACGATGTCACGACTATTTTGACCCATAAAGTTTAGCCGAGTCGATATTTAAAAAAAGGTCACATACCAAACTAAAAATTTTTTGTCCAAAAAGGATGTATACCAGTTGGACTTATTCCAAAAATGGAGTATATAGGACCAATGATTGTTAATGGTATCATATTTTTTAAAAAAAATATTAAAAAATATTACATTTTCATATACATAATTGTTTTGCAAATCACAAAAAAACTACTTTATCTTGGTCACAAAAAACCCAAAACCCGTAAAATAAACAATACATGTCTACTGATGCGGCAAGACGATTATTGATAGTAGATAGAACACTAGGCCAAAAAATTACGTGATAATGGTGTTGACTTTGGGGTGCCATTGTCTGTTGTTCAGCGTTGTTGATATAGTGTTTCCCCCCATGGGTCCTTCCCGTTTTACATTTTTCCAAAATTAAAAAGGTGCCTACAAATTAAAATTTTATTACAGAAACTAAAAATTATTTGTTTGAAAAATATAACTTTAAATATCTTGTTATTAAAAAATTTGGGGCAACTGAGCATTCTTTTCCCCGAATTTTCATTTTTTCCTCATCGGGTAAATTTCATAAATAAAAAACAGTCATACATTTTTTAAACCAAAATTTTAAAAAATCACGTCTATGATATTTCTCTATGCAACAATTTGAAATTTTTTTGCAAAATTACTGGTAAAAAGAAAATAGGGGCTCTGGTACAGTTAAAAACTACATATCAATAAATTTCTCTAAGGCAATTATAATAAGAAGCATTTGCAAAAGATGCATGCACCCCCAATTTTTACAAAATTTTTTTTTAACCGTCGGCGCTTCCACCGAGGGAAGGGACCCAAAGAAGAAACACTTTCCCCCCCATCATTCACACTTCACTGTTTTGCTGGGTGCCCCATATGACAGTTTAGATGTCACTCCAAACAGCCAATATCCAAACCCCCCCTTTTAAATTGATGGGTAAAATTTACTTAGTATGGGGCCCAAAAAAGGGAAACAAAGGGGGTAGTAAATCTTTTTTTCTATAAATTACTAATGTAAAAAAAAGAAAAACTTAAAAAATTTTTTTTTTCAAGTCACCCTGCCCCGTGGAGATGCCCGTATTTTTTTTTTTAAAATCACTGTTTTCCCCCAAGTTCGGGAACCGAAAAAAAAGAAAAAAATTTGTATCACTGATACACTGTTTACCAATGGCTGAATGACCAGTTGTGATAAAGAAAAACATTTTAAAATTTCCCATGATTTGCAGCTTCAGATTCATGAACCTTTAGTCTTGTCCCCCTCTAAAGGGTATTAACCCTTAAAATTTTGGGGGTTTTTGTCGTACTGACGTCTTACGCGTAGGGGGGTTTTTTACTACTAGTACTATAAAATTTGCGGGCCCCAAAACATGGGGGAAAACTGGTAGGCCCTTTATATGAAAGAATGGGGCTTTTGGGCAGTGTGCACAGTCTAAAAAAAAAACCCGCAGCACACAGTGCATAATGAAAAAAAAAAACTTTGACCCTTTTTTTTTAATAAATCAGCGACTTTGCAGTGATTTTATATGGTTTTATTGTTGTATTTATTTTTTTTGGGCTCATTTTATAGAATGGAAGATATATTACAGAAATTTAGATGATTTTGACTGGTTTTACAAAGAAAGGTGCCTTGAAATTGAGCTCAAAGTAGCAGAAATGTTCGATTTTTACCAAACTTCAAAAGTAAACAAATCGTGCCAAGCATGCAATACACGTCAACTGGTGAGTCTAATATTCTTTCACAAGTGCACCAATAATATTTATACCATTTTTTGCACTAATGCAGTAGTCTGCATAACAGTAAATCTTATATTTTTTGTGAAAATAAAAATTCAAAGTGGAAAGCAAAAGAATATAAGAGGGGACTTGAGACATGACTAATGACTAGAGGAAATGTCATTTTAGTGCCAGGAATGTCTTTCTTGTTTATTCTGGACCCTATTCCGAAATTGGCATCTTTTGAAATTTGTGTGAAATTGGCAAAATTGCTAAATTCTGACCACTGTACTGGATAGTTGAATTTCATAAATGAGTGGTTTCTTGCATCCATTCGATAGAAAAAATGGAGTTCTAGCGAAATATTCATGTTTTTTGTCGACTAGTACAGTGAAATTGGCCGAAAATGGGGCTCAAAGTGGGCAAAATCGCCGATGCGTAAACATCGCCGAGACCGCTAACTTTGCGAGAGCATAATTCCGTAAGTTTTCTATCAAATTTCAAACTTTTGGTGTCTTTATGATCGGGAAAAGATTCTCTATCTTTTCATAAGAGAAAATAATTTTTTTTTTTTTTAAATTTGGCCGACCCTGAGAACGAGTTTCGGAGAGGGCCTGTCGACCCTCAAAGGGTTAAACGGTCCAAACGTATATATATATGTTCACTCGCACAGCGCTCCGAATATTTTGAAAAAACAAAAAAAAAAAAACCTTTTTTTATAGAAAAAAGAGCACATTTTTTTAAGTATTTTAGAATAAAAAAAATAATTTAGGGTCAGTATTTACCGAGATATGAGGCTGAGAAGGTGGCACTGGAGCTCAGGTACAGCAACATCGAGCCCTCCGCTTGCAGAAGTGTTGCTATTACCTTTTTTTTATTTTTTTATATTATTTTATGTAATTTTTATGTTTGTAATTAAAATTTTGTAGTAGTTCTTGTCTTTTAAAAAAAACTTTTTCTGAACTAGTATTAGGTACTGAAATTGACTCAAATTGTCAAAAAACAACTGAAGGTGGCATTTACACCTGCCTTGGTTTTACTATTGTCTTTGGAATATATAAAAGTATTTATATGTCCCCCAATGTTTTGTAATGGAAATATAAATAACGAGGAGGAGGAGGAGGGAGGAGGGGAGGGGAGGAGGGGGGAAGGAGGGGGGGAGGAGGGGGAGGGGAGGGGGAGGAGAGGAGGAGGAGGAGGAGGAGGAGGAGGAGGGGGAGGAGGGGGAGGGGAGGGAGGAAGGAGGGGGGAAGGGGAGGAGGGGAGGGGGAGGGGGAAGGAGGAGGAGGGAGGAGGAGGAGGGGGAGAAAGGGGGAGGGGGAGAGGAGGGAAGAAAAGAAAGGAGGAGGAGGAAAAGGAGGAGGAAGAAAAGGAGGGGGAAAAAGGGGGGAGAAGAAGAGGAGGAGAAGAAGGGAGGGGGAAAGAAGAGGAGGAGGAAAAGGGGGGAAGGGGAAAAGGGGAAAGGGGGGAAAAGGAGGAGGAGGAGTGGGGGGGAAGGGAGGAGGGGGAGAAAAGGAGAGGGGAGGAAAAGGGGGGGAGGAGGGATGGAGGGGGAGGAAAAAGATGGAGGAGGAGGAGAATGGGGGGGAGGGAGGAGGAAGGGGGGGAAAGGGGGGGGGTGGGGGGAGGGTGGGGGGGGAATTGGAGGGGGGGGGGAGGGGGGGGTGTTTTTTTCCGTTTAATGTGGATTGGGTTTTTTTTTTATTTTTTTTTTTGGTATCTATAAATAATATATTATATCTTATATATATATAGATACATTTATAAGATATATTTAAAAAGGTATAAAATACCCCACTAAACGGGATATTTTTTTTGGGTTGGGGGGAAATAAAATTTATAATGTGAGCA